>LR738712.1:890011861-890047134 GCA_902687465.1 Secale cereale | reverse complement strand
GTCCTCTCTTATGTCCGTGCTTGGTCGACACTACGTACTACACATACGTATAGAGAGGACTAGACACGCTAGCTAGCTAGCTAGCTAGAAAGGCAAACGAAGGAAACAGAAGATCGTATAATGAACATATATATATATATATATATATATATATATATATATATATATATATATATATATATATATATATACAAGAGAAGTAATATCGACCACCTCTCCTTCTCCGAGAGATTGGTCGAACAACAAGTTCTCGTATATCTCTATCCGACACTACCGGGTACATATATACAATAATTATCTCTTACAAATATAATCTCCTATAGGATGGACGCATGGTCCACATAGTATTCTCCGTCTGGCGCGATCACGTGTTCAAGGAAGAATGCCGCCAATTCCTCTTGAATTGCTCGCAGACGATCTGGTGTTAGGAGTTCATCCCGCATCCGAAACATCTAATTTGAAGTAGGGGGTCAATACATGAAATGATGCTATAAAATTGTGAATATTATTAATTGCTTACGCACTTCAAATTGTGCTTCAGAGTAGCCCCGCTCACAGATCGTGTGGCGGATGGACTCGCAAATGTAGTATCCACAGTAATCATTCCCGGGTTCCTGCCACAACCACTTTACAAGAAATAGAGGTCAATCAAACTGATAAGCAAGAATGCCAAATGGTATTGATGAAACTAGCGCTTGAATCAAGATATAGGAGATGCGCGCGCGGAACATGCTACTATATAGTACTTACTTTCGGGTATCTAAATTCTAGCTTCTTCGGCAGTCCCGGAGCTTTTTTGGTGAATTTTCTCCAAACCCTGCCAGATAAAGAAAACAATTACTTGATATCAGAAATGAAGTTGCTGATATGCATGGTGGATAATATTGATCGATTTAACTTACCTGTCGAGCATTTGAGTCATGTCCGCATACTCCTCGGGATCTTTACGTTTAGAGTCCAAGACAGTTACTACTCCCTTCTCAAGCTTAATCTCTAAGAGAATATAGTGGAAGCTGCGCACGCATGCATGAACTCATCAATTACATTACTATAACCTTGACTGGTATATAAGGGAAACCAAATATGCACAAGACAGTAACACTCACTTGAAGTTGTAAGGAAAGAGTAATATATCTTTGTTTTCATTTACCACCAACGATCGTAGCAAGTTGGTCTCGGTATCTAAGGGACGCAATTTAACCTCGGTTGCATCTATGAGGTATGTGTTAATGAACCCAATATCACCTACTTGTCTTTTCTTCAATTCGACGATCTTCAATCTGCATAATATAGTGAGGATAATTATAAATACATGCAATGAAGATCAGCTATATAGAGAGACTTAATGACAGAAGTAGTACTACTTACAGACAGTAGCAGGTGACCGTTGTTTTATCGAGGGCCAATTGATTGAAAAACGGATAGAACTCCTCAAATGGAACATGCAACAGTTCAATTCCAACGAGGTCATGCTCCGGTTTAACTCTCAAATACAAGCTATCCCTCCCCCCAGACTCTCTGGAGATTTTCAAGTACCAATCATGCAATCTTTCTCTTCTTTCGTAAGAGCATAGCTGGCAGGACCTTCATACTGCTTCGGAGGGATGCCGGCTTTTTCGTGCAAACGTTGCAGGTCCTCCCGTGCCTCAGCTGTATCTTTTGTCTTTCCATACACGCCCAAGAAGCCTAGCAGGTTCACGCAAAGGTTCTTCGTCACGGGCATCACGTCGATTGAAGAGCGGACCTCTAGGTCTTTCCAGTAGGGTAGGTCCCAAAATATAGATTTCTTCTTCCACATGGGTGTGTGTCCTTCAGCGTCATTCGGACCAGCTAGTGCGCCGGGGCCCTTTCCAAAGATTACGTGTAAATCATTGACCATAGCAAGTACGTGATCACCGGTACGCATGGCGGACTTCTTCCGATGATCTGCCTCGCCTTTGAAATGCTTGCCTTTCTTTCGACATTGATGGTTGGTCGGAAGAAATCGACGATGGCCCAGGTACACATTCTTCCTGCACTTGTCCAGGTATATACTTTCAGTGTCATCTAAACAGTGCGTGCATGCGTGGTATCCTTTGTTTGTCTGTCCTGAAAGGTTACTGAGAGCGGGCCAATCGTTGATGGTCATGAACAGCAACGCCTTTAGGTCAAATTCCTCCTGTCTGTGCTCATCCCACGCACGTACACAGTTTCCATTCCACAGCTGTAAAAGTTCTTCAACTAATGGCCTTAGGTACACATCAATGTCGTTGCCGGGTTGCTTAGGGCCTTGGATGAGAACTGGCATCATAATGAACTTCCGCTTCATGCACATCCAAGGAGGAAGGTTATACATACATAGAGTCACGGGCCAGGTGCTGTGATTGCTGCTCTGCTCCCCGAAAGGATTAATGCCATCCGCGCTTAAAGCAAACCATACGTTCCTTGGGTCCTTTGCAAACTCCTCCCAGTACTTTCTCTCGATTTTTCTCCACTGCGACCCGTCAGCGGGTGCTCTCAACTTCCCGTCTTTCTTACGGTCCTCACTGTGCCATCGCATCAACTTGGCATGCTCTCTGTTTCTAAACAAACGTTTCAACCGTGGTATTATAGGAGCATACCACATCACCTTCGCAGGATCCCTCTTCCTGGCGGGCTCGCCATCAACATCACTAGGGTCATCTCGTCTGATATTATACCGCAATGCACCGCATACCGGGCATGCGTTCAGATCCTTGTATGCACCGCGGTAGAGGATGCAGTCATTAGGGCATGCATGTATCTTCTGCACCTCCAATCCTAGAGGGCATACGACCTTCTTTGCTGCGTATGTACTGTCGGGCAATTCGTTATCCTTCGGAAGCTTCTTCTTCAATATTTTCAGTAGCTTCTCAAATCCTTTGTCAGCCACAACATTCTCTGCCTTCCACTGCAGCAATTCCAGTACGGTACCGAGCTTTGTGTTGCCATCTTCGCAATTGGGGTACAACCCTTTTTTGTGATCCTCTAACATGCGATCGAACTTCAGCTTCTCCTTTTGACTTTCGCATTGTGTCGTTGCATCGACAATGACCCGGCGGAGATCATCATTTGGTTCCTCTTGATCTTCAGCAGCTTCACCCGTTGCAGCATCATTGGGCACATCGTCTGGTTCCTCTTGATCTTCACCAGCTCCCCGCATTGCAGCATCACCGTATTCGGGGGGCACATAGTTGTCATCGTACTCTTCTTCTTCGCCGTCTTCCATCATAACCCCTATTTCTCCGTGCCTCGTCCAAACATTATAGTGTGGCATGAAACCCTTGTAAAGCAGGTGGGAGTGAAGGATTTTCCGGTTAGAGTAAGACATCGTATTCACACATTTAGTGCATGGACAACACATAAAACCATTCTGCTTGTTTGCCTCAGCCGCATTTAGAAACTCATGCGCGCCCTTAATGTACTCGGAGGTGTGTCTGTCACCGTACATCCATTGCCGGTTCATCTGCGTGCATTATATATAATTAAGTGTGTCAAAAACCATTACAGAACATCATAAATAGATAATTAAGTGACCAAATGGATAAAAGTTCATCATCACATTAAAACCAAAGTACATACATATATAGTTCTCATCTAACAACATATAGCTCTCCATACACATCGAAACTATGTAAAACATTTCAATGCGAAAACAAATGCGATCATAATCGCAACCAAGGTAACAATTGATCCAACGGCATAATGATACCAAGCCTCGGTATGAATGGCATATTTTCTAATCTTTTTAATATTCAACCGCATTGCATCCATCTTGATCTTGTGATCATCGACGACATCCGCAACATGCAACTCCAATATCATCTTCTCGTCCACAATTTTTTTTATTTTTTCCTTCACGAATTTGTTTTCTTCTTCAACTAAATTTAACCTCTCGACAATAGGGTCCATCTTGATCTTGTGATCATCGATGACTTCCGCAACATGCAACTCCAATTCCATCTTCTCCTCCATTTTTTCCAATTTTTTCTTTAAGGAAATGTTTTCCTCTTCTACTAAATTTAACCTCTCCACAAGAGGGTCGGTTGGAATTTCCGGTTCAACTACCTCCTAGACATAATAAAACATCTATGCATGTCAGGTTGGTCGGCATAACTATCATAAACACTAAAACAAATAGTTATAAATTAAAGATAATATACCACATCCGAATCGTAGACAGGACGAGGGCCCACGTGGGCGGATATCAAAACCATCGCACTATATAATAACAAGCAATAATAAACGTAAGAAAATTAGACAAATATCTATCTAAAGCAATAATAACAAGCAATAATAAAAGTAAGAAAAGCATGGACATAACAAGAGGCTCACCACGGTGGTGCCGGTGACGAGATCGGCGGGGGCGATCGACGGCGGCGAAGACGGGGACGGGACGTGACGGACCGCTAAACCTAGACAAATCTCGGAGAAAATAGAGCTTCGAGAGGAGAAAAGCTTAACTAGTGTGGCTCGGGCATTCCACCGAACACGTTGTGTGCATAGGAGGTGAGCTAGAGCACCACTAACCCCTCTCCCCCTCGGCCAGAAAAAAAACAGAGCAGTGAGCTCTGCTCTTGAGTGAGGGGTTATATATAGGCACCTCATTGGTCCCGGTTGGTGCTACGAACCGGGGCTAAAGGGGTGCCTTTGGTCCCGGTTCATATCACCAACCGGGACCAATGGTGGTGGGCCAGGAGCAAGAGCCATTGGTCCCGGTTTGTCGCTCCAACCGGGACCAAAAGGTCCAGACGAACCCGGACCAATGGCCCACGTGGCCCGACCGGCCCCCTGGGCTCACGAACCGGGTCCAGTGCCCCCATTGGACCCGGTTCTAGATTGAACCGGGGCTAATGGGCTGGACAGGCCTGGACCAATGCCCTGTTTTGTACTAGTGAATGTAATTGACGGCGGATTTCTTTTTAAGTATGCACCATGTCAAAATTATTTCATTGATCATTGCAAATTTTAGTAATTCTCCATGCCAAGTTTAGTTTCTTAATCCCCTCTTCTATGACATGTCAAAATTAACTTTAAACATAGAAGAAAAAGTAATTGAAATATATCAAGTCAACTTCAGTGTAAACACCATGACAATTTATGTGCAGTAGGCAGCCCAACTTTTGAGCACCAAAAAATATTCTCGAATCATATTGATATTGGATCTAGTTTCGAAATCCTCAGTGTGACGGATTTAATGGTGAAAACCGATTTTCAATAGGATATTTCATTTAAGTGATAACCATTTTAAAGTATAAAAACACCAAAAGATTCCTGCTGACATGATCTATTTTTGTCCCTGTTTGCATGCTTGTGTGAAAGAAACGAAAAGGATGACGTTTCACGATGGATGGCTAGAAGGGCGTTTGGTCCGACCTCCTTCAGCCCACACGTGTGGGCAGAATTGCTTCATGCCACACGTGTGGCACTTATCAGAGGGTGCTAATTTTGTTGCACGAATACGGAATATCTAGTCTTGCATTAGCTATGTCACATGCATGCAAGTAAGAATCTGTTTATGTTTTGAGTGTTTAGTCCAAGCGCCAGCCAGCTCGTGCATGTGTATTCCCAGTCCCAGCGCAGCACTAGCTCCAGGAAATAAGGCGCAAGTGAAAAGTGTGATAGAGTACACTGTGATCGTGTGCATGTGTCCATCCTTTGGGCAAAGCCAACAGCATGCATGCAATTAGGCTATAGTACTGCATGTGCCCATCCTATACTGGCATACCACCACATTTTGGATGATTAATGCACTTTTGATGATCTGGTGACTTGACCAAAAACTTCTCCGTTAAAATGACACGCGATGCATGATTTCTTGTAAGAAAAGGGATTGCACTAATTAATTAATGTCCTCTGGTAACCGTGATGGTAGAATGGTAGATGCACAATGTGTCTCAGTGAAGGAATGCGATACACTATCATCGGCCGGGGGCAAGCTGGTATGCAGCATGTGCAATACAACAGAAGAGGACAGATGATGCTGCTGAACGTTACATGTAGCAGGTTGGATTTTGGCCAAGGCTGACATGTGGGACTGCGATTGAAGGAGCTCTGCTGCCTTCATGTGCAAGATCACTGAGAATGCTGATTTGAAATGCATTGCTGCATTACTTGAGTCCATCTACTTGTCATCATGACCCTCTCATACCTAGTAGATTTCCCTCACACCTTCCTATTAGCTCCACATTCTTCTTCTTCTTGCATAACACGGTAGCTAGAGAGCGTGAACCATGAGATCGGGGGGCTCAATGAAGATCCCTTGAGGATGGGAACTAGCCTTGTGTGTGTGGACCAGCTTTACCTTTAGGTCAAGACTCAAGATAATCGGGTTTTCAATGGGCATGGGAAACCATTTAGATCTTCTATGAATGGGAGGCGCGGGGAAAGAAGTTTCACTTTGTTATGTTGAATCGTTTACAGAAGGATACGGATGGTTTGAGTTTTCTACTCTATGAGCTTTCACGATTGTCTCCCAGTCTCAGCCAGTTTGTAGAGACTGGACGCGAAAGCTCGGGCGTAAGAGCCGACATACACTCCATGTTCCTTCTCGACCTCAAGGTCTTCTCATTCGCCTTCCAGTGTAGTAGTTTTTCGCACTTATTCCAATAAGTATTAACTAGCAAACGTGCCCGTGCGTTCCAACGGGGGAGTAAACATTTTTTTATCTGATCCACTATTTTCATTACGATTCAATTTTGACACTGACTCGTCATATTGATGGCGCGCACCTACGACCATACTCATGCAACATCTATGATCCGCACCTGTAGGAAGTAAAGATGGATCATGTGTCATTGATTAACATTCACCCTAACATGCATTTAAAAAATAATAAACATGTAAAATAATATCATATTCAAATTCTACACATTTAAAGATGGATCATGTGTCATTGATTAACATTGCACCCTAACATGCATGTAAAAAATAATAAACATGTAAAATAATATCATATTCAAATTCTGCACATTTTTATAATCAAATTCCATATATAATATGTTAAATTTAGAGTTACGGTTTGAAAGATATTGTTATTTGAAAAACTTATTTATTATTAATAGACTGCGGGGTGATTAACGTAGACATCATGGGGGGGTCTATGTAAAAGTGGGAAAGACGATTGATGGCCACTTAAATATAGACGGCGGGTTAATTAGCATAAAAGACAGGGGGTTTGCGTAAAATGCTAAAATAATGTTTCGTTGTGCCTTAAAAAAGGATTGCGGGTTAATTACGGAGAAAGGGAGGGCGGTTTTCGCAAAACACTGCGACGGTGAGCGGGCGGGCAGAAGCACTATTTACTTTATTATTAGGGAAAGATTTGACTAATGAAAACCCAGCCATATGTTTGATCTTGATAGTGGAGAACACTTTAGAAAATCGAGCGGCAAAAATTGGAAATTATTTGAGAATGGATAATGTGTCAAGGTCGAAACTAAGGAAGGACGATATTCACTAGGTGTAAGGACTGCAAAAGATTCCAAGAACAAGAACATAATATTTGAAAATCTTTTGTACTGCAATGGATGTCACGTTGTTTAAATAGCTCTTTTGTATTTTTATCGTTACCACTATATCAACACCGCCCATTGTTTGCTTTGGACTGCAGGCTGCTACGTTAGCTACCGTACGTGCCTCGAAAATCAGAATAATGAAAGCCGGTGTTACTTGTGTACCATATATACCTACAATGTGTACGTCTACAGGTTCTGCTGTTCAATATACGAGCAGGAATATGTGTAACAGGTCTCTCAAAGAAAAAGTATGTCTAGCTCAGCTAGGGTTCAATCCCGCGAGTCGCCTGAGAACTCACGGGTTGATCAACGTAAAACGATGTCCTGAAGTGCCTCCAAGGTAAAACCAAGGAAATGGTATCTTGAAACCCAAGAAATTAATTATTCTAGATCTATTGTTTATGGTGCTCTCCTGTTGAATAATTTTTCGCATTAATATATCGTCTTCACATGTGTGTGTGAAAGAGACAGAGAGAGAGGGGGCTTAGGCCAACTCCACCGCGCGACCCCAAACGGACATCCGCTTTGACCTGATTCTGTCCGTTTGGGTAGGGCGATGGGATCGTGTCCGAGCAGTTTTTGGGATGCGGTGGCCATGCGCCCAACGCGCGGACGCATGCAGGCTTCATCCTGTCCGCGTGCATTTTTCTTTGCGAGTCCTGAATTTTTTTTCATCATTCTTTTTTGGTACATGGAAATACATCACCAAATTTTGACTAGAAAAGTAAGACCAAAGAAAACAAGAAACAAAAGAATACATTTTAGAAGATATACAACTTCCATAATAACTCCCTTGAGTTGGGTTAGTGCCTTCTCGATGCACTCATTATTGATCTGCGGAGGACGCTCGATCTTGCGTGCTTCTTTCTTCTTCGAGTCTAAAGAAGTAGAGGTTGCTTCCTCGCATCTAGTCTCACGTCTAGCCTCTATTCTACCAACATATGCACTAGTCTCATCTCTAGCATCTATTCTAGCTAAAAGTGCACGAACATCTATTAGATTGTGCGCTATCAATATATCGATGTACTCTTCTTCCCAATACCAAAACTTGCATCCATGCTACACAATAATATTTTAAGTTAGCCCAACTAGTCAGATCCTAGAGCATAACCGAAGCTAAAAATAGCACATACCCCATCGTTTAAGCACTTGATGAACACCCATCCCAGATGTTCATGCATTGTAGATGCGCGGCGCACGACCTTCTTTGGGCAGTCGTCGCACTTAATGAGTGGCAACGGTGCGCCGACGAGCTTTTGGGCTAGCACCGAGTCCAGCCGACCGCCATTCGTGTATCTGCCGGCGGACCACCAACGGTGTAGATCCTAGCGGCTAGAGGAGGAGCCACTGCCTGCATGCGGCCTTGCCGCCATGCCAGGGCCTTTCGGCCCGGTGCCCGGCCAGTCCATGGCGCGGCGCGGTGCCCGGCCAGTCCATGGCGCGGCGTGGCCTCACACAGCCGGGCGAGCTCAGGACCGACCGGATCCACCCCAAATCTGCCCGGCAGGTGCACAAATGAGGTGGCCGTGGTTGGGTAGCTCGGGGCCGCACAGGAGAAGGGCTGGGCGAGCGCGCGTCCAAGCTGCACAGCTGCAATGTAAGCTGCGGCGGCGGCGACGGCGAGGGGAAGAGTGAAGAAGAGTGGAGGGCGTGCGCCCGGAGGGAGGGGGTGGGGGCGGATAGAAAAAGGCGTCCCTGTGCCACCGATGGGCGTGCCAGGGGAGGACACGCGCAGACAGCCCGCGCGTCCGCGTGCTGTCCGTTTCAGCCCAAAAGGGGCGCAAACTTGGACCGGGAATGAGTCGAAAGCGGACAGAAAATGGATAAAAGTCCGTTTGCGCCCACGCGCTGGGCCGTCTGGTTCGTCTGTTTTACCCCAAACGGATGCACGCAGATAGGATAGGGTCGCGCAGTGGAGTTGGCCTTACTGCATCGAGAAGATTGAGTACGATGACAAGGCGAACTATATGATCGTCCGCGGCAAGTTCGACGGGGAGAAACTCTGCCAGAAGATCTGGTGCAAGTCCTGCATGGTCGACGTATGGCCGCCGCCGCGGCCACTAAAAAGATGCCCGCCCAAGTCCAAAGTCCAAACAGTGCCCACCATAGTCGGAGACGCCGAAACCAACATGCAAGTTCGTGCCGTACCCGTATCCGACGCCGTACCGGAACTGCCCTCCGCAGCAATGTCTCTGCTGCCCTGCTCCGAACCCACCGCCGGAGCCAACGCCCTGCGAGTGCTCGCCCTGACAGTCACATGACCATGGTAGGTGCAGCAGAAGCAGCCAACCTGCGCTACCACCGCCATGCAACTGCTCAAAACACAGAGGCTGCACCCGCAGCAAGCAGTCGAACTGGGCGCCGCCCACTTGTCCTCCCTTCTTCACTCCGACATGGTGGAGCGAGGAGCTCCATCATGTGATGAGATTGATCTATGATTACTATGTACTATATCAACACCGCATGCGATTGCTTTCGACTGTACGCTGCTACGTTAGCTACCGTACCTGCCTCGAAAATCAGAATAAGGTATGCCGGTGTTACTTGTGTACCATTTGTCCAATGTGTACGTCTACAAGTTCTACTGTTCAATGTACAAGCAGCAATATGTGTACCTAACTAATTATGCTTAGTACATGTAATCCTGTTAATTCTGAATGTAATTTCATGATCTGTTGTATGCAGCATGAATAGTGAAGCCAAGTGCTGATGTTAAGCAGGAAATTATTTAGACGAGGCGACCTTCTACACGATACGTGCAATGGGGTTTGTCCTTGGTGTTTCCTATTAGTCCGAGTGGGCGTTGATGTATTGTCTAGACTCATTAAGCAACCCAACAGTAAAAGCACATGGACGGTGCTGGTGACAAGGATCTAGACTCATGAACCAACACCAGGCAAAACTACAGATTATAGTAATACAATCACACAGTTTCTTTGTAGCTCAGGCTATTAGCAGTTGTTTAGGTCTGGCGCTGAGTCCAAAGACAACATTTAGGTTGGATGCTGTTCCGGGCCTACAGACGAGGGGGGCTTCACTCATTCCTGCCCGGTCTAAGAATTAGGGCCCATCAGACTAGTGGAACCCAGCCCGTATGTTGCAGTATAGATTATAAACTTGAAATATACAACTAATGTTATCCAGGATTTGCCCCACACTACAAAATTTGCTTGAAATTAATTGTTTTTTAGTAACACACATATATTATTGAGCACTCAACTGTGCATCTCTGTAAAACTCTAAGATGCTAGCACAGGATTTTTATCACATCAGTAGGTGCAGTCCAGATGGCTGAAGACAAATGAGAACACTTTGTACAAGATTTGACCCTTTGAGTTACTCTTCCCTTCCCGGTGCCTCCCATGCGTAGTGCCTTGAAATGATTTTCGCTTGTAGAAAATCAAGGGCTTATACCTCGGGCCATGACCATCTGATTTACCCTTTACTTCATGTGCACTACTCTAATCCCTTGCAGCTCCCTCAGCTAGGGCAGAGGATGCCCAACGCATCATAGCAAAAACAGGAAAAGTAACTACTATGGAGTAGCTAACAAGAATCAAGATTGGATCCTGGGAGTCAAGTGCTGCAGAAATGCATTCCACATGGGCATGCATATATGTCCAGTTCTTGCACATGGACAGTATCATTCCATCCAGCCCGGTCGCATTACTTGCTGATCCGTACATTGCTACACTACAAGCTGATCCATTAAATACCTTGTATAATGGTTCATCCAACCATGACAATGTTTGGTATAATTGTGGAATCAACTTTCCATACCGTTTTATTAAATATCGCACTATTTCAATTCTAGATCGCAGTATAGTATATATCGGTACACTTTTGTCTGCGTGGGATTTTTCACGCCACTCTGCCTTGAAATATAGGTGTGGTGGTTCAGTAAGGTTTGGATAGCAACATGCCTTGGCTGTAGTACCTTTCTTTTTATAGCCTCATAAACGCGTCATGCATAAAGGGACACTCTGTAGTGGGAAACATATATGTGTGCATCTACTAGTTGGACTGAACAATAATGAAAATGGGTGAAACTGCAAGTGGGATAGTAAGTGCTCTGCTTGCCTCGGTGCTGCGATCAGTGAAGACTATCAATTTAACTTGTCGTGGCGCGAGCGGATGAGTTGACAAGGGATGAATCGTCAACGAGCAATGACCGGAGGAGCATCAAAGACAGGAATCAAGATTAGGGTGAGAATGTTAGAAATAATCTTGAGATAGAAGCTAGATGGCAATGTGAGTCCATAGTGCATGATAGTTGTGTCCGTCTTGTGTGCCGTGTTAGCTACTCCCTCCGTTCCAAATTACTCGTCGCAGAAATGGATGTATCTAGAACTAAAATACATCTAGATATATCCATACCTGCGACAAGTAATTCGGAACGGAGGGAGTAGATGTGTTCTAGTAGGTTTTTCCTAAATATAGGAATAGGTTAATTACGGTCAAGGTTCGGTGATTAAGAGTCCTGGTAGTCCTAGGAAGGTCATGTAAGAGTCTGTTTCAAGAGCAAGTACGTGTAGGTTTAGGAAGTCTATGGGTTGGCTGCTCGTACATATATATGTGCACTAGGGGCTGCAGATTTGTAACACCGTGTGGAGAAAAGGCGAAAAGAAATAAAGTGGAAAAACAAACGGCATGACAAGGGACCTTGGCTAACAAAGTTTTTGCGGGCGCATGTTCATGCTGATTTGATGTGATCGATCCTGACACTACGGAAACAGGTAATTTGCCGTCACGAGGAGGCTTTGCCGTGTGCCAAAGAAAATACAGATGACAAACATCTCACTTTGCCGTCTGTATTTTCTTTGGAAGACGGCAAAGAGAAAACACATCACGCGGATCGATCACGCAGATCGATGATGTGGGAAGATCTAAAACGCACGTCCAACTCAACCGCATCCATCGGACCTGCCTGCACACCCACCCACGAGCCATGTGCCACCCACCAACCAGTACCGGCCCCACCCACGGGCACGACTCGCCCCCACCCATGCGGTCTCCTCTATCTCTCCTTCCCCGAACCTCCCTCGTCTCACCTCATCGCCCATCGCCTGTCGAGCTGCCGCGCGATGCCCAATCCCGGCCCCATCGCCCGTCGCCCACGAGCAGCCGCGCGACGCCGGCCGCGTCTCCCTCGCCCCCCCGGAGCAGCCGCACGCTGTCGTCCCCTTCTCCCGTCGCCAGCCCCGCCCCGCGTCTCCCCGGAGGTGCCGCAAGCGGCCAGCCCCGTCGCCCGTCTCTGGCCCGCGGAGCAGTTGCACGCCGCCGGCCACGTCGCCAGTCCCCGGACAAGTTCCACCTCGCCCCGGCAGGCATCCGCGCACTACTGAGCCTGTCCCCTGTCGCCCCCGTAGGCCTCCGGCTCCGCGCACCGCGTGCTACTCCGTGCGCCGCGCCGGCCACGGCAGCCCCTCGCCGGACCCACTGCGCTCGAGCCTCTCCACCCTCCTCCTGTCTGACCCTCGCCGGACTACACCGCGGCCATCCCTCACCGTACCCCGCTGTGGCCACCCCTCACCGGACCTGCCGTGGCTGCCCCTCGCCAGACCCCGCTGCGCCTGAGCCTCTCCGGCCTCCTCCTTTTTGCCAAGCGCTAGAGCTCCTCCGGTAGTGGCAGCAGTTGACGGAGATGGCAACTCCGGTGACCACCGAAGTAGCAGCCGCCATAGGAAAGCTTTGACTTGATGCCATTTTTTTAAAAAAAAAGTATAAAACAATCTTTGCCGTTTGTAGATTAGTCCAGATGACGGCAAAAAATGGTTTGACTGATGGCAAAGAACGCGCCCTTTGCCATCAATTGGTTTTTGGCAGACGGCAAACCTTTAGTTGGCTGACGGCAAAATCTTTGCCGTCTGCCTGATGAAAAGCTGACGGCAAAGTATTCTTTGCCGATTTAGTTTTGCCGTCTGAGTTTGCCGACGGCAAACTCTTTGCCGTCTGTAATTCGTCCTTTGCCGTCTGTACTGCCTTGACGGCAATTCAACTGTTTCCTATAGTGTGAGGGCGAGTTCCAACAATTTGGTATCTGAGCTAGGTCAATTTTGAAGCCGTGCTTCCCCCGGGGTGGCGACCTACTAACGCCTCGGGGCGGGCCATGAAGTCGCTGGGTGGTGCAGCGATGAAGAGGATCAGGCGATCGTCATTCGATGGAGCGACAAGGAGGGAGGATGGCGGGCTGTCATCGGCTAGGCGGTGGAATATGACCGTTGACGGGTGCGGTGGTGCCCAGGTGCGGTGCCGGAAAGTCGTCAAGATCGTCATCCGGGTGTTAGAGTCAAGGAGTCTCCGCCCCTATTTTTCTAAGGGACCTCCATCCTATTGGTAAATGCATATAATGTGCATGTTAAAAAAAATGCATATAACGTGCCTCGGTTTCTTTTCTTTATTTTTCACACACAGTGGAAGATTACATGATTATACACGACTCTTTAAATTCTATTTTTTTAAACAAAAGAAGCTTGTGTCATCATGTGTTGGAAACCAAAGCCTTACCCTCTTTTAGCCTATCCTGTGTCGATGCTAGGCATGCTAAATACCAACAAGTTCAGGAGTTGGTCATTGAAGATTTGATATGTGCGGTTTCTTTGAATCGCCGCTCAAACATGTGGGGATCTGAGCAACATGACCCTATAAATTCTATCAACTCCTTCCTCAAAATTTAGTGGTTCATAATATATTTTAGTGAATTTTGCAAAGTAAAAGCCTTTTGAGACAGGATGTATCCCACTAGCTACTATTCATGTTCAATTTAAAATAGATCTGATGTTGGGCAATAATTGCCACCTCTATTTAGGGCCAAACTGTGTTCTCTATCAGTTAGGTGTTCTGGAAACAAGAGACCGTCTATTCGTCCGCCCATTAGTTGATATCATGTAGAGCACGCAGAACAATGTTGATGACATGATTTCCCTGGCGAAAACATATCTTTCTTATCCGGAAAGCCTCCCATTAGGTTCTTGTTTTTGGGAGGTGCCCACAAAGTCCCTCAAACATCCAGTCTATGTGCATCTGATGTCTTGCGTGATAGATTGGTGCCTCCCATTGACCACTCATGACTCATCCATTTGAATCCATCAGATGCACATACAATTGATATTTGGGGTATTTTGTGGCCACCTCCCAAAAAATTAGGATCATCCGAGACCATCAGCTCGCCAATAAATGCTTTGATGGCAGCTTCTTGTATGACTACCTAGACGAGCGCATGGTGCTGCTCGGGAGCAACATGCTCTCCGACACCAATAGGTATGACATCTCGCTAGAACGACACAAATCGTGTAAAATGGGGTGGTTGTGTGACTAGACCATGAATCGTAGCCACACACACCATCATGAAGAAACCTTCCGAAAAAAAGTCGTTGGTATATTGAATCCATTTCTACAATATCATACCACACAACGGAGCCCTCCTTTCCCCGTGCCACCCATGCCAAAAGGTTCAAATCACGCCCACCCCAATTTCAAAGTCCTTGATCCCCTAATACACACTCGGTTCCAGATGTGTATGAGGGTGAGTTGCTAGTGATTAATTCATAAGGAAACAACGTACTACGACATAGCTAATGCTCAAAATTCTGGCTCAAATTTGGCGGGCTCCCAGGTGGAGCGCCGCCGGGACCAATGAATCTCATGAGTTGGAACTGCCGGGGAGGGGGGAATTCCCGGACAGTTCGCGAGATAGCGACGCTTGTACATTCGCATTCCCCCATGATGGTACTTTTGTGTGAAACCAGACAGAAAGAGGAGAAGATGAGGAGATTGAGAGGTCGTTTGGGACTAAAAGGCTACGATGGTGTGGATAGTGATGGATTTAGTGGTGGTCTTTCCTTGTTTTGGCATGAGAGTTTGGAGGTTCATGTTCAGGGTAAAGATGATCGATTCATAGACGTTACTGTTCGTGAGCATGCAGATGCTGAACAATGGAGAGTTACTTTCGTTTATGGCGAGCCGCGTGTGGAGAATCGGCATCTTATGTGGCAGAAGCTGCAGACACTTTACTCATCATCGGACCTACCTTGGTTGGTGATCGGTGACTTTAATGAATGCCTCTGGGATTTCGAGCATTTGTCAGCAACACCCAGGCCGATGCCTCAAATGGTTGCCTTCCGTTATACACTTGAAGTATGTCAGTTAGTGGATATTGGCTTCTCGGGGGTGCCTTTCACATATGACAACAAGAGGAGCGGTACATCGAATGTAAGAGTCCGTCTGGATCGAGCGGTGGCCTCATATGCATGGCGTAATATGTTTGCTTTTTCCTCAGTAACTCATGTGGTGTCACCATGCTCTGATCATGTAGTTCTGCTCTTGAAAGGATCACCTGATACAGGTCCAAGTGGTGGTCGCTCTCGCCAATATGAAATATTCTGGGAAAGAAGTGGCGAGCTTCCAGAATTAGTACAGAGCGCCTGGGAGTCCGCTGGGTCTGTCAATAATCTAGAGCAATTACAGGCTGCGCTTAAGAAAACCATGTCGACTCTGGGATTGTGGAGCACGAAGAAGTTTGGTAGCGTTACACGTGAGCTAGCTAAGTCCAGATCGCAGCTAGAAGAGTTCATGAACATGAACGCTGATCGACAGGACATAAGGAGAGTGACAGACAAGATGAATGAACTCCTATATCAGGAAGAGATGCTGTGGCTGCAAAGGTCAAGGATAACTTGGCTAAAGGAAGGCGATAGGAACACGAAATACTTCCAAAGTAAGGCGATTTGGAGGGCTCGAAAGAATAAAATCCGGGAACTTGTCGATGAAAATGGGATAGCTCATTCTGATGAGGATACAATGAAAACTATGGCAAATGAGTACTTCCAAGCCATTTTTTTGGCTGAACCAAACCTAGACTACTCTCATGTGCTGAATCTTTTTGCGGTCATGGTCACCGATGAAGATAATGAAAAATTGTGTGAACCTTTCAGCGACAAGGAGATAGCGGACGCACTTTTTCAGATAGGTCCGCTAAAGGCTCCGGGGCCGGACGGTTTCCCCGCCCGTTTTTTTCAGCGCAACTGGAGCACGCTTCGGGACAGCGTCATAAAATCAGGAAAGGATTTCTTTACATCAGGGGTAATGCCAGAGGAGGTTAATTCTACTTCCATTGTCCTCATCCCAAAAACCCCTAATCCTACTAAGTTGACTGAGTTTAGGCCCATAAGCCTATGTAACGTTGTTTATAAGGTGATCTCTAAGTGTTTGATTAACCGTTTGAGACCATTATTGGATGGCATTATATCACAGGAACAAAGCGCCTTTATCCCGGGGAGGATGATAACAGATAACGCACTCATTGCTTTTGAGTGCATCCGTCATATTAAACAGGAAAAGGACCCTACCAAGAGCTTTTGTGCATACAAATTGGACCTGTCAAAAGCGTATGATCGAGTGGACAGGGCTTTCTTGAAGCAAATGATGCAGAAGTTGGGGTTTTCTCATCGATGGGTGGACTGGATAATGGCATGTGTCACATCGGTGAGGTATTCAGTTAAATTTAATGGAACCCTCTTAGACTCATTTGCACCGTTGTGTGGGCTACGGCAAGGAGACCCTTTCTCACCGTTCTTATTCTTATTTGTGGCTGATGGGCTATCTGCCATTTTGAAGCATGAGGTAAATGTTGGTAACATCACACCTATTAAGATCTGTAGAAGTGCACCGGGGATCTCACACCTTTTATTTGCGGATGATACTTTGCTTTTCTTTGAAGCTACACAGGAGCAAGCTCTAAGAGTGTAGGCCGCCTTGGATTTGTATGTAAGTGCCACGGGACAGAGCATCAACTTGAGTAAGTGCTCGATCTTGTTTGGAGAAGCTTGCCCAGCAGCCATACATGAGGATGTCAGGGCTGTACTAAATGTTACTAAGCCGGATTTTGAGGACAAATACTTAGGCCTTCCTACACCTGAAGGCCGGATGTCAAAAGGACGGTTCCAAAACTTGCAAGCTAGCCTCACTAAAAGGCTAATTCAATGGGGGGGATGGATGGCTAGCTCAACCTGGTAGAGAGGTATTGATTAAATCAGTCGCTCAAGCTTTGCCTACATATATAATGGGTGTGTTCAAACTTCCGTTTTCAGTTTGCGATGAACTAACAAGGATGGTTAGAAACTTCTATTGGGGTTCTAAAAACGGCCGCAGAAAAGTGCATTGGAAGGCTTGGGATAAATTGTTACATCCGAAGTACAAAGAAGGGCTTGGATTTCGGGACTATAGGATTTTTAATCAAGCACTCCTAGCACGCCAAGCATGGCGACTCATTGACAGACCCGAGAGCTTGTGTGCTCGCTTGCTGAAATCAAGATACTACCCAAATGGCAAATTGGAGGATACAGTCTTTACGGGGAATGCTTCACCATCTTGGCAAGCGATCAGCTATGGAGTAGAGTTGCTGAAACAAGGCCTTGTCTGGAGGGTCGGCAATGGAGCAAGCATAAGAGTCTGGAGAGATAACTGGATATCGAGACCCTACTCGTTCAAACCAGTATCTCCAAAAGGTCTTTGCCGTATTCGCTTTGTTTCCGAGCTGCTGAACGAGAATGGGTCATGGAACCTTGAGCTACTACAGAACTATTTTTTACCTTGTGATGTTCATGAGATCCTCAAAATTAGAGCGTCCCCTAGGAATGAGGAAGATATCCTAGCATGGGGATCGGGAAGAGGAGGGCAATTCTCGGTCAAATCTGCCTATAACTTCGCCTTTGAGGAAAGATATAGAGAGCATGCTTCAGCATCTAGCAGCAATCCTGATGATAGAAGAGCGGTGTGGAAATTGATATGGTCTACTGATGTTCCCCCTACAGTTCGGAATTTTGCCTGGCGGGTAATCACAGATTCTCTTCCTACTTGGGTTAATAAACAAAAGAGAACTTTGGAGACAACGGATATATGCCCGGTGTGTGGTCTGGAGCCTGAGGATAACTTCCACCCCTTATGCAGATGCCCTCGAGCTTGGGAGCTATGGAGGTTTATGTCGAATGAGTGGCAGCTGCCGGACATTGATCTGATCCGAAACACAGGAAAGGAGTGGCTGTTTCATGTGCTGCAGCCTTTGCATGACACCCAAAGGTGCATTGTTCTGATGACATTGTGGCGTTGTTGGTTCATCCGAAATGAGATTGTTCACCACAAGAATCCGCCACCTCTGGATGTATCCAAGCGGTTTCTTCTCAGCTACTTGGAGTGCTTAATTGCTATCAAGCTGAACTCACATATGGATCCAGAGAAGGGCAAAACTTCTATCTCTTATGACCGCAGGAGGATTCAAACTCCAGATCAAGCTCTGCCTGCTGCTGACCCACCATGGTCCTCTCCGCCAAACGGATGGGTCAAGCTTAACTCCGACGGTTCTTACTCAGAGGGTGCGGCTGGTGCAGGTATGGTGCTTCGAGATGACCAAGGAAATATAATCTTCTCCGCTTGCAGATCGTTTTATTCTTGTCGGGATGCCCTGGAGGCCGAGTTGTGTGCTTGCATGGAGGGCATTTCATTTGCGATCCAGAGAAGTGACAGCCCAATTGTCATTGAGATGGACTCATTAGTTGCGGTCAAGATGATCCAGGGGCGTGATCAAGACAGGTCGATTTATGCTTCTCTAGTTAAAGAGATTAGATATCTCTTATCTCTTCGTGGAAATTGTATTACTCATATTAGTGGTTCTCAAAATAAGGTTAGCGATAGCTTAGCGAATTTCGCTCGCAGAGAGGGTAGAACAATGACTTGGATAGGTTCTGGCCCCTCTTGCACTCTGGAACTAGCTACTGCTGATTGTAACAATATCATGGTTTGAGTAATACAATTTATCACCCGCAAAAAAAAAAGCTAGGAGCATCACTCAAAATTAAGTGCATGCTTCACTACAATAGAAGCTAGCTGGCATGTGAGGCAAGGAGAAGCTAGGAAAGAATTGAAGTTAGCATGATAGCTAGAATGCAAATGTTAGGAAGGTACGTGGGATATCTACTAGGCAGTAGGAGGAGGGCATCACAAGGAGTTGATAGAGACAACCACGTATGGGTATTTATATAGTTCTCACACATGCACAGCTATACAACTCCATCTAGTCCCGTCCCAGCTGCCATCGAATCTGTAACTCTATTGTCCGTAAAAAAAATGTTATACCACGATCACTTATCCTACCTAACAAGTAGCCTAGAAAATAGAAGCGCCTCCACTTTATAAGAAACCCGAGGGCTACATTCCTCACTGGGTGAAAGAACCGTGGAATAGTTTCAAGTGGATGGATCCTAAATGATCAAGTCATGGATTATCGTAATGATCCATGACTTGGTCACTTAGGATCCATCCACTTGAAATTAATCCGTGGTTCGTTCACCCAATGATATAATAACTCATCATCATCATCATCATCATCATATCATTAGCAACTTATCATCATAATACATCATTGTCACATAACAACTCCTCATGATCATCATTTTCGTCAATGAGACATCATATAACATGTTGGTAATAGTCATAATCACAACTCGTCCTCCTCCTCATCATCAACTCTAACACATTGTAGTACATGATAACACATTATACCTAGGCCCTACTCCTCTCTCATAGGACCTATTACCCTCTCTAAGGTAAAATAGAATAAAACAAGATAGGCCCTGACTCTCTATTATGGAGAATGGAGATTATCCTATCTCCAATTCTTGCGCTTCGCACAATGTTGCTTCCAAGTAGCTCCCAACGGTTGACCATATATTTTTTCCAATATTTGATTGTCATGTCTTCACCGGTTTTAGAAATCTGGTATGAACAGTAGTGATGACTAGGATGACATGGCCATAAGCTCATAACATGAAGGCGACCTTTCGGAAACATCAGATGAGGCACACAATCCTTCGGGATTTTTTGTTGAAAAACATAGTAATAACTTCGTTGTTAATAATGTAGTCTATTTTTAGAAGAATTTATGCAAAAGATGCAGAGATGTCATAATAACAAAAAATCTTATCATGCCATCTCCATGGATGTTACCGTAGTTCAACACGTACACTAATGGCACGTACTGACCATAATGTGCAGGAGTTTGATAATATATATTGTAATTCTCAAGATCATTAATAAATGAGATAAGATGATCTTTCTCCTGATAAGTTAATTCAGCGCTATCAGTGTAGTAGGTTCTGTCTACCATCTTTCGTACATTTTTCGAAGAATGAAAAGAAGCGGTTAATGTAAGTATGCTATCAACTAATTTAAAATAAACAATATAAACTACTTCATACATATGTTTGAGAAACTCACATATCGGTAGAATTGGAAGCATATCAACAAAGAACCCAAATGTCCGTATTCTCTTTGTGGATGTCAAGATCACCAAGATCCAAGGTGACAAGCATACCCTCATGGAAATCATACGTCTTGTAAAGTGCTTCAAAATTCGGGTCGCCAGGCGACCAGATCGGGTGACGGCGGCGCCGAGATCGGCGACGCGTTTCTCCAGATCGGGTCGCCAGACGACCAGATCGTCGATCTTGGTTGTCTTGGCCTAGATCGCGGCGATTGACGTGGTGTGGGCGGTCAGCGTGACATCCAGCCGGTCGAGGAAGGCTTTAATTCATGGATCCATGGAGGCAAGGTCGGATAGAGCTTGACGAAGCCGACGCGTCTCGATGAATTGGGTCGGGGTGGAGGAAGGAAGGGAAGTGGACTTGTCTCTAATACCAAATGATAGGCTCTCTCTTGCTATTCTATTGATTAGTAGCAATACTCTCTCATATACAAGCTTGATTGGATTACAAGAATGGCAGTGGAAGAACAAGGGTTCGAGAGGAAGGGAAAAGTTGGATCCACTGTATGCCTCTCTCACGCAGGGTGGGTGGAGTTATGTAGCAGCGCTCGGCAGGGCCTACCTGACCCATTCTGGCCCAGCACCCTTATGTTGACCTCGGCCAGTCGGAGAGGCCGGCCCGTGCTTGGCCCACCGTTGGTGGCTCATGGGGCCGGCATGTCAGGACCGCTGACACGTGCGGACGACCCCGGTCACCGAGAGCAGCCAAATCCTATCATCCAAACCGGCCAGCGTGCAAATACCCGAATATGCACGCATAGACAGGTGTGAGTATTTGGCCATGTATACAGAGACATATTGGTACCTTATATGTGAATTTTTATTAAGCAATAAAATAATAATGGGCCCAAATTATCGAGCCAAAAAAAAATACGAAAACACTAACGCCCATACATGTGGCAACATTGCAACTTGCCCACACGCCTAGATCACCGTCCAGTTAAGTTTGCACAAATCTTGACACACCGAGGCAGTTTTTGCATGACACGTAGGACAAGGCCGGTGTGTGGGCGTTGGAGAGGTCGCCCACACGCCCCACAGCACGCGGTTGCCAGCTGCGCTGTGTGGGCGAACTAGTTTCTGTCCACGCAACCACCACCTAGTCCATGTGTGTGTAGACGAACTGCTTTTCGCCCACACGACAGTAGTATATTGTTGGATGGCAACTGCAGTTGCGCGTACATGGTAACTAGGTAAACACACATGGCAACTATGATTCGTTTGCTAGACGGCAACTGCAGTTGCGCGTACGTGGCAATCAGGTAAACATACATGGCAACTGTGATTAACCACACGTGGCAACTAGGTAGACACACATGGCAACTATTGTTTGACCATATGTGACAAATAGTTAATCACACACGATAACTATGGTTTGATTACACGCGGCAACTACCATAAATTAGACATGGCAACTATAGTTAACCAAAACAGAGGGAGTTGCCATACTTTTACAATCATATTTGCCATCCCGGATAACTACATATGACATCCCGGATGGCAACTAAATCGTCATCCCGCGGGTATCTATTGTAGTTGCGCCAGGACGTGTGGGCGTATTTGCTGTCCGATTTGTGCACGATCATCATGCCCAGATTGTATGTCGTAGATCGCGGACTGTAAACTGAAAAGGAGCGGCGAACGACAGCGATCGGCAATGGCCTCAAATCTGGTCGTGCTACCCAGTGACGTCCTCGCAGAGGTCCTCCGGCGCCTCGCGCCGCACCACCTAGCCACGTCACGGTGAGTCTGCAGAGCGTGGCGCAATACCATCGACGCCCGCCTGCGTGGCCACCTGCTCTCTTGCTCGGTGTGTGGGATCTTCATCAACTTCACGCGGCTTCGGTTCTCTGAGTTCTTCTCCCGTCCCTCGACGGGTCCGGCAATATCTGGAGGACTCGACTTCTTACCCTGCATGGGCATTACAGTCACGGATCACTGCAACGGGCTCTTGCTTTGCCGTGGTCTGAGACATGAGTGCGAGATGCACTGCCACGCGATTATGTCGTCAACCCGGCCGCGCGTCGGTGGGCGCCTCTGCCCCAACGTCCTCGGTCAAACGTGTTGGGATTCGGTCAAAGTGCCTACCTCGCTTTTGAACGCACCATGTCGACACACTATGAGGTATTTTTGGTACCATGTGTGCTAGCTGCCGGTGAATCGCCTCGCAATCACGATGATAGGTTGCTTGAATCGGAGTGGCCTCCGGAGTTATACGCCGTCCATGTGTTCTCATCGGCGACTCGGTGGTGGGACAAGAGGATCTTCATTCGAAACATGCATTCGGATTTGTGGTTTAATCGGTATCATTATCATGCCATCTACTCGCGCAGCACGCTCTACATCCATTGCGAGCATGGCAATCTCATGAGGTACTACTACTTACTTGCTCCTATCCTATGCCATTATTCTCGTTTAGAAAGGGCTCGTCTCGTTCGTAGGATTTTCAAATCAAATTAAAATATTGTGATGTCCACTTGACATCAACCCTTCTAAATTTTCGATATGCTCACACTTGATGCTATGAATTTTTAGGAATTAGGTCAATACGAACACAATCCGAAGAGTCTAGTACGTGCATTCCCATGCAAGGGTGCATTCCCATGCAAGGAATGTCATACATAGCAAACAAATGTAGGAAAATCTTATGGGAATTTTCTAGAAAATCCTGCAAATCCTCCGAAAATATATACTGCTATGATTCACTCATGTTGTTATTAATCTGTTTTACCTGATTGTTTATGTTTGCAGAATGTGTTTGTCAGATGACACATACAGAGTAATTAAACTACCAGGTGTCAGTGAACTTCCGCCAAAAGGATATCCCGAGCACCATTTGGGTAGATCACTCAGAGGGGTGTATTGCGCAGTATCTCATAAGAGGAGTTCGCTTCTTCAGCTTTGGCATCTCAAAGAATCGTGCAGTCAAATAGAATGGGTGCTAAACCATGATACCACTCTCAAGACCTTTGAACATGAGGACTATGCTCAACAAATGGGTAGACAATGGATCTTATAGGATGTTAACTACAGTAAGTCGTTGCCTGATCATAATGGTAATACACATGAAATTAACAGAGCGACGGTGGAAGAGAAATATGAATGGAACTCTGACGAGGATAACATTCTTGACATTTAATATGATGTTCAAGAGGATAACATTCTTGTAGAGGGATATGAAGGAAATTATTATTTCCTTGGGTTTCATCCTTATAAAGAGATTGTCTTCTTAATTTCATCAAGGAGAAAAACAAGAGTACTAGCATATGATTGCAACAGCTCGAAATTTCAAGACATGGGCAATGTGTGTTCGGCATATTTCAACCCGGTCTGCAGACTACCATTTGGGGAGTTGGATTCAGCTTTCCTGTATATGCCTTGCTGGATAGGCGAATTTCCAGGAAACGAATTATTATCGCTATTTGAAGACAAGGAGCTTCGTAGGAAAAAGTCGGAATTGGAAGAGGAATCCAACCTTTCATGCGTGGACGTGCACGAGATGCACAAGTTCCATGGGCACGCCAAGAGGATAAAGGACTCTGCCACCAAGATTCATCGCAGACGGCACTAGTAGGAACCCACCATTACCGACATGAAGGCCTAGGCGACCAAGTTGGACCTTGGCAAGGCCACCAAGAAGATGGAGTGTAAAAGTTAAAAGTTGAAGGCAGGGCAAAATAAATTCCTACCGCTGGCGCTGACTGCTCCTGCAAAGAAAATTTTGTGCTGCAGATTGCATGCTAAAACTAGGATGGCCTCACGATGATAGATGCAGATTCTGCCAACGAGGGCTTGCTGATACAAAAACATCGAGAGGTTGCTTATATGCAACAAAAAACTCTGATGAAATGAAGAAGGTACTGCCTGCAACATTACTTAATATATAGATAGTGTTGGAATTAACCACGATGTAAGAGACCTGTCCGGTATGGACTAGTGGTAGGCGAGCTAGCTGCTATATAATCATGTGTCCCCTTGTAAGCAAACCGTGAGATCAAAGAAATAAAAAGGTGTGACATGAGCCTTTTGCAATCAATAGGCATCTTGTGTATCGAGTACGTGTGCATGAGTGCTTTGTGTGCTTCCTCCAAGCCATAGCTAGCCTGCTGAGGAGTGCGGCGATATGGCGCTCGGGCGAGTGTGGAGATCAAGGTGTCAAAGCCTAGCTCATGATACGGAGAGTGTACGTGGGCGGTACGGGTGGGCTGTGGTGGTTGGTGTACGCAATTAATTGTCTGTCGTGGTTGGTGTACCGGACATGGGCGGTACTGCCTGCTACATTACTTGATATATAGATAGTGTGTTGTAATTAACAATGATGCAAAACACATGTCCGGTACAGTGTAGTGGTAGGCTAGCTAGCTGCTATATAATCCTATGTACTCCCTCCGTAAACTAATATAAGAGCGTTTAGATGACTACTTTAGTTATCTAAACGCTCTTATATTAGTTTACAGAGGGTCCCTTCTCTCCCTTCGTTTCTTCATGTGGCGGTTAGACTTTTTCCTTCGTTTCTTCGTGTGCGTGCGGCGGCGGCTAGGGCTAGCTACCTAGCGTGATCAGGCATGAGGTTGTTGAAGAAGGCAGTAAGCGGTCGGCAGGAACGGCACCTGGCACCCGGCAGCCGGCAAGAAGGCAGGCAAGTTCAGGCCATCTTTGATTTCTCAAGTGTTGTTGCGTCGACGGACAGTGATTCCCTGAGCCCTTCACCTTCATTGTGAATTCTAATATCGATTTTGTATATACTTTGTAGCTAATCTTATTATTTTCATCAATTAGGCATCTAGCATTACAAGATCTGAGTCATGTCTTCACTTAGAAAATAGGAATCTGGTTACCAAAAGCGTTTGAAGAAACAAAAAATCAAGGAATTAACTCAGTCTCAGTTTGAAGATATGGATATAGGTATATTACAAAAAAAAAAACACAAGTGTCCTCCGATAATCAATCACTTGATTAAAAGCATGGAGGTGATAATGATTTTGAAAATGATCATAGCCCTAGAGGTAGGGCCCATTTTATAGTTTCGCACGGGGCCTGAGATTTTGTCGGCCCGGCCCTGCGTGAGATCAATGCAATAAAATGGTGCGACATGAGCCTTTTGCAATCAATCGGCATCTCGTGTATCGCGTACATGTGGATTAGTGCTTTGTGTGTTTCCAGCCAGCTGTAGCTAGGCTGCTGCGCTCCTATACTAGGGTATCGCATGGAAGGAAATCGGGCGTTGTTAATCTGTCATATGTTCCTCTCACCGGAAGTACACGTCAGATCACAGCATCGATGTTGGGCCAGTACCTCCAAACAGTATAATGTGCAGAATTAACCTTTTTTCATGAAACACAGCAGTTGTTGTTTATGATTCATCAAGGGTAAACTCCGTAAGGAATATACAGGGTATAAGCGAAGCAAAAATAAATGGATACCCAGGGCAATATAGCTGTACACATGTAAGAAACGGGGGTTTGGGAGGGCCAATGTGCACTATAATTATGCCAATCATTTGACACCTTTGATGGCTGCATGAAGGCATGTGTGCAGTTCTTCAGAGATCAGGTTGCATGTCCCAATGAAATCATTGGCTTCAGCATTAAAGATCATGTTTGTTCCTTTCTTTCCAAACCAGCCACCAGATCAGCATCTAAAGCACGGAGAAATCTTTGCGACATTTAGAGGGGATGTTGTCCAATGTGTGCAGCCACCATTGTAGCAACGAGATCGTGGCTTGTCGTAGCTCTGTCTAAGATCAAAACGATAGGTCAATATCGTCAGAAAGTAGCCCCAGACAGCAGCAGTAAATGGCTAAGTTGCAAACAGGTGGACATCAGACTTGAAGCCTATGTTACACAGTGGGCAAAAAATTATCTCCGGCATCAGATAGAGCCGGCAGTGCACCTCTTTGCTGGGGTTAGGGCATGATCAAACCGACCCAAAGTCTGTTTGCCAGGCCCTGGGATAGAGTGATGTTCTTCCTTTTGCTGTGACTGAAGAGTTTCGGATAGGCAGAGTAAAGTATTTGTTATACTGTACAAATTACAAACTGACCATATATAGCCTTACCACAATAAACATTGGAACATAGTACAGTTGAAAATGTTAGTAGATACTTGGCATTCATGGTCGTGGTTACTACTGCCATTGCGACTTAATCAGTAGCACAGTCTGATCACCCAACATGAAGCCATAACGGGTGGATTTGCTTACTCGTTTTTTTTACTAACTCTTTGCTCTGCTATTTAGAATGCTAATCTCATCAATGGAAAACAAATAATTTACATGTTTGTTCTTTTAGTCTTGCGACCAGAACATAGACAAATTCGTTTTCACTTCTTGGCTAAGACGTTGAAATATATTCAAGGCCCTAATTATGATTTGTTTTTAACTTTTTCAGTCACTATTATGATGTACTTGTGGTTTAAATTTGTTATATGCATTAAATGCCTAGAAATCTACTTAATGACTGAAATATAGCAAATCAAACCTAAAAAATGCCCAATTGGAACATCAAAGATATTATTCTACATGTTTAGTGTAGCAAAAGTTTGAAGGTCAAACGTGTCATTTGCCTT
The DNA here is from genome assembly GCA_902687465.1 of Secale cereale. Taxonomy (NCBI): domain Eukaryota; kingdom Viridiplantae; phylum Streptophyta; class Magnoliopsida; order Poales; family Poaceae; genus Secale; species Secale cereale. Next base: position 890,019,739 of record LR738712.1, on the reverse strand, counting down.
GAAACCGTCATGCATAAACCCTGTGTAAGACATCACACACAACTGTGTTTTCTAGTTGCGTCCGATGGTAGACTATATGACACACAATTACTACATATTTGTGAAAACCGTTTGCAAGGCACCTCACACTGTTGCGTTTTTATAGTCGTGTGCGATATTGCTATATCATAGTCAATTTTATTGCAGAAATCATGCTAGGTGCTATAAACTCAGCATCTTTTTGAAAAAAATAGGGTGTAAGAAATCACATTTGGTTGTGGTAGTGACCTTGCTGTGGATTGCGGTGGCCATCGAAAGATCTTTGTGAGGGTTCCTCATTCGAGATCCGGTGGTTGCCTTGGCGGTGAGATGCAATCTATAGATGACGACTTGACTCGGAGGTATTGTTGTGCGGCGACGGCGGTCGGTTCTCTAACCCAGTGCATGTAGCTATTGGTCTCGCGGAAAAGTGGCACAGACAACACATGATTAACTTCGAGGAGCTCTGGGTGAAATCCTTGGCATTCCTCGGATATGCTTGGATGGTTCTTTACAGTGAAAACCTAAAATCCGGCCTTTGGTGATTAGTACGGTGACAGTGGCGCTTGATTGTCGCTCCCTCTTTTGAAGGTGTTGCCATTGAAGATGTATCCTAACTATGGAGAGGCCGGGTGTGTGCATAGTGTTTGAATCCACTTGATACTTCTTTTTGTGTAAAGAAAATTCATGCTTTGTCAAAAAATCCCGCTGGGTAGTCATTTCTAATTCCCCAGCTGTGTGTGATACACACATCACATAAAGTTTCCACTTAGCGTTAGCGTGTGTGACAAGGGGTTTAACATCATAATTCTGCACTACTGCTTGTCTAGATGAAATAGCGGAGCGTGCATCCGCTGGGGCGCTCGATTGGTAGGCAGACCGAGCTCTTTGTCACCTCCATAAACGAGAAACATATCCTTCGTCCTTTTCAGGTATTTCAGGATGTTCTTGACCGCTGTCCAGTGTGAAGGAAATATGCCCCAGAGGCAATAATAAAGTTATTATTTATATTTCCTTATATATCATAATAAATGTCTTTTATTCATGCTAGAATTGTATTAACCGGAAACTTGATACATGTGTGAATACATAGATAAAACAGAGTTTCCTAGTATGCCTCTACTACACTAGCTCGTTAATCAAAGATGGTCAAGTTTCCTAACCATAGACATGTGTTGTCATTTGATGAACAAGATCACATCATTAGGAGAATGATGTGATCCATCCGTTAGCTTAGCATATTGATCGTTTAGTTTTATTGCTATTGCTTTCTTCATGACTTATACATATTCCTCTGACTATGAGATTATGCAACTCCCGAATACCGGAGGAACACCTTGTGTGCTATCGAACGTCCCAACGTAACTGGGTGATTATAAATATTCTCTACATGTGTCTCCGAAGGTGTTTGTTGAGTTGGCATAGATCGAGAATAGGATTTGTCACTCCGAGTGTCGGAGAGGTATCTCTGGGCCCTCTCGGTAATACACATCACTATAAGCCTTGCAAGCAAACGACTAATGAGTTAGTCACGAGATGGTGTATCACGGAACGAGTAAAGAGACTTACCGGTAACGAGACTGAACTAGGTATGATGATATCGACGATCGAATCTCGGGCAAGTAACATACCGATGACAAAGGGAACAACGTATGTTATTATGCGGTTTGACCGATAAAGATATTTTTAGAATATGTAGGAGCCAATATGAGCATCCAGGTTCCGCTATTTGTTATTGACCAGAGATGTGTATCGGTCATGTCTACATAGTTCTCGAACCCGTAGGGTCCGCACACTTAACGTTTGATGACGATTTGTATTATGAGTTATGTGTTTTGGTGACCAAATTTGTTAAGAGTCCCGGATGAGATCACGGACATGACGAGGAGTCTTGAAATAGTCGAGAGGTAAAGATCGATATATTGGATGATGGTATTCGGACACCAGAAGAGTTCCGAGGGGTACCAGATACATATCGGAGTTCCTGGGGGCTACCGGAACCCCTCAGGGAAAGTTATGGGCCTTATGGGCCATAAGAGGGAGGCACACCAGCCCAAATATGGGTGGCGCGCCCCCTCCATGGAAGGAGGCCGAATTGGAGTAGGGAAGGGGGCGCCACCCCCCTTTCCTTCTTCTCCTCCACTCCTCCACTCCTTCCTCCTTTTCTCCTCCATGAGAAGGAAAAAAATGGGGGGGGGGGGGTCGAATCCAACTAGGAGTGGAATCCTAGTTGGACTCCCCCCCATGGCGCGCCCCTCCTAGGCCGGCCTCCTCCTCCTCCCTCCTTTATATACGTGGGTAGGGGGCACCCCAAAGGCACATCAATTGTTCTCTTAGCCGTGTGCGGTGCCCCCTCCACAGATTACACCTCAGATCATATTGTCGTGGTGCTTAGGCGAAGCCCTGGGCGGATCACAGCACCAACACCATCGCCACATCATCGTGCTGATGGAACTCTCCCTCGAGAATCTGCTAGATCAAGAGCTCGTGGGACGTCATCGTGCTGAATGTGTGCTGAACATGGAGGTGCCGTACGTTCGGTACTTGGATCGGTTAGATCGTGAAGACGTTCGACTACATCATCTGCGTTAACATAACGCTTCTGATTTCGGTCTATGAGGGTACGTGGACACACTCTCTCGGTCTCGTTGCTATGCATCTCCTATATAGATTTTGCGTGAGCATAGGAATTTTTTGAAATTGCATGCTACGTTCCCCAACAAAGGGGTATAGAGAAATCTCACCCATCAATGTTCTTAGGGGCATGTACCGAAGCAAAAGTGTTATTGGAATGGTTAAGTTAGGGAAGTGTAACAGGTGATACTATGCTATCCTTGGTGTTTGGAAGAGTTGTTGGTGTTTATTCTCTAGTTAGAGGACAATGCTTTCTTTCATGGCTAAAAAAGAAGCTTATATGCATCCACGGATGAACAAGCAACAAAAGCTCTCTGCATTTATCATACCAAAGGGTAAGAGAATAAGGTGTCAATTACCACAACAACAGATCCAATAGTTGGACTGAGTATAAGCAGCTACAACTCGAAGTCACTTGAACATAATTGATTAATGTTTAATATTTTCTCGAAGCGGCATTTCACTCAGCTTCACAGATAAAGCAAACACCATGTCCATACTAGTTATAGTGCGGGAAAATAAATAAGAAGCCTACTGGGGCAACATCCCAAACATGCCCAAGAACGAAAGTAAAAGTGATAGAATGTTCAATATGCTAGCAAATGACTCTTATGGTATAATATGCTTTGGAAGAAATCAAGTAGATGCTCTCAGGCTATATGTAAAAGAATATAGGACATACACAACTCGATCTTTCCCGGTGCCTCCCATGCCTAGTGGCTCAAAATGGTTCTTCCATTCACACAACTAAGAAATCATCCATAAGGCCCCTAATCCATCTCATCATTGATGTCACAACTCACAAGTAAGTGGATTACTTGGAAAAAAGAGCGTGCTTCAATTAGAAAGATGTATTATGTGATATAATAAAAGGAGAAGGAATTATGTGATATAATAGATATGAAGTGGGGGTGATGAGGACTTGTTATGCATATATAGCTAGTTCTCACATAGGCACGTGGTACAACTCCATCCATTCCGCCAATACCAGCATGGTCAACTAACATTAATCAATCTTGCTGCATGCAACCACTTCTTCTATTATGTGTTGTTGGCTTGAATGACGACCATGCTCTCCATTACATTTTGTTAATGTTTCATCAACCATCGGAGTGCTTGGTATCGCTATGAAATGGTGGTAGGTATATATTCCTAAGGTGTATCCGTAGGACTAGTGTTGGTCTTGGTCTCCTTCACATTGGTCTAGATTTCCTTTCTTGTACCGAAACCCTTTGTACTATATATTTTCCCAGAAATAAGTTACTCCCCCTAAAATGGTAGCAATACCCTGTTAAAGATATTTACTGCTATGATTCACTCGTATTGCTAGTAATCTGTTTTATCTTATTGTTTATGTTAGCATATTGTGTTTGTCAGATCAAATATACAGAATAATTAAACTACCAGGTGTCGGTGAAGGATATCTCGAGCACCATTTGGTAGATCATTGAGAGGGGTGTATTGCACAATATCTCCTAACAGAAGTCCACTTCTTCAGCTTTGGCATCTCAATAAATCGGGCACTCGAGTAGAATGGGTGCTAAACCATGATACCACTCTTAAGATTTTGAACATGAGGATTATGGTCAACAATTGGGTAGACAATGGATCTTACAGGATGTTAACTACCATAAGTGGTTGTTTGAGTGTAATGGTAATAAACATGATATTTACAGAGCGTCAGTGGAAGAGAAATCTGACTGGAACTTTGATGAGGATAACATTCTTGACATTGAATATGATGAGATGAAGGGGATGACGTTCTTGAGGAGGGATGTGACACTAGTAGAAAACAGGGCTTTGGTTCGGGCCTGGCCAGCCCATTAGTCCCGATTCACTTACGAACCGGGACACATGGGGGCATACGTCCCGGTTCGTGCGCCCGGGGGCCGGCCGGGCCTCGTGAGGCATCAGTCCCGATTCGTCCGGACCCATTTGTCCCGGTTCCAGGCATGAACCGGGACCAATGGTCCTCGCTCCTGGCCCACACCCATTGGTCCCGGTTCATGACTGGAACCGGGACAGAAGGGGTCCTTTAGTCCCGGTTCCAGCCACGAGCTGGGACCAATGGCTTGCCTATATATACCACCTCGCCCACCACTCCACTTCTATGTTTTTTCTGGCCGGCGAGGGGGGGAGCTTTGTGGTGCCCTAGCTCACCTCCTATGCACATCAGGTGTTCGATGAAATGCCCGAGCCGCACTAGTTAAGATTTTCTCCTCTCGAAGATCGAACTCCAAGCTCCATTTTCTCTGATATTTGTCTATGTTTAGTGGTTCATCACGTCCCGTCCCCTTCTTCACCGCCGTCGATCGCCCCCGCTGCTACCTCTTGAGCTTGCGTTGTATTCCCTCGAAGAGGAAAGGGAGATGCAGCATAGTAGCGTAAGTATGTCCCTCAGTTTTTGAGAACCAAGGTATCAATCCAGTAGGAGACCACACGCGAGTCCCTCGCACCTGCACAAACAAATAAGAACTTCGCAGCCAACGCGATAAGGGGTTGTCAATCCCTTTACGGTCACTTACGAGAGTGAGATCTGATAGAGATGATAGTTTATATTTTTGGTATTTTTGGTTTAATAAAACAACAAATAAAAGCAGTAAAAGTAAAGTAGATGTAGATTGATATGTTGAGAATAGACCCCGGGGCCATAGTTTTCTCTAGTGGCTTCTCTCATGATAGCGATATTCTACGGCGGGTAAACAAATTACTGTCGAGCAATCTTATATATATAAAAAGTCAACTTCAGTGTAAACACCATGACAATTTATGTGCAATAGGCAGCCCAACTTTTGAGCACCAAAAAATATTCTCGAATCATATTGATATTGGATCTAGTTTCGAAATCCTCAGTGTGACGGATTTAATGGTGAAAACCGATTTTCAATAGGATATTTCATTTAAGTGATAACCATTTTAAAGTATAAAAACACCAAAAGATTCCTGCTGACATGATCTATTTTTGTCCCTGTTTGCATGCTTGTGTGAAAGAAACGAAAAGGATGACGTTTCACGATGGATGGCTAGAAGGGCGTTTGGTCCGACCTCCTTCAGCCCACACGTGTGGGCAGAATTGCTTCATGCCACACGTGTGGCACTTATCAGAGGGTGCTAATTTTGTTGCACGAATACGGAATATCTAGTCTTGCATTAGCTATGTCACATGCATGCAAGTAAGAATCTGTTTATGTTTTGAGTGTTTAGTCCAAGCGCCAGCCAGCTCGTGCATGTGTATTCCCAGTCCCAGCGCAGCACTAGCTCCAGGAAATAAGGCGCAAGTGAAAAGTGTGATAGAGTACACTGTGATCGTGTGCATGTGTCCATCCTTTGGGCATAGCCAACAGCATGCATGCAATTAGGCTATAGTACTGCATGTGCCCATCCTATACTGGCATACCACCACATTTTGGATGATTAATGCACTTTTGATGATCTGGTGACTTGACCAAAAACTTCTCCGTTAAAATGACACGCGATGCATGATTTCTTGTAAGAAAAGGGATTGCACTAATTAATTAATGTCCTCTGGTAACCGTGATGGTAGAATGGTAGATGCACAATGTGTCTCAGTGAAGGAATGCGATACACTATCATCGGCCGGGGGCAAGCCGGTATGCAGCATGTGCAATACAACAGAAGAGGACAGATGATGCTGCTGAACGTTACATGTAGCAGGTTGGATTTTGGCCAAGGCTGACATGTGGGACTGCGATTGAAGGAGCTCTGCTGCCTTCATGTGCAAGATCACTGAGAATGCTGATTTGAAATGCATTGCTGCATTACTTGAGTCCATCTACTTGTCATCATGACCCTCTCATACCTAGTAGATTTCCCTCACACCTTCCTATTAGCTCCACATTCTTCTTCTTCTTGCATAACACGGTAGCTAGAGAGCGTGAACCATGAGATCGGGGGGCTCAATGAAGATCCCTTGAGGATGGGAACTAGCCTTGTGTGTGTGGACCAGCTTTACCTTTAGGTCAAGACTCAAGATAATCGGGTTTTCAATGGGCATGGGAAACCATTTAGATCTTCTATGAATGGGAGGCGCGGGGAAAGAAGTTTCACTTTGTTATGTTGAATCGTTTACAGAAGGATACGGATGGTTTGAGTTTTCTACTCTATGAGCTTTCACGATTGTCTCCCAGTCTCAGCCAGTTTGTAGAGACTGGACGCGAAAGCTCGGGCGTAAGAGCCGACATACACTCCATGTTCCTTCTCGACCTCAAGGTCTTCTCATTCGCCTTCCAGTGTAGTAGTTTTTCGCACTTATTCCAATAAGTATTAACTAGCAAACGTGCCCGTGCGTTCCAACGGGGGAGTAAACATTTTTTTATCTGATCCACTATTTTCATTACGATTCAATTTTGACACTGACTCGTCATATTGATGGCGCGCACCTACGACCATACTCATGCAACATCTATGATCCGCACCTGTAGGAAGTAAAGATGGATCATGTGTCATTGATTAACATTCACCCTAACATGCATTTAAAAAATAATAAACATGTAAAATAATATAATATTCAAATTCTACACATTTAAAGATGGATCATGTGTCATTGATTAACATTGCACCCTAACATGCATGTAAAAAATAATAAACATGTAAAATAATATCATATTCAAATTCTGCACATTTTTATAATCAAATTCCATATATAATATGTTAAATTTAGAGTTACGGTTTGAAAGATATTGTTATTTGAAAAACTTATTTATTATTAATAGACTGCGGGGTGATTAACGTAGACATCATGGTGTTGGGGAACGTTGCATGGGAAACAAAAATTTTCCTACCGTTCACCAAGATCAATCTAGTAGATGCAACTACGAGAGGGGAGTGTGATCTACGTACCCTTGTAGATCGCTAAGCGGAAGCGTTATGAACGCGGATGATGGAGTCGTACTCGTCGCGATTCAGATCGCCGAAGACCTAGCACCGAAGCAACGGTGCCTCCGCGTTCTTCACACGTACGGCTCGGGGACGTCTCCTCCTTCTTGATCCAGCAAGGGGTGGAGGAGAGGTTGATGGAGAACCGGCAGCACGACGGCGTGGTGGTGATGGTGGAGAAGAACTCCAGCAGGGCTTCGCCTAAGCACCGCGGGAGAGGAAGATGTAACGGGAGAGGGAGGGCAGCACCGAGGCACAAACTGTGTTGGCTGCCCTCCCTTTGCCCCACTATATATAGGGGGGGTGGAGAGGTGAGGGCGCCCTAGGGTT
>LR738712.1:889967151-889996900 GCA_902687465.1 Secale cereale | reverse complement strand
CAGACGGCAAAGTGAGATGTTTGTCATCTGTATTTTCTTTGGCACACGGCAAAGCCTCCTCGTGACGGCAAATTACCTGTTTCCCGTAGTGTCAGGATCGATCACATCAAATCAGCATGAACATGCGCCCGCAAAAACTTTGTTAGCCAAGGTCCCTTGTCATGCCGTTTGTTTTTCCACTTTATTTCTTTTCGCCTTTTCTCCACACGGTGTTACAAATCTGCAGCCCCTAGTGCACATATATATGTACGAGCAGCCAACCCATAGACTTCCTAAACCTACACGTACTTGCTCTTGAAACAGACTCTTACATGACCTTCCTAGGACTACCAGGACTCTTAATCACCGAACCTTGACCGTAATTAACCTATTCCTATATTTAGGAAAAACCTACTAGAACACATCTACTCCCTCCGTTCCGAATTACTTGTCGCAGGTATGGATATATCTAGATGTATTTTAGTTCTAGATACATCCATTTCTGCGACGAGTAATTTGGAACGGAGGGAGTAGCTAACACGGCACACAAGACGGACACAACTATCATGCACTATGGACTCACATTGCCATCTAGCTTCTATCTCAAGATTATTTCTAACATTCTCACCCTAATCTTGATTCCTGTCTTTGATGCTCCTCCGGTCATTCCTCGTTGACGATTCATCCCTTGTCAACTCATCCGCTCACGCCACGACAAGTTAAATTGATAGTCTTCACTGATCACAGCACCGAGGCAAGCAGAGCACTTACTATCCCACTTGCAGTTTCACCCATTTTCATTATTGTTCAGTCCAACTAGTAGATGCACACATATATGTTTCCCACTACAGAGTGTCCCTTTATGCATGACGCGTTTATGAGGCTATAAAAAGAAAGGTACTACAGCCAAGGCATGTTGCTATCCAAACCTTACTGAACCACCACACCTATATTTCAAGGCAGAGTGGCGTGAAAAATCCCACGCAGACAAAAGTGTACCGATATATACTATACTGCGATCTAGAATTGAAATAGTGCGATATTTAATAAAACGGTATGGAAAGTTGATTCCACAATTATACCAAACATTGTCATGGTTGGATGAACCATTATACAAGGTATTTAATGGATCAGCTTGTAGTGTAGCAATGTACGGATCAGCAAGTAATGCGACCGGGCTGGATGGAATGATACTGTCCATGTGCAAGAACTGGACATATATGCATGCCCATGTGGAATGCATTTCTGCAGCACTTGACTCCCAGGATCCAATCTTGATTCTTGTTAGCTACTCCATAGTAGTTACTTTTCCTGTTTTTGCTATGACGCGTTGGGCACCCTCTGCCCTAGCTGAGGGAGCTGCAAGGGATTAGAGTAGTGCACATGAAGTAAAGGGTAAATCAGATGGTCTTGGCCCGAGGTATAAGCCCTTGATTTTCTACAAGCGAAAATCATTTCAAGGCACTACGCATGGGAGGCACCGGGAAGGGAAGAGTAACTCAAAGGGTCAAATCTTGTACAAAGTGTTCTCATTTGTCTTCAGCCATCTGGACTGCACCTACTGATGTGATAAAAATCCTGTGCTAGCATCTTAGAGTTTTACAGAGATGCACAGTTGAGTGCTCAATAATATATGTGTGTTACTAAAAAACAATTAATTTCAAGCAAATTTTGTAGTGTGGGGCAAATCCTGGATAACATTAGTTGTATATTTCAAGTTTATAATCTATACTGCAACATACGGGCTGGGTTCCACTAGTCTGATGGGCCCTAATTCTTAGACCGGGCAGGAATGAGTGAAGCCCCCCTCGTCTGTAGGCCCGGAACAGCATCCAACCTAAATGTTGTCTTTGGACTCAGCGCCAGACCTAAACAACTGCTAATAGCCTGAGCTACAAAGAAACTTTGTGATTGTATTACTATAATCTGTAGTTTTGCCTGGTGTTGGTTCATGAGTCTAGATCCTTGTCACCAGCACGGTCCATGTGCTTTTACTGTTGGGTTGCTTAATGAGTCTAGACAATACATCAACGCCCACTCGGACTAATAGGAAACACCAAGGACAAACCCCATTGCAGGTATCGTGTAGAAGGTCGCCTCGTCTAAATAATTTCCTGCTTAACATCAGCACTTGGCTTCACTATTCATGCTGCATACAACAGATCATGAAATTACATTCAGAATTAACAGGATTACATGTACTAAGCATAATTAGTTAGGTACACATATTGCTGCTTGTACATTGAACAGTAGAACTTGTAGACGTACACATTGGACAAATGGTACACAAGTAACACCGGCATACCTTATTCTGATTTTCGAGGCAGGTACGGTAGCTAACGTAGCAGCGTACAGTCGAAAGCAATCGCATGCGGTGTTGATATAGTACATAGTAATCATAGATCAATCTCATCACATGATGGAGCTCCTCGCTCCACCATGTCGGAGTGAAGAAGGGGGGACAAGTGGGCGGCGCCCAGTTCGACTGCTTGCTGCGGGTGCAGCCTCTGTGTTTTGAGCAGTTGCATGGCGGTGGTAGCGCAGGTTGGCTGCTTCTGCTGCACCTACCATGGTCATGTGACTGTCAGGGCGAGCACTCGCAGGGCGTTGGCTCCGGCGGTGGCTTCGGAGCAGGGCAGCAGAGACATTGCTGCGGAGGGCAGTTCCGGTACGGCGTCGGATACGGGTACGGCACGAACTTGCATGTTGGTTTCGGCGTCTCCGACTATGGTGGGCACTGTTTGGACTTTGGACTTGGGCGGGCATCTTTTTAGTGGCCGCGGCGGCGGCCATACGTCGACCATGCAGGACTTGCACCAGATCTTCTGGCAGAGTTTCTCCCCGTCGAACTTGCCGCGGACGATCATATAGTTCGCCTTGTCATCGTACTCAATCTTCTCGATGCAGTAAGGCCAACTCCACTGCGCGACCCTATCCTATCTGCGTGCATCCGTTTGGGGTAAAACAGACGAACCAGACGGCCCAGCGCGTGGGCGCAAACGGACTTTTATCCATTTTCTGTCCGCTTTCGACTCATTCCCGGTCCAAGTTTGCGCCCCTTTTGGGCTGAAACGGACAGCACGCGGACGCGCGGGCTGTCTGCGCGTGTCCTCCCCTGGCACGCCCATCGGTGGCACAGGGACGCCTTTTTCTATCCGCCCCCACCCCCTCCCTCCGGGCGCACGCCCTCCACTCTTCTTCACTCTTCCCCTCGCCGTCGCCGCCGCCGCAGCTTACATTGCAGCTGTGCAGCTTGGACGCGCGCTCGCCCAGCCCTTCTCCTGTGCGGCCCCGAGCTACCCAACCACGGCCACCTCATTTGTGCACCTGCCGGGCAGATTTGGGGTGGATCCGGTCGGTCCTGAGCTCGCCCGGCTGTGTGAGGCCACGCCGCGCCATGGACTGGCCGGGCACCGCGCCGCGCCATGGACTGGCCGGGCACTGGGCCGAAAGGCCCTGGCATGGCCGCAAGGCCGCATGCAGGCAGTGGCTCCTCCTCTAGCCGCTAGGATCTACACCGTTGGTGGTCCGCCGGCAGATACACGAATGGCGGTCGGCTGGACTCGGTGCTAGCCCAAAAGCTCGTCGGCGCACCGTTGCCACTCATTAAGTGCGACGACTGCCCAAAGAAGGTCGTGCGCCGCGCATCTACAATGCATGAACATCTGGGATGGGTGTTCATCAAGTGCTTAAACGATGGGGTATGTGCTATTTTTAGCTTCGGTTATGCTCTAGGATCTGACTAGTTGGGCTAACTTAAAATATTATTGTGTAGCATGGATGCAAGTTTTGGTATTGGGAAGAAGAGTACATCGATATATTGATAGCGCACAATCTAATAGATGTTCGTGCACTTTTAGCTAGAATAGATGCTAGAGATGAGACTAGTGCATATGTTGGTAGAATAGAGGCTAGACGTGAGACTAGATGCGAGGAAGCAACCTCTACTTCTTTAGACTCGAAGAAGAAAGAAGCACGCAAGATCGAGCGTCCTCCGCAGATCAATAATGAGTGCATCGAGAAGGCACTAACCCAACTCAAGGGAGTTATTATGGAAGTTGTATATCTTCTAAAATGTATTCTTTTGTTTCTTGTTTTCTTTGGTCTTACTTTTCTAGTCAAAATTTGGTGATGTATTTCCATGTACCAAAAAAGAATGATGAAAAAAAATTCAGGACTCGCAAAGAAAAATGCACGCGGACAGGATGAAGCCTGCATGCGTCCGCGCGTTGGCCGCATGGCCACCGCATCCCAAAAACTGCTCGGACACGATCCCATCGCCCTACCCAAACGGACAGAATCAGGTCAAAGCGGATGTCCGTTTGGGGTCGCGCGGTGGAGTTGGCCTAACCCCCCTCTCTCTCTGTCTCTTTCACACACACATGTGAAGACGATATATTAATGCGAAAAATTATTCAACAGGAGAGCACCATAAACAATAGATCTAGAATAATTAATTTCTTGGGTTTCAAGATACCATTTCCTTGGTTTTACCTTGGAGGCACTTCAGGACATCGTTTTACGTTGATCAACCCGTGAGTTCTCAGGCGACTCGCGGGATTGAACCCTAGCTGAGCTAGACATACTTTTTCTTTGAGAGACCTGTTACACATATTCCTGCTCGTATATTGAACAGCAGAACCTGTAGACGTACACATTGTAGGTATATATGGTACACAAGTAACACCGGCTTTCATTATTCTGATTTTCGAGGCACGTACGGTAGCTAACGTAGCAGCCTGCAGTCCAAAGCAAACAATGGGCGGTGTTGATATAGTGGTAACGATAAAAATACAAAAGAGCTATTTAAACAACGTGACATCCATTGCAGTACAAAAGATTTTCAAATATTATGTTCTTGTTCTTGGAATCTTTTGCAGTCCTTACACCTAGTGAATATCGTCCTTCCTTAGTTTCGACCTTGACACATTATCCATTCTCAAATAATTTCCAATTTTTGCCGCTCGATTTTCTAAAGTGTTCTCCACTATCAAGATCAAACATATGGCTGGGTTTTCATTAGTCAAATCTTTCCCTAATAATAAAGTAAATAGTGCTTCTGCCCGCCCGCTCACCGTCGCAGTGTTTTGCGAAAACCGCCCTCCCTTTCTCCGTAATTAACCCGCAATCCTTTTTTAAGGCACAACGAAACATTATTTTAGCATTTTACGCAAACCCCCTGTCTTTTATGCTAATTAACCCGCCGTCTATATTTAAGTGGCCATCAATCGTCTTTCCCACTTTTACATAGACCCCCCCATGTGTTGGAAATATGCCCTAGAGGCAATAATAAAAGAGTTATTATTATATTTCCTTGTTCATGATGATCGTTTATTATCCATGCTATAACTGTATTGATTGGAAACTCAAATACACGTGTGGATGAATAGACAGACTTTGTGTCCCTAGTGAGCCTCTACAGGACTAGCTCGTTGATCAAAGATGACTGCGGTTTCCAGGTCATAGACATGAGTTGTCATTTGATAACGGGATCACATCATTAGGAGAATGATGTGATGGACGAGACCCAAACGTAAACATAGCTTTTGATCGTGTCAGTTATCGCTATAGTTTTCTGCATGTCAAGTATAAGTTGCTATGACCATGAGATCATGTAACTCACTGACACCGTAGGAGTGCTTTGTGTGTGCCAAACGTCACAACGTAACTGGGTGACTATAAAGGTACTCTACAGGTATCTCCGAGGGTATCTGCTGAGTTGACATGGATCGAGACTGGGATTTGTCACTCCGTGTGACGGAGAGGTATCTCCGGGCCCACTCGGTAATACGTCATCTCAATGAGCTCAAGGTGACTAAGTAGTTGGTCACGGGATTATGTATTACGGTAACGAGTAAAGAGACTTGCCGGTAACGAGATTGAACTAGGTATAGAGATACCGACGATCGAATCTCGGGCAAGTAACATACCGACGAGACAAAGGGAACTGTATACGGGATTGCCTGAATCCTTGACATCGTGGTTCATCCGATGAGATCATCGAGAAACATGTGGGAACCAATATGGGTATCTAGATCCCGCTATTGGTTATTGACCTGGGAGTGTCTCGGTCATGTCTACATGGTTTCCGAACCCGCAGGGTCTACACACTTAACGTTCGGTGACGCTAGGGTTGTTAGTGAGAAAAGTGTATGGTTACCGAAGGTTGTTCGGAGTCCCGGATGAGATCCCGGACATGACGAGGGTCTCCGGAATGGTCCGGAGACGAAGATTGATATATAGGATGAAAGGTTTCGGAGTCCGGAAGTGTTCCGGGGAGCATCGGGAAATCGGCGGAGTACCGGAAAGGGTTTCGGGGGGTCCGGAAGAAGTTCTGGGCCTAATGGGCCACAAGGGGGAACACCACAGCCCTCAGGGGGCTGTGCGCCCCCCCCTGGGCCCTCTCCTTGTGCGCCAAGGGAGGTGGGACCCCCTAGGGTGGCCGCACCCCCTTAGCCTTGGGGGGCAAGGCACCTAGGGGGGGAAACCCTAGGGCCAGCCTTGGCCGCCGCCCCCTCCCCTTGCCCTGGCCGCCGGCCCCCTAGGGGAAACCCTAGGGCGCCCCTCACCTCTCCACCCCCCCTATATATAGTGAGGCAAAGGGAGGGCAGCAAACACAAGTTCGTGCCTCGGCGCTGCCCTCCCTCTCCCATAACATCTTCTTCTCCCGCGGTGCTTAGGCGAAGCCCTGCTGGAATTCTTCTACACCATCACCACCACGCCGTCGTGCTGCCGGTTCTCCATCAACCTCTCCTCCACCCCTTGCTGGATCAAGAAGGAGGAGACGTCCCCGAGCCGTACGTGTGAAGAACGCGGAGGCACCGTTGCTTCGGTGCTTGGATCTTCAGCGATCTGAATCGCGGCGAGTACGACTCCATCAACCGCGTTCTTAACGCTTCCGCTTAGCGATCTACAAGGGTATGTGGATCCTACTCTCCCCTCGTAGTTGCATCTACTAGATTGATCTTGGTGAACGTAGAGAAAAAATTTTGTTTTCCATGCAACGTTCCCCAACAGTGGTATCAGAGCTAGGATCTTGCGTAGATGCTTTCTCGAGTAGAACACAAAAGGGTTTGTGGCGTTGATGTTTAAATTGCTGCCCTCCTTAGTATTTCTTGATTCAGCGGTATTATGGGATGAAGCGGCCCGGACCAACTTTACATGTCCACGTACATGAGACCGGTTCCATCGACAGACATGTGACTTTTGTTGCATAAGATGGCTGGCGGGTGTCTGTCTCTCCTATCTTAGTTGAATCGGAATAGAACAAGGCGGTCCTTGTAGAAGGTTAAATAGCAACTTGAATATCACCGTTGTGGTTTTGCGTAGGTAAGAAGCGTTCTTGCTAGATACCCATAGCAGCCACGTAAAACATGCAACAACAAATTAGAGGACGTCTAACTTGTTTTTGCAGGGTATGTATGTGATATGATATGGCCAATGACATGATGAAATATATTTTGATGTATGAGATGATCATGTTGTAATAGTTAACATCGACTTGCATGTCGATTCATACGGCAACCGGCAGGAGCCATAGGGTTGTCTTTATTTTTTGTATGACCTGCGTGTCAATCATTAAGCGCTTTGTAATGCTTTACTTTATCGCTAAACGGTAGCAATAGTAGTAAGAGCATGGTGGGGCGCCGACAACCCCGATGGCAACACGATGATGGAGATCATGATGATGGAGATCATGGTGTGGCGCCGGTGACGATGGAGATCATGCCGGTGCTTTGGAGATGGAGATCAAAAGCACGAGTTGATGGCCATATCATGTCACTTATGATTTGCATGTGATGTTAATCCTTTTATGCATCTTATTTTGCTTAGGACGACGGTAGCATTATAAGGTGATCCTTCACTAAAATTTCAAGATAAAATTGTGTGCCCCCCGAGTGTGCGCCGTTGCGAAGGTTCGTCGTTTCGAAGCACCACGTGATGATCGGGTGTGATAGACTCTACGTTCGCATACAACGGGTGCAAGCCAGTTTTGCACGTGCAGAACACTCGGGTTAGACTTGACGAGCCTAGCATGTACAGACATGGCCTCGGAACACGGAGGACCGAAAGGTCGAGCATGAGTCATATAGTAGATATGATCAACATGTTGATGTTCACCATTGACACCACCTCATCTCACGTGATGATCGGACTTGGGTTGGTGGATTTGGATCATGTCACGCTCGAATGACCAGAGGGATGTCAATTTGAGTGGGAGTTATAAATAATTTGATTAGGTAGTAACTCACTTATCATGAACAATAGTCTAAAATGTCTTTGCAAATCTTTTGTTGTAGATGGCTCGCGCAGTAGCTCCCCTGAATTTTAATGCGTTCCTAGAGAAAGCTAAACTGAAAGATGATGGGAGCAACTTTGTGGACTGGCTCCGCAATCTGAGGATCATCCTCACAGCTGCCCAAAAGGTTTATGTCCTAAATACACCGCTAGGTGACCCCCCGCTCCTACAGCCCCTGCAGACGTTTTGAACGTCTGGCAGACGCGTTCGGATGACTATTCGATAGTGCAGTGTGCCATGTTGTACGGCTTGGAAGGAGGACTTCAAAGGCGTTTTGAACGTCATGGTGCATATGAGATGTACCAGGAGTTGAAGTTCATCTTTGAAAAGAATGCTAAGATCGAGAGGTATGAGACCACCGATAAATTCTTTGCTTGCAAGATGGAGGAGAATTCGTCTGTCAGTGAACACTTACTGAAGATGTCTGGGTACTATACCCGCATAGCTGATCTGGGACTTGTGTTCCCGGATGAGGCTATCATTGACAGAATTCTCCAGTCACTCCCGCCAAGCTACAAGAGCTTCGTGCAGCAGTACAACATGCAAGGGATGAATAAAACCATCGCCGAGCTGTTTTCAATGCTGAAAGTCGCTGAGGCAGACATCCAGAAGGAGTATCAAGTGTTGATGGTCAATAAAACCACCAGTTTCAAGAAGAATGGCAAGGGCAAGAAGGGTAACTCTAAGAAGGGTGGCAAAGCAGTTGCTAATCCAGTGAAGAAACCCAAGGCTGGGCCCAAGCCCGAGACTGAGTGTTTCTATTGCAAGGGGAACGGCCACTGGAAGCGGAACTGCCCCAAGTATCTGGCGGACAAGAAGGGGGCCAACAACAACAAAGGTATATGTGATATACATGTTATTGATGTGTACCTTACCAACTCTCGTTGTAGTGCCTGGGTATTTGATACCGGTTCGGTTGCTCACATTTGCAACTCTAAACAGGAACTGCGGAATAAACGGAGGCTGGCGAAGGACGAAGTGACGATGCGCGTGGGAAATGGTTCCAAGGTTGATGTGATCGCCGTCGGCACGCTCGCTCTTCGATTACCATCGGGATTAGTTATGAACCTGAATAATTGTTATTTAGTGCCTGCGTTAAGCATGAACATTATATCTGGATCTTATTTATTGCGAGACGGTTACTCATTTAAATCAGAGAATAATGGTTGTTCTATTTATATGAGTAATATCTTTTATGGTCATGCACCCGAAGTTAGGGGTTTATTCTTATTGAATCTCGATAATGATGATACACATGTTCATAACATTGATGCCAAAAGATGTAGAGTTGATAATGATAATACCACTTTCTTGTGGCACTGCCGTCTGGGTCATATCGGCGTGAAACGCATGAGGAAGCTCCATGCTGATGGACTTTTGGAGTCTCTTGATTTTGAATCACTTGACACGTGCGAGCCGTGCCTCATGGGCAAGATGACAAGGACCCCGTTTTCAGGGACAATGGAACGGGCAAGTGACTTATTGGAAATCATACATACTGATGTGTGCGGTCCGATGAGTGTGACGCCGCGCGGTGGATATCGTTATTTTCTCACCTTCACTGACGACTTAAGTAGATATGGGTATATTTACTTAATGAAGCATAAGTCTGAAACTTTTGAAAAGTTCAAGCAATTTCAGAGTGAAGTTGAAAATCATCGTAACAAGAAGATCAAGTTCCTACGATCTGATCGAGGAGGAGAATATCTGAGTTATGAGTTTGGTGATCACTTAAGAAAATGTGGAATTGTTTCACAGTTGACGCCACCCGGAACACCACAGCGTAATGGTGTGTCCGAACGTCGTAATCGAACCCTATTAGATATGGTACGTTCTATGATGTCTCTTGCCGATTTGCCACTATCGTTTTGGGGATATGCGTTAGAGACAGCTGCATTCACTTTAAATAGGGCTCCATCTAAGTCCGTTGAGACAACACCGTATGAACTGTGGTTTGGTAAGAAACCTAAGTTGTCTTTTCTCAAGGTTTGGGGTTGCGATGCTTATGTCAAAAGGCTTCAGCCAGAAAAGCTCGAACCCAAAGCGGACAAATGTGTCTTCATAGGATACCCAAAAGAAACAGTTGGGTACACCTTCTATCTCAGATCCGAGGGCAAAGTGTTTGTCGCTAAGAACGGGTCCTTCCTCGAGAAAGAGTTTCTCTCGAAAGAATTGAGTGGGAGGAAGGTAGAACTTGATGAGGTTATTGAACCTCTGCTTCAACCAGAAAGTAGCGCTGCACAGAAAGATGTTTTTGAGGAGCCTACAGAGGTTGAAGAGGAGGCCAATGATAATGATCAAGAAACTTCTGATCAAGTTACTACCGAACCTCGTAGGTCGACAAGGGTACGCACTGCACCTGAGTGGTATGGTAACCCTGTCTTGGAGGTCATGTTGTTAGACAACGGTGAACCTACGAGCTATGGAGAAGCGATGGTGGGCCCAGATTCCGACAAATGGTTAGAGGCCATGAAATCCGAGATGGGATCCATGTATGAAAACAAAGTATGGACTTTGGAAGTATTACCTGAAGGGCGGAAGGCCATTCAGAATAAATGGATTTTTAAGAGGAAGACGGACGCTGACGGTAATGTCACCGTGTATAAAGCTCGACTTGTGGCAAAGGGTTTTTCACAAGTTCAAGGGATTGACTACGATGAGACTTTCTCACCCGTAGCGATGCTTAAATCCGTCCGAATCATGTTAGCAATAGCTGCATATTTCGATTATGAAATTTTGCAGATGGATGTCAAAACAGCATTCCTTAACGGTTTTCTTAAGGAAGAGTTGTATATGATGCAACCGGAGGGTTTTGTCGATCCAGAGAATGCTGACAAAGTATGCAAGCTCCAGCGTTCCATTTATGGGCTGGTGCAAGCATCTCGGAGTTGGAATCTTCGCTTTGATGAGGTGATCAAAGCGTTTGGGTTTATACAAGTTTACAATGAAGCTTGTATTTACAAGAAAGTGAGTGGGAGCTCTATAGCGTTTCTAATATTATATGTGGATGACATATTGCTGATTGGAAACAATATAGAATTTTTGGATAGCGTGAAGGGGTATTTGAACAAGAGTTTTTCGATGAAAGATCTCGGTGAAGCTGCTTTCATATTGGGCATCAAGATCTATAGAGATAGATCAAGACGCTTGATAGGACTTTCACAAAGCACGTACCTTGATAAAGTTTTGAAGAAGTTCAAAATGGATCAATCCAAGAAGGGGTTCTTGCCGGTATTACAAGGTACAAAGTTGAGTAAGACTCAATGCCCAGTGACTGCGGATGATAGAGAAAAGATGAGTGTCGTCCCCTATGCTTCAGCCATAGGCTCTATCATGTATGCAATACTGTGCACAAGACCAGATGTCAGCCTTGCCATAAGTATGGCCGGAAGGTTTCAAAATAATCCTGGTATGGATCACTGGACAGCGGTCAAGAATATCCTAAAGTACCTGAAAAGGACTAAGGATATGTTTCTCGTTTATGGAGGTGATCAAGAGCTCGTCGTAAAGGGTTACGTCGATGCAAGCTTTGACACTGATCCGGATGACTCTAAGTCACAAACCGGATACGTATATATTCTCAACGGGGGAGCGGTAAGCTGGTGCAGTTCCAAGCAGAGCGTGGTAGCTGATTCTACATGTGAAGCGGAGTACATAGCTGCCTCGGAGGCGGCTAAGGAAGGTGTCTGGATGAAGGAGTTCATGACAGATCTTGGAGTTGTGCCTAGTGCACTGAACCCAATGACTCTGTTCTGTGATAACACTGGTGCCATTGCTCTAGCCAAGGAACCAAGGTTTCACAAGAGGACCAGACACATAAAGCGACGCTTCAATTCCATCTGCGATTCAGTCAAGGAGGAGGACATAAACATTTGCAAAGTACACACGGATTTGAATGTTGCAGATCCGTTGACTAAGCCTCTTCCACGGGCTAAGCACGATCAACACCAAGACTCTATGGGTGTTAGATTCATTACCTTGTAATGCTAGATTATTGACTCTAGTGCAAGTGGGAGACTGTTGGAAATATGCCCTAGAGGCAATAATAAAAGAGTTATTATTATATTTCCTTGTTCATGATAATCGTTTATTATCCATGCTATAACTGTATTGATTGGAAACTCAAATACACGTGTGGATGAATAGACAGACTTTGTGTCCCTAGTGAGCCTCTACAGGACTAGCTCGTTGATCAAAGATGACCGCGGTTTCCAAGTCATAGACATGAGTTGTCATTTGATAACGGGATCACATCATTAGGAGAATGATGTGATGGACGAGACCCAAACATAAACATAGCTTTTGATCGTGTCAGTTATCGCTATAGTTTTCTGCATGTCAAGTATAAGTTCCTATGACCATGAGATCATGTAACTCACTGACACCGTAGGAGTGCTTTGTGTGTGCCAAACGTCACAACGTAACTGGGTGACTATAAAGGTACTCTACAGGTATTTCCGAAGGTGTCTGTTGAGTTGACATGGATCGAGACTGGGATTTGTCACTCCGTATGACGGAGAGGTATCTCCGGGCCCACTCGGTAATACGTCATCTCAATGAGCTCAAAGTGACTAAGTAGTTGGTCACGGGATTATGTATTACGGTAACGAGTAAAGAGACTTGCCGGTAACGAGATTGAACTAGGTATAGAGATACCGACGATCGAATCTCGGGCAAGTAACATACCGACGAGACAAAGGGAACTGTATACGGGATTGCCTGAATCCTTGACATCGTGGTTCATCCGATGAGATCATCGAGAAACATGTAGGAGCCAATATGGGTATCCAGATCCCGCTATTGGTTATTGACCTGGGAGTGTCTCGGTCATGTCTACATGGTTTCCGAACCCGCAGGGTCTACACACTTAACGTTCGGTGACGCTAGGGTTGTTAGTGAGAAGAGTGCATGGTTACCGAAGGTCGTTCGGAGTCCCGGATGAGATCCCGGACATGACGAGGGTCTCCGGAATGGTCCGGAGACGAAGATTGATATATAGGATGAAAGGTTTCGGAGTACCGGAAGTGTTCCGGGGAGCATCGGGAAATCGGCGGAGTACCGGGAAGGTTTTCGGGGGGTCTGGAAGGTGTTCTGGGCCTATTGGGCCACAAAGGGGGACACCACAGCCCTCAGGGGGCTGTGCGCCCCCCCTGGGCCCTCTCCCCATGCGGCTAAGGGGGTGGGACCCCCTAGGGCTGGCCGCACCCCTTGAGGACTTGGGGGGCAAGGCACCTAGGGGGGAAACCCTAGGGCCTGGGCGCCTCCCCCTGCCCTGGCCGCCGCCCCCCTCCCCTTGCCCTGGCCGCCGGCCCCTAGGGGGAAACCCTAGGGCGCCCTAGCCTCTCCACCCCCCCTATATATAGTGGGGCAAAGGGAGGGCAGCCAACACAGTTCGTGCCTCGGTGCTGCCCTCCCTCTCCCGTCATATCTTCTTCTCCCGCGGTGCTTAGGCGAAGCCCTGCTGGAGTTCTTCTCCACCATCACCACCACGCCGTCGTGCTGCCGGTTCTCCATCAACCTCTCCTCCACCCCTTGCTGGATCAAGAAGGAGGAGACGTCCCCGAGCCGTACGTGTGAAGAACGCGGAGGCACCGTTGCTTCGGTGCTAGGTCTTCGGCGATCTGAATCGCGACGAGTACGACTCCATCATCCGCGTTCATAACGCTTCCGCTTAGCGATCTACAAGGGTACGTAGATCACACTCCTTCCTCGTAGTTGCATCTACTAGATTGATCTTGGTGAACGGTAGGAAAAATTTTTGTTTCCCATGCAACGTTCCCCAACAGCACAGCCCTATGAGGGCTGTTGTGTCCCCCTTTGTGGCCCATTAGGCCCGAAACCCCTTCCGGGACCCCCGAAACCCCTTTCGGTCATCCGCCGATTTCCCGATGCTCCCCGGAACACTTCCGGACTCCGAAACCTTTCATCCTATATATCAATCTTCGTCCCCGGACCATTCCGGAGACCCTCGTCACGTCCGGGATCTCATCCGGGACTCCGAACAACCTTCGGTAACCATGCACTGTTCTCACTAACAACCCTAGCGTCACCGAACCTTAAGTGTGTAGACCCTGCGGGTTCGGAAACTATGCAGACATGACCGAGACACTCCCAGGTCAATAACCAATAGCGGGATCTGGATACCCATATTGGTTCCCACATGTTCCTCGATGATCTCATCGGATGAATCATGATGTCAAGGATTCAGGCAATCCCGTATACAGTTCCCTTTGTCTCGTCGGTATGTTACTTGCCCGAGATTCGATCGTCGGTATCTCTATACCTAGTTCAATCTCGTTACCGGCAAGTCTCTTTACTCGTTACCGTAACACATAATCCCGTGACCAACTACTTAGTCACTTTGAGCTCATTGAGATGACGTATTACCGAGTGGGCCCGGAGATACCTCTCCGTCACACGGAGTGACAAATCCCAGTCTCGATCCATGTCAACTCAACAGACACCCTCGGAGATACCTGTAGAGTACCTTTATAGTCACCCAGTTACGTTGTGACGTTTGGCACACACAAAGCACTCCTACGGTGTCAGTGAGTTACATGATCTCATGGTCATAGGAACTTATACTTGACATGCAGAAAACTATAGCGATAACTGACACGATCAAAAGCTATGTTAACGTTTTGGGTCTCGTCCATCACATCATTCTCCTAATGATGTGATCCCGTTATCAAATGACAACTCATGTCTATGACCTGGAAACCGCGGTCATCTTTGATCAACGAGCTAGTCCTGTAGAGGCTCACTAGGGACACAAAGTCTGTCTATTCATCCACACATGTATTTGAGTTTCCAATCAATACAATTATAGCATGGATAATAAACGATAATCATGAACAAGGAAATATAATAATAACTCTTTTATTATTGCCTCTAGGGCATATTTCCAACAGTCTCCCACTTGCACTAGAGTCAGTAATCTAGCATTACAAGGTAATGAATCTAACACCCATAGAGTCTTGGTGTTGATCGTGCTTAGCCCGTGGAAGAGGCTTAGTCAACGGATCTGCAACATTCAAATCCGTGTGTACTTTGCAAATGTTTATGTCCTCCTCCTTGACCGAATCGCGGATGGAATTGAAGCGTCGCTTTATGTGTCTGGTTCTCTTGTGAAACCTTGGTTCCTTGGCTAGAGCAATGGCACCAGTGTTATCACAGAACAGAGTCATTGGGTTCAGTGCACTAGGCACAACTCCAAGATCTGTCATGAACTCCTTCATCCAGACACCTTCCTTTGCCGCCTCCGAGGCAGCTATATACTCCGCTTCACATGTAGAATCAGCTACCACGCTCTGCTTGGAACTGCACCAGCTTACCGCTCCCCCGTTGAGAATATATACGTATCCGGTTTGAGACTTAGAGTCATCCGGATCAGTGTCAAAGCTTGCATCGACGTAACCCTTTACGACGAGCTCTTGATCACCTCCATAAACGAGAAACATATCCTTAGTCCTTTTCAGGTACTTTAGGATATTCTTGACCGCTGTCCAGTGATCCATACCAGGATTACTTTGAAACCTTCCGGCCATACTTATGGCAAGGCTGACATCTGGTCTCGTGCACAGCATCGCATACATGATAGAGCCTATGGCTGAAGCATAGGGGACGACACTCATCTTTTCTCTATCTTCCGCAGTCACTGGGCATTGAGTCTTACTCAACTTCGTACCTTGCAATACCGGTAAGAACCCCTTCTTGGATTGATCCATTTTGAACTTCTTCAAAACTTTATCAAGGTACGTGCTTTGTGAAAGTCCTATCAAGCGTCTTGATCTATCTCTATAGATCTTGATGCCCAATATGAAAGCAGCTTCACCGAGATCTTTCATCGAAAAACTCTTGTTCAAATACCCCTTCACGCTATCCAAAAATTCTATATTGTTTCCAATCAGCAATATGTCATCCACATATAATATTAGAAACGCTATAGAGCTCCCACTCACTTTCTTGTAAATACAAGCTTCATTGTAAACTTGTATAAACCCAAACGCTTTGATCACCTCATCAAAGCGAAGATTCCAACTCCGAGATGCTTGCACCAGCCCATAAATGGAACGCTGGAGCTTGCATACTTTGTCAGCATTCTCTGGATCGACAAAACCCTCCGGTTGCATCATATACAACTCTTCCTTAAGAAAACCGTTAAGGAATGCTGTTTTGACATCCATCTGCAAAATTTCATAATCGAAATATGCAGCTATTGCTAACATGATTCGGACGGATTTAAGCATCGCTACGGGTGAGAAAGTCTCATCGTAGTCAATCCCTTGAACTTGTGAAAAACCCTTTGCCACAAGTCGAGCTTTATACACGGTGACATTACCGTCAGCGTCCGTCTTCCTCTTAAAAATCCATTTATTCTGAATGGCCTTCCGCCCTTCAGGTAATACTTCCAAAGTCCATACTTTGTTTTCATACATGGATCCCATCTCGGATTTCATGGCCTCTAACCATTTGTCGGAATCTGGGCCCACCATCGCTTCTCCATAGCTCGTAGGTTCACCGTTGTCTAACAACATGACCTCCAAGACAGGGTTACCATACCACTCAGGTGCAGTGCGTACCCTTGTCGACCTACGAGGTTCGGTAGTAACTTGATCAGAAGTTTCTTGATCATTATCATTGGCCTCCTCTTCAACCTCTGTAGGCTCCTCAAAAACATCTTTCTGTGCAGCGCTACTTTCTGGTTGAAGCAGAGGTTCAATAACCTCATCAAGTTCTACCTTCCTCCCACTCAATTCTTTCGAGAGAAACTCTTTCTCGAGGAAGGACCCGTTCTTAGCGACAAACACTTTGCCCTCGGATCTGAGATAGAAGGTGTACCCAACTGTTTCTTTTGGGTATCCTATGAAGACACATTTGTCCGCTTTGGGTTCGAGCTTTTCTGGCTGAAGCCTTTTGACATAAGCATCGCAACCCCAAACCTTGAGAAAAGACAACTTAGGTTTCTTACCAAACCACAGTTCATACGGTGTTGTCTCAACGGACTTAGATGGAGCCCTATTTAAAGTGAATGCAGCTGTCTCTAACGCATATCCCCAAAACGATAGTGGCAAATCGGCAAGAGACATCATAGAACGTACCATATCTAATAGGGTTCGATTACGACGTTCGGACACACCATTACGCTGTGGTGTTCCAGGTGGCGTCAACTATGAAACAATTCCACATTTTCTTAAGTGATCACCAAACTCATAACTCAGATATTCTCCCCCTCGATCAGATCGTAGGAACTTGATCTTCTTGTTACGATGATTTTCAACTTCACTCTGAAATTGCTTGAACTTTTCAAAAGTTTCAGACTTATGCTTCATTAAGTAAATATACCCATATCTACTTTAGTCGTCAGTGAAGGTGAGAAAATAACGATATCCACCGCGCGCCGTTACACTCATCGGACCGCACACATCAGTATGTATGATTTCCAATAAGTCACTTGCCCGTTCCATTGTCCCTGAAAACGGGGTCCTTGTCATCTTGCCCATGAGGCACGGCTCGCACGTGTCAAGTGATTCAAAATCAAGAGACTCCAAAAGTCCATCAGCATGGAGCTTCCTCATGCGTTTTACGCCGATATGACCCAGACGGCAGTGCCACAAGAAAGTGGTATTATCATTATCTACTCTACATCTTTTGGCATCAATGTTATGAACATGTGTATCATCACTATCGAGATTCAACAAGAATAAACCCCTAACTTCGGGTGCATGACCATAAAAGATATTACCCATATAAATAGAACAACCTTTATTCTCCGAATTAAATGAGTAACCGTCTCGCAATAAACAAGATCCAGATATAATGTTCATGCTTAACGCAGGCACTAAATAACAATTATTCAGGTTCATAACTAATCCCGATGGTAATCGAAGAGCGAGCGTGCCGACGGCGATCACATCAACCTTGGAACCATTTCCCACGCGCATCGTCACTTCGTCCTTCGCCAGCCTCCGTTTATTCCGCAGTTCCTGTTTAGAGTTGAAAATGTGAGCAACCGAACCGGTATCAAATACCCAGGCACTACAACGAGAGTTGGTAAGGTACACATCAATAACATGTATATCACATATACCTTTGTTGTTGTTGGCCCCCTTCTTGTCCGCCAGATACTTGGGGCAGTTCCGCTTCCAGTGGTCGTTCCCCTTGCAATAGAAACACTCAGTCTCTGGCTTGGGCCCAGCCTTGGGTTTCTTCACTGGATTAGCAACTGCTTTGCCACCCTTCTTAGAGTTACCCTTCTTGCCCTTGCCATTCTTCTTGAAACTGGTGGTTTTATTGACCATCAACACTTGATACTCCTTCTGGATGTCTGCCTCAGCGACTTTCAGCATCGAAAACAGCTCGGCGATGGTTTTGTTCATCCCTTGCATGTTATACTGCTGCACGAAGCTCTTGTAGCTAGGAGGGAGTGACTGGAGAATTCTGTCAATGATAGCCTCATCCGGGAACACAAGTCCCAGATCAGCTATGCGGGTATAGTACCCAGACATCTTCAGTAAGTGCTCACTGACAGACGAATTCTCCTCCATCTTGCAAGCAAAGAATTTATCGGTGGTCTCATACCTCTCGATCTTAGCATTCTTTTCAAAGATGAACTTCAACTCCTGGTACATCTCATATGCACCATGACGTTCAAAACGCCTTTGAAGTCCTCCTTCCAAGACGTACAACATGGCACACTGCACTATCGAATAGTCATCCGAACGCGTCTGCCAGACGTTCAAAACGTCTGCAGGGGCTGTAGGAGCGGGGGGGTCACCTAGCGGTGCATTTAGGACATAAACCTTTTGGGCAGCTGTGAGGATGATCCTCAGATTGCGGAGCCAGTCCACAAAGTTGCTCCCGTCATCTTTCAGTTTAGCTTTCTCTAGGAACGCATTAAAATTCAGGGGAGCTACTGCGCGAGCCATCTACAACAAAAGATTTGCAAAGACATTTAAGACTATTGTTCATGATAAGTGGGTTACTACCTAATCAAATTATTTATAACTCCCACTCAAATTGACATCCCTCTGGTCATTCGAGCGTGACATGATCCAAATCCACCAACCCAAGTCCGATCATCACGTGAGATGAGGTGGTGTCAATGGTGAACATCAACATGTTGATCACATCTACTATATGACTCATGCTCGACCTTTCGGTCCTCCGTGTTCCGAGGCCATGTCTGTACATGCTAGGCTCGTCAAGTCTAACCCGAGTGTTCTGCATGTGCAAAACTGGCTTGCACCCGTTGTATGCGAACGTAGAGTCTATCACACCCGATCATCACGTGGTGCTTCGAAACGACGAACCTTCGCAACGGCGCACACTCGGGGTGAACACAATTTTATCTTGAAATTTTAGTGAAGGATCATCTTATAATGCTACCGTCGTCCTAAGCAAAATAAGATGCATAAAAGGATTAACATCACATGCAAATCATAAGTGACATGATATGGCCATCAACTCGTGCTTTTGATCTCCATCTCCAAAGCACCGGCATGATCTCCATCGTCACCGGCGCCACACCATGATCTCCATCATCATGATCTCCATCATCGTGTTGCCATCGGGGTTGTCGGCGCCCCACCATGCTCTTACTACTATTGCTACCGTTTAGCGATAAAGTAAAGCATTACAAAGCGCTTAATGATTGACACGCAGGTCATACAAAAAATAAAGACAACCCTATGGCTCCTGCCGGTTGCCGTATGAATCGACATGCAAGTCGATGTTAACTATTACAACATGATCATCTCATACATCAAAATATATTTCATCATGTCATTGGCCATATCATATCACATACATACCCTGCAAAAACAAGTTAGACGTCCTCTAATTTGTTGTTGCATGTTTTACGTGGCTGCTATGGGTATCTAGCAAGAACGCTTCTTACCTACGCAAAACCACAACGGTGATATTCAAGTTGCTATTTAACCTTCTACAAGGACCGCCTTGTTCTATTCCGATTCAACTAAGATAGGAGAGACAGACACCCGCCAGCCATCTTATGCAACAAAAGTCACATGTCTGTCGATGGAACCGGTCTCATGTACGTGGACATGTAAAGTTGGTCCGGGCCGCTTCATCCCATAATACCGCTGAATCAAGAAATACTAAGGAGGGCAGCAATTTAAACATCAACGCCACAAACCCTTTTGTGTTCTACTCGAGAAAGCATCTACGCAAGATCCTAGCTCTGATACCACTGTTGGGGAACGTTGCATGGAAAACAAAATTTTTTCTCTACGTTCACCAAGATCAATCTAGTAGATGCAACTACGAGGGGAGAGTAGGATCCACATACCCTTGTAGATCGCTAAGCGGAAGCGTTAAGAACGCGGTTGATGGAGTCGTACTCGCCGCGATTCAGATCGCTGAAGATCCAAGCACCGAAGCAACGGTGCCTCCGCGTTCTTCACACGTACGGCTCGGGGACGTCTCCTCCTTCTTGATCCAGCAAGGGGTGGAGGAGAGGTTGATGGAGAACCGGCAGCACGACGGCGTGGTGGTGATGGTGTAGAAGAATTCCAGCAGGGCTTCGCCTAAGCACCGCGGGAGAAGAAGATGTTATGGGAGAGGGAGGGCAGCGCCGAGGCACGAACTTGTGTTTGCTGCCCTCCCTTTGCCTCACTATATATAGGGGGGGTGGAGAGGTGAGGGGCGCCCTAGGGTTTCCCCTAGGGGGCCGGCGGCCAGGGCAAGGGGAGGGGGCGGCGGCCAAGGCTGGCCCTAGGGTTTCCCCCCCTAGGTGCCTTGCCCCCCAAGGCTAAGGGGGTGCGGCCACCCTAGGGGGTCCCACCTCCCTTGGCGCACAAGGAGAGGGCCCAGGGGGGGGCGCACAGCCCCCTGAGGGCTGTGGTGTTCCCCCTTGTGGCCCATTAGGCCCAGAACTTCTTCCGGACCCCCCGAAACCCTTTCCGGTACTCCGCCGATTTCCCGATGCTCCCCGGAACACTTCCGGACTCCGAAACCTTTCATCCTATATATCAATCTTCGTCTCCGGACCATTCCGGAGACCCTCGTCATGTCCGGGATCTCATCCGGGACTCCGAACAACCTTCGGTAACCATACACTTTTCTCACTAACAACCCTAGCGTCACCGAACGTTAAGTGTGTAGACCCTGCGGGTTCGGAAACCATGTAGACATGACCGAGACACTCCCAGGTCAATAACCAATAGCGGGATCTAGATACCCATATTGGTTCCCACATGTTTCTCGATGATCTCATCGGATGAACCACGATGTCAAGGATTCAGGCAATCCCGTATACAGTTCCCTTTGTCTCGTCGGTATGTTACTTGCCCGAGATTCGATCGTCGGTATCTCTATACCTAGTTCAATCTCGTTACCGGCAAGTCTCTTTACTCGTTACCGTAATACATAATCCCGTGACCAACTACTTAGTCACCTTGAGCTCATTGAGATGACGTATTACCGAGTGGGCCCGGAGATACCTCTCCGTCACACGGAGTGACAAATCCCAGTCTCGATCCATGTCAACTCAGCAGATACCCTCGGAGATACCTGTAGAGTACCTTTATAGTCACCCAGTTACGTTGTGACGTTTGGCACACACAAAGCACTCCTACGGTGTCAGTGAGTTACATGATCTCATGGTCATAGCAACTTATACTTGACATGCAGAAAACTATAGCGATAACTGACACGATCAAAAGCTATGTTTACGTTTGGGTCTCGTCCATCACATCATTCTCCTAATGATGTGATCCCGTTATCAAATGACAACTCATGTCTATGACCTGGAAACCGCAGTCATCTTTGATCAACGAGCTAGTCCTGTAGAGGCTCACTAGGGACACAAAGTCTGTCTATTCATCCACACGTGTATTTGAGTTTCCAATCAATACAGTTATAGCATGGATAATAAACGATCATCATGAACAAGGAAATATAATAATAACTCTTTTATTATTGCCTCTAGGGCATATTTCCAACACATGGGGGGGTCTATGTAAAAGTGGGAAAGACGATTGATGGCCACTTAAATATAGACGGCGGGTTAATTAGCATAAAAGACAGGGGGTTTGCGTAAAATGCTAAAATAATGTTTCGTTGTGCCTTAAAAAAGGATTGCGGGTTAATTACGGAGAAAGGGAGGGCGGTTTTCGCAAAACACTGCGACGGTGAGCGGGCGGGCAGAAGCACTATTTACTTTATTATTAGGGAAAGATTTGACTAATGAAAACCCAGCCATATGTTTGATCTTGATAGTGGAGAACACTTTAGAAAATCGAGCGGCAAAAATTGGAAATTATTTGAGAATGGATAATGTGTCAAGGTCGAAACTAAGGAAGGACGATATTCACTAGGTGTAAGGACTGCAAAAGATTCCAAGAACAAGAACATAATATTTGAAAATCTTTTGTACTGCAATGGATGTCACGTTGTTTAAATAGCTCTTTTGTATTTTTATCGTTACCACTATATCAACACCGCCCATTGTTTGCTTTGGACTGCAGGCTGCTACGTTAGCTACCGTACGTGCCTCGAAAATCAGAATAATGAAAGCCGGTGTTACTTGTGTACCATATATACCTACAATGTGTACGTCTACAGGTTCTGCTGTTCAATATACGAGCAGGAATATGTGTAACAGGTCTCTCAAAGAAAAAGTATGTCTAGCTCAGCTAGGGTTCAATCCCGCGAGTCGCCTGAGAACTCACGGGTTGATCAACGTAAAACGATGTCCTGAAGTGCCTCCAAGGTAAAACCAAGGAAATGGTATCTTGAAACCCAAGAAATTAATTATTCTAGATCTATTGTTTATGGTGCTCTCCTGTTGAATAATTTTTCGCATTAATATATCGTCTTCACATGTGTGTGTGAAAGAGACAGAGAGAGAGGGGGCTTAGGCCAACTCCACCGCGCGACCCCAAACGGACATCCGCTTTGACCTGATTCTGTCCGTTTGGGTAGGGCGATGGGATCGTGTCCGAGCAGTTTTTGGGATGCGGTGGCCATGCGCCCAACGCGCGGACGCATGCAGGCTTCATCCTGTCCGCGTGCATTTTTCTTTGCGAGTCCTGAATTTTTTTTCATCATTCTTTTTTGGTACATGGAAATACATCACCAAATTTTGACTAGAAAAGTAAGACCAAAGAAAACAAGAAACAAAAGAATACATTTTAGAAGATATACAACTTCCATAATAACTCCCTTGAGTTGGGTTAGTGCCTTCTCGATGCACTCATTATTGATCTGCGGAGGACGCTCGATCTTGCGTGCTTCTTTCTTCTTCGAGTCTAAAGAAGTAGAGGTTGCTTCCTCGCATCTAGTCTCACGTCTAGCCTCTATTCTACCAACATATGCACTAGTCTCATCTCTAGCATCTATTCTAGCTAAAAGTGCACGAACATCTATTAGATTGTGCGCTATCAATATATCGATGTACTCTTCTTCCCAATACCAAAACTTGCATCCATGCTACACAATAATATTTTAAGTTAGCCCAACTAGTCAGATCCTAGAGCATAACCGAAGCTAAAAATAGCACATACCCCATCGTTTAAGCACTTGATGAACACCCATCCCAGATGTTCATGCATTGTAGATGCGCGGCGCACGACCTTCTTTGGGCAGTCGTCGCACTTAATGAGTGGCAACGGTGCGCCGACGAGCTTTTGGGCTAGCACCGAGTCCAGCCGACCGCCATTCGTGTATCTGCCGGCGGACCACCAACGGTGTAGATCCTAGCGGCTAGAGGAGGAGCCACTGCCTGCATGCGGCCTTGCGGCCATGCCAGGGCCTTTCGGCCCAGTGCCCGGCCAGTCCATGGCGCGGCGCGGTGCCCGGCCAGTCCATGGCGCGGCGTGGCCTCACACAGCCGGGCGAGCTCAGGACCGACCGGATCCACCCCAAATCTGCCCGGCAGGTGCACAAATGAGGTGGCCGTGGTTGGGTAGCTCGGGGCCGCACAGGAGAAGGGCTGGGCGAGCGCGCGTCCAAGCTGCACAGCTGCAATGTAAGCTGCGGCGGCGGCGACGGCGAGGGGAAGAGTGAAGAAGAGTGGAGGGCGTGCGCCCGGAGGGAGGGGGTGGGGGCGGATAGAAAAAGGCGTCCCTGTGCCACCGATGGGCGTGCCAGGGGAGGACACGCGCAGACAGCCCGCGCGTCCGCGTGCTGTCCGTTTCAGCCCAAAAGGGGCGCAAACTTGGACCGGGAATGAGTCGAAAGCGGACAGAAAATGGATAAAAGTCCGTTTGCGCCCACGCGCTGGGCCGTCTGGTTCGTCTGTTTTACCCCAAACGGATGCACGCAGATAGGATAGGGTCGCGCAGTGGAGTTGGCCTTACTGCATCGAGAAGATTGAGTACGATGACAAGGCGAACTATATGATCGTCCGCGGCAAGTTCGACGGGGAGAAACTCTGCCAGAAGATCTGGTGCAAGTCCTGCATGGTCGACGTATGGCCGCCGCCGCGGCCACTAAAAAGATGCCCGCCCAAGTCCAAAGTCCAAACAGTGCCCACCATAGTCGGAGACGCCGAAACCAACATGCAAGTTCGTGCCGTACCCGTATCCGACGCCGTACCGGAACTGCCCTCCGCAGCAATGTCTCTGCTGCCCTGCTCCGAAGCCACCGCCGGAGCCAACGCCCTGCGAGTGCTCGCCCTGACAGTCACATGACCATGGTAGGTGCAGCAGAAGCAGCCAACCTGCGCTACCACCGCCATGCAACTGCTCAAAACACAGAGGCTGCACCCGCAGCAAGCAGTCGAACTGGGCGCCGCCCACTTGTCCCCCCTTCTTCACTCCGACATGGTGGAGCGAGGAGCTCCATCATGTGATGAGATTGATCTATGATTACTATGTACTATATCAACACCGCATGCGATTGCTTTCGACTGTACGCTGCTACGTTAGCTACCGTACCTGCCTCGAAAATCAGAATAAGGTATGCCGGTGTTACTTGTGTACCATTTGTCCAATGTGTACGTCTACAAGTTCTACTGTTCAATGTACAAGCAGCAATATGTGTACCTAACTAATTATGCTTAGTACATGTAATCCTGTTAATTCTGAATGTAATTTCATGATCTGTTGTATGCAGCATGAATAGTGAAGCCAAGTGCTGATGTTAAGCAGGAAATTATTTAGACGAGGCGACCTTCTACACGATACCTGCATTGGGGTTTGTCCTTGGTGTTTCCTATTAGTCCGAGTGGGCGTTGATGTATTGTCTAGACTCATTAAGCAACCCAACAGTAAAAGCACATGGACCGTGCTGGTGACAAGGATCTAGACTCATGAACCAACACCAGGCAAAACTACAGATTATAGTAATACAATCACAAAGTTTCTTTGTAGCTCAGGCTATTAGCAGTTGTTTAGGTCTGGCGCTGAGTCCAAAGACAACATTTAGGTTGGATGCTGTTCCGGGCCTACAGACGAGGGGGGCTTCACTCATTCCTGCCCGGTCTAAGAATTAGGGCCCATCAGACTAGTGGAACCCAGCCCGTATGTTGCAGTATAGATTATAAACTTGAAATATACAACTAATGTTATCCAGGATTTGCCCCACACTACAAAATTTGCTTGAAATTAATTGTTTTTTAGTAACACACATATATTATTGAGCACTCAACTGTGCATCTCTGTAAAACTCTAAGATGCTAGCACAGGATTTTTATCACATCAGTAGGTGCAGTCCAGATGGCTGAAGACAAATGAGAACACTTTGTACAAGATTTGACCCTTTGAGTTACTCTTCCCTTCCCGGTGCCTCCCATGCGTAGTGCCTTGAAATGAT
This sequence comes from Secale cereale, assembly GCA_902687465.1. Classification (NCBI taxonomy): domain Eukaryota; kingdom Viridiplantae; phylum Streptophyta; class Magnoliopsida; order Poales; family Poaceae; genus Secale; species Secale cereale. Next base: position 889,970,844 of record LR738712.1, on the reverse strand, counting down.
TTTCGCTTGTAGAAAATCAAGGGCTTATACCTCGGGCCATGACCATCTGATTTACCCTTTACTTCATGTGCACTACTCTAATCCCTTGCAGCTCCCTCAGCTAGGGCAGAGGGTGCCCAACGCGTCATAGCAAAAACAGGAAAAGTAACTACTATGGAGTAGCTAACAAGAATCAAGATTGGATCCTGGGAGTCAAGTGCTGCAGAAATGCATTCCACATGGGCATGCATATATGTCCAGTTCTTGCACATGGACAGTATCATTCCATCCAGCCCGGTCGCATTACTTGCTGATCCGTACATTGCTACACTACAAGCTGATCCATTAAATACCTTGTATAATGGTTCATCCAACCATGACAATGTTTGGTATAATTGTGGAATCAACTTTCCATACCGTTTTATTAAATATCGCACTATTTCAATTCTAGATCGCAGTATAGTATATATCGGTACACTTTTGTCTGCGTGGGATTTTTCACGCCACTCTGCCTTGAAATATAGGTGTGGTGGTTCAGTAAGGTTTGGATAGCAACATGCCTTGGCTGTAGTACCTTTCTTTTTATAGCCTCATAAACGCGTCATGCATAAAGGGACACTCTGTAGTGGGAAACATATATGTGTGCATCTACTAGTTGGACTGAACAATAATGAAAATGGGTGAAACTGCAAGTGGGATAGTAAGTGCTCTGCTTGCCTCGGTGCTGCGATCAGTGAAGACTATCAATTTAACTTGTCGTGGCGCGAGCGGATGAGTTGACAAGGGATGAATCGTCAACGAGCAATGACCGGAGGAGCATCAAAGACAGGAATCAAGATTAGGGTGAGAATGTTAGAAATAATCTTGAGATAGAAGCTAGATGGCAATGTGAGTCCATAGTGCATGATAGTTGTGTCCGTCTTGTGTGCCGTGTTAGCTACTCCCTCCGTTCCAAATTACTCGTCGCAGAAATGGATGTATCTAGAACTAAAATACATCTAGATATATCCATACCTGCGACAAGTAATTCGGAACGGAGGGAGTAGATGTGTTCTAGTAGGTTTTTCCTAAATATAGGAATAGGTTAATTACGGTCAAGGTTCGGTGATTAAGAGTCCTGGTAGTCCTAGGAAGGTCATGTAAGAGTCTGTTTCAAGAGCAAGTACGTGTAGGTTTAGGAAGTCTATGGGTTGGCTGCTCGTACATATATATGTGCACTAGGGGCTGCAGATTTGTAACACCGTGTGGAGAAAAGGCGAAAAGAAATAAAGTGGAAAAACAAACGGCATGACAAGGGACCTTGGCTAACAAAGTTTTTGCGGGCGCATGTTCATGCTGATTTGATGTGATCGATCCTGACACTACGGAAACAGGTAATTTGCCGTCACGAGGAGGCTTTGCCGTGTGCCAAAGAAAATACAGATGACAAACATCTCACTTTGCCGTCTGTATTTTCTTTGGAAGACGGCAAAGAGAAAACACATCACGCGGATCGATCACGCAGATCGATGATGTGGGAAGATCTAAAACGCACGTCCAACTCAACCGCATCCATCGGACCTGCCTGCACACCCACCCACGAGCCATGTGCCACCCACCAACCAGTACCGGCCCCACCCACGGGCACGACTCGCCCCCTCCCATGCGGTCTCCTCTATCTCTCCTTCCCCGAACCTCCCTCGTCTCACCTCATCGCCCATCGCCTGTCGAGCTGCCGCGCGATGCCCAATCCCGGCCCCATCGCCCGTCGCCCACGAGCAGCCGCGCGACGCCGGCCGCGTCTCCCTCGCCCCCCCGGAGCAGCCGCACGCTGTCGTCCCCTTCTCCCGTCGCCAGCCCCGCCCCGCGTCTCCCCGGAGGTGCCGCAAGCGGCCAGCCCCGTCGCCCGTCTCTGGCCCGCGGAGCAGTTGCACGCCGCCGGCCACGTCGCCAGTCCCCGGACAAGTTCCACCTCGCCCCGGCAGGCATCCGCGCACTACTGAGCCTGTCCCCTGTCGCCCCCGTAGGCCTCTGGCTCCGTGCACCGCGTGCTACTCCGTGCGCCGCGCCGGCCACGGCAGCCCCTCGCCGGACCCACTGCGCTCGAGCCTCTCCACCCTCCTCCTGTCCGACCCTCGCCGGACTACACCGCGGCCATCCCTCACCGTACCCCGCTGTGGCCTCCCCTCACCGGACCTGCCGTGGCTGCCCCTCGCCAGACCCCGCTGCGCCTGAGCCTCTCCGGCCTCCTCCTTTTTGCCAAGCGCTAGAGCTCCTCCGGTAGTGGCAGCAGTTGACGGAGATGGCAACTCCGGTGACCACCGAAGTAGCAGCCGCCATAGGAAAGCTTTGACTTGATGCCATTTTTTTTTAAAAAAAAAGTATAAAACAATCTTTGCCGTTTGTAGATTAGTCCTGATGACGGCAAAAAAATGGTTTGACTGATGGCAAAGAACGCGCCCTTTGCCATCAATTGGTTTTTGGCAGACGGCAAACCTTTAGTTGGCTGACGGCAAAATCTTTGCCGTCTGCCTGATGAAAAGTTGACGGCAAAGTATTCTTTGCCGATTTAGTTTTGCCGTCTGAGTTTGCCGACGGCAAAATCTTTGCCGTTTGTAATTCGTCCTTTGCCGTCTGTACTGCCTTGACGGCAATTCAACTGTTTCCTATAGTGTGAGGGCGAGTTCCAACAATTTGGTATCTGAGCTAGGTCAATTTTGAAGCCGTGCTTCCCCCGGGGTGGCGACCTACTAACGCCTCGGGGCGGGCCATGAAGTCGCTGGGTGGTGCAGCGATGAAGAGGATCAGGCGATCGTCATTCGATGGAGCGACAAGGAGGGAGGATGGCGGGCTGTCATCGGCTAGGCGGTGGAATATGACCGTTGACGGGTGCGGTGGTGCCCAGGTGCGGTGCCGGAAAGTCGTCAAGATCGTCATCCGGGTGTTAGAGTCAAGGAGTCTCCGCCCCTATTTTTCTATGGGACCTCCATCCTATTGGTAAATGCATATAATGTGCATGTTAAAAAAAATGCATATAACGTGCCTCGGTTTCTTTTCTTTATTTTTCACTTACAGTGGAAGATTACATGATTATACACGACTCTTTAAATTCTATTTTTTTAAACAAAAGAAGCTTGTGTCATCATGTGTTGGAAACCAAAGCCTTACCCTCTTTTAGCCTATCCTGTGTCGATGCTAGGCATGCTAAATACCAACAAGTTCAGGAGTTGGTCATTGAAGATTTGATAAGTGCGGTTTCTTTGAATCGCCGCTCAAACATGTGGGGATCTGAGCAACATGACCCTATAAATTCTATCAACTCCTTCCTCAAAATTTAGTGGTTCATAATATATTTTAGTGAATTTTGCAAAGTAAAAGCCTTTTGAGACAGGATGTATCCCACTAGCTACTATTCATGTTCAATTTAAAATAGATCTGATGTTGGGCAATAATTGCCACCTCTATTTAGGGCCAAACTGTGTTCTCTATCAGTTAGGTGTTCTGGAAACAAGAGACCGTCTATTCGTCCGCCCATTAGTTGATATCATGTAGAGCACGCAGAACAATGTTGATGACATGATTTCCCTGGCGAAAACATATCTTTCTTATCCGGAAAGCCTCCCATTAGGTTCTTGTTTTTGGGAGGTGCCCACAAAGTCCCTCAAACATCCAGTCTATGTGCATCTGATGTCTTGCGTGATAGATTGGTGCCTCCCATTGACCACTCATGACTCA
>LR738712.1:889904194-889948721 GCA_902687465.1 Secale cereale | reverse complement strand
TAGGCAAGAACTACAGGGCAGTAAGCTCAAAGGATTCTCGGAACAATGGAGAGCAGTTCGGGGCATCTTGTAATAACAAGATCAATTGGATTGAATGTAGTCAAGTGTATACAGTTATCCATGCTGATATAATAGTGGTAGGGAATTTGCAAAGGCGATGGCACAAGTGTCTCCGCAGAACATCGTAGAGTATCTTCAAAATCTTCTGGTGCACCAACGATCATTTGTAATGTGGGGCTCTCCGGGAGAAGTACTTACGAGATCCTGGAGTTATAGTTAGCAAAAATCATTTAACCCGAAGAGAAGAGAGATCAGAATCCCAAAGTATAGACAAGGAATAAAAGATCCTAATACCACCCAATTGGCGACGTGGGCTCGTAAGCCACACAGCCAAGTTAGTAATTCAGTTTTTCAAAGACTAGACTCAACTTCGGCCAGGAAAGGGGGTTCCTATAGGCAGTCGGATCTGATACCAACTTGTGACGCCCCCGATTTGACCATACACTAATCATGCACGCAAATGTGTACGACCAAGATCAGGGACCCACTGGAAGATATCACAACACAACTCTAGACACAAATTAAAATAATGCAAGCTTTATATTACAAGCCAGAGGCCTCGATGGCTTGAATACATAAGCTCGAATACACAAGAGTCAGCGGAAGCAATAATATCTGAGTATGGACATAAGTTAAACAAGTTTGCCTTAAGAAGGCTAGCACAAACTTCAACGATCGAAGAGGCAAGGCCTCCTGCCTGGGACCTCCTAACTACTCCTCGAATCCGAACTCCACGTAGAAACATCCTCGGGATCCTCTGGCTCCTGGACTCCACCATCTGAATGCGTCATCCGAGAAAAGAGGAAAAGGGGGAGCAAAGCAACCATGAGTACTCATCCAAAGTACTCGCAAGCAAGGATCTACACTACATATGCAATGGTATATGTGTAAAGGGGTAATATGTGTGGGTTAAACTACAGAATGCCAGAATGAGAGGGGGATAGCTAATCCAATCGAAGACTACGCTTCTGGCAACCTCCATCTTGCAGCAGTAGAAGATAATAGATGGTAAGTTCACCAAGTAACACGTATAGCATAATCCTACCCGGCGATCCTCCCGCTCGCCGCCCTGTGGGAAAGTGATCACCGGGTTGTATCTGGAACTTGTCTGGGTGTGTTTTATTAAGTATCCAATTCTAGTTGTCATGAGGTCAGAGTACAACTCCGGGTCGTCCTTTTACCGAGGGACACGGCTATTCGAATAGATTAACTTCCCTGCAGGGGTGCACCACATAACCCAGCACGCTCGATCCCATTTGGCCGGACACACTTTCCAGGGTCATGCCCGGCCTCGGAAGATCAACACATCGCAGCCCTACCTAAGCATAACAGAGAGGTCAGCACGCCGGTCTAAGTCCTAGGCGTGCAGGGGTTCGGGCCCATCGCCCAACGCACACCTGCACGTTGCGTATGCGGTCGGTGAGCAGACCTAGCAACCTCCATTACTAAGGAAGTTACGTTACGCGGTCCAACCCGGCGCGCGCCGCTCAATCGCTGACGTCAAGAAGGCTTCGGCTGATACCACGATGTCAAGAGCCCATAACTATTCCCACGTAGCTGGTTAGTGCGTATAGGCCAATGGCCAGACTCAGATCAAATACCAAGATCTCGTTAAGCGTGTTATTACGAAATAACCGCGGACAATGACCAGGGCTAGGCCACCTCTCAATTGGGTGTCTCAATCTGCCCTGTCGCTCCGCCACTAAGATCCACTCGGGGGCCGTCAGGAACCCAGGCCCACCGCTACCTGGATGGAGCCACCTGTCCTTTCAGCCCCCACATTGGAATCACTTGTGGGTACTCATTGAGCCGACCCGAATTTTGTCACATCATGTGTCATGCAGAGTATGTATATAGTATATACCCGTGATCACCACCCGAGTGATCACGGCCTGATAGTATAGCATGGCAGACGGACAAGAATGTAGGGCCACTGATGGAATACTAGCATCCTATACTGAGCATTAGGATAGCAGGTACAGGTATCAACAGTTGTAGCAACAATGACAGGCTATGCAACATAATAGGAGCTATCGAATCATCAACAGTAGCAGTTCTAATGCAAGAATAAGAGAGAGAGAATGGGCTATATCTGGTGATCAAGGGGGGAGGCTTGCCTGGTTGCTCTGGCAAGGAGGGGTCGTCGTCGATGCAGTCGATTACCGTGGCACTGTCAGTGGTCTCAGTCCCGGTGTCTATCGGAAAGAAGAGGGGGGAAGAAACAATAAATATAAAGCAAACATCTCACCACAAAGTATAACATGGCAATGCGCGGTGCTACATGTGACCTAACGCGGTACTAAGTGGTACTGGCAAGGATGGAAAACATCCGGGGAAGTATTCCCGGTGTTAGGTATTTTTGGACTGATGGAACAGAGGGGGACGGTTGCATGTTCGCTATGCTAGGGACGTGTGGTGGATGAACGGACTGCGTATTCGGATTCGTCTCGTTGTTCTGAGCAACTTTCATGTACAAAGTATTTTCAGCCGAGTTACAGATTATTTTATATTAATTTTTGAAGTTTTAATTCATTTTTTAAAATTAACAAATTATTTTAATTCAAAACTACAATTAAGACGTCATCATGACGTCAACATGACATCATCAGTCAACTAGACGGTTGATTGGTCAAACTGACACGTGGGCCCCAGTTGTCATAACCACAGATTAACTAAACCTAATTAATTAGTTAATTAGATTAAGCTAATCAGGATTAATTAACATAATTAATTCTTTAATTAATTATTTAATATTAATATTTTTTTTGAATTCTTTATTTTAAGATCCGGCGCTGGGCCTATATGTCATAGGCCCATCGGGCCATACCAGGTACCGGGTGTGCGCCCAACGAGGGCGAGCCCGTGGCCTCGGCCGACACCAGGAGGCACCGACGGCCTCCGCGCCCAGCGCTGGGGGCGGTAGCGGAGGGCGAGGCCCCAGTCGACGGCGGGGGGGAGTTGGTTGGCCGCCGGCGGGTGCGGCCAGGAGAGCGGGAGGCGGTGCCGCGGCGCGAGCGGTGCAGCGATGGGGGCACAGCGATGGCGAGCTGGGGCGGGCGCTCGCGCGCAGCAGATGCCGGCGGCGACCGGAGTAGGCAGAGCCAGGCGGCGGGGCGTGCGTGGAGTGGGGTGGCCAGCGCGAGGGGAGGCAGTGGTCGGGCGCGTGGTGCAAGCAGTAGGCGTGCACGGCGGCCGCGGGTGTAGGGCAGTGACGGCGGCCATCCGCGGCGTTGGCGAGCCCGACGGCGAGCGTAGCTACGGGAGGAGGCGAGTCCATGGCTGAAGCAAGACGGCATAGGGTGGGCTGGTGTGTCAAGAGCTTAGTCGGGGCGTCCAGGGAAGCGTCGGTGACAGGGTTCGCGGGCGACAGCGGTGGTGCTCACAGAGGACGCCCGCAGCGACAGAATCGAGCACGAGGGGAGAGGGATTTCGCGGCGGTGCTCACATTGGAGCCATAGGGCGTGGCAGCAGGCTCGAGGGAGGCTCGGGGTGGCCTGAGTCGGCGATGGTGGGGCAGCGCCGGCAAGGCGGCGCCGGGCATCGGTCAATGACGACGGGGTCGAGGGCGACACGTCCAGATCGGAGAGAGGGGGGTGAGGGTTGGTGGAGCCAGCGAGGAGGAGTCGAGGACGGAACGGCGACGTCGTGGGCGATGGGGGCGGCTTCGGCGAGGAGGAGCGTCGTCGAGGTGGCTCCGACGGCGCGCCGTCAGGGGCGATGCGGTCGGGGCGGTTTGCCTCGATCCAGTTCGTGGGGGGAGTGGGGAAAAGTGGTTTAGGTCACGGGAGATAGGGCGTTAGTAGTGGGGTGGATCGGTCCGGGTGGGCCGGCCCATTCGGGCGGCTAAGGCCAGCTGGGCCACTTGGCCCAGCGGGAGGGGGGTCTGTTGTTCTCTTTTTGTTTTCTTTGTTTTTCTCTTTTCTTTTATTTATTCTTTTCCGTTTTCATTTATAGTTTCTTTTATTTTAGTTTTATGAAATACCAAGTTAGCACCTAAATTAGGATCATCAATATAGGCCACTGCCAAACCTAGTTTGTAGCCAATATATATTAGTTTAATATTTTCATAATTTCTAAAGCAATTAAATTATTATTTTAGCCACTGCTTTTAATTATTATAGTGCATTTGAACTCTTTATAAAGTGTGGTTTCTCCACCAATATTATATATGATTTATTTGTCACTTTTAGAACATTTTAGTTCTGACATTTGAAAACTTTTATCGTTTGCTTGATTTTGAATTTGAGTTTGAACTGGTTTCGAATCAACGTGAGTTTATTAACAGTAACTGAGGTGACGTGGCATCATTAGTAGGGGATTACTTTAGCTTGATTACCCGGGCGTCACATATGGCCCCATGCTGAATCGTTCTATCGGGGAGGGTTGGCCACGTACGCTCGCACAGAGTTGAAGCAAGGCAGGCATCCAGAGGCATCGGGGGATATGTTTCACGAACTATTTTTGCAACTTCGCGGTGGCATCCCCTAGTAATTATACGAACTACTCACTGTGAAAGTTGTTGGAAGCGTGAACCATTCGTCTGGGCCGCGTGTATTATATATGGGACATGTCGTGGCTTACAAGGAAGAGATCGAGGGATCGATCGATAGAAAGAGATCGATCCAGACCCGATCGGTTACATGAGGAGATAACAGAAGAAGAGATAAGGGAGAAGATTACAAAGTTTAAACTACTCTCCTATCTCTATACAACATATTCTAACATTCCCCCTCAATCTGAACCGAATGAACTTTACCAACGTTAAGATTGTTCTTGAATGCATTCAACCTTCCTGTAGTAAGAGGTTTTGTGAAGCCATCAGCAAGTTGATCACCAGTTGGTATAAAACGAATATCAAGTAGCTTTCGAGCTACTCTTTCTCTGACAAACTGGAAATCAACTTCAATATGTTTAGTCCGTGCATGGAAAACAGGATTAGCTGAGAGATAGGTTGCACCAATGTTATCACACCATAACCTCGCAGCCTGTGGAGCCTTGATTCCAAGCTCATATAGCAAAGTTTGTATCCACATTACCTCAGCTGTGGCATTAGCCAAAGCTTTATACTCAGCCTCTGTACTTGATCTGGAGACAGTGGCCTGTTTCCTTGCACTCCAAAACACAAAATTTGTTCCCAGAAACACGGCAAAACCACCTGTAGACCTTCTGTCATCAGCACATCCTGCCCAGTCTGCATCAGAATATGCAGTAACAAGCATAGACAGTGACTTGGTAATTTGAAGTCCAAGTCCTCTTGAATATTTAAGATACCTTAAAATCCTTTTTACTGCAGTCCAGTGAGTTGTTGTAGGTGCATGTAAATATGACATACCTTATTGACAGAGTAAGAAATGTCAGGACGAGTAAGAGTCAAATATTGTAGAGCACCAACAACACTTCTATATTTCGTTGCATCTTCTGGTCCAAGTGTCTCCCCACTTTCAATTGTAAGTTTTTTTGAGGTTGAAATTGGTGTACTAACAGGTTTGCAATTTTCCAATCCTACTCTCCTGAGTATATCAGTAGTGTATTTTTCTTGTGTGAGAAGTATACCATCCTTTATCTGATTAACTTCTATACCAAGAAAATAATGAAGATCACCTAGATCCTTGAGAGCAAACTCCAACTTCAGATCTTTAAGTAAACAAGTGGTAGCATGTGCACTTGAGCTAGCAACAATTATATCATCAACATAGACAAGCACAAATATAGTGATTTATCTCTATGATAAAAGAACAACGAGGTATCTTCTTTAGATGGTGTAAATCCAAGTTGTTGTAGTTGCATATTCAATCTTGAGTACCAAGCTCTCGGAGCCTGTTTTAAACCATACAAAGCTTTATCCAACTTACATACATAGTGTTGCATATTCAATCTTGAGTACCAAGCTCTCGGAGCCTGTTTTAAACCATACAAAGCTTTATCCAACTTACATACATAGTGTGCTACACTTTGGTCCTCATATCCTCGTGGTTGCCGCATGAACACTTCTTCCTTAAGAACACCATGAAGAAACGCGTTCTGAACATCTAGCTGTCGTAAGCTCCAATCTCTGGAAACAGCAATAGACAGTACAAGTCGAATAGTGGCTGACTTAACAACAGGACTAAAAGTATCTTTATAATCAATACCAAACCTCTGTTTGAAACCTTTGGCAACTAGTCTAGCTTTGTATCTGTCTATGCTTCCATCAGATTTTCTCTTTATCTTATATACCCATTTACAATCTATGACATTGTGACCCTGCTTTGGTGGTACTAAATGCCATGTTTAATTTTTCATGAGTGCATCATATTCATGATCCATAGCTTCTTTCCCATCTTTATGTGCAAGAGCATCGTGCAAATGGGTTGGCTCTCCAATAGTACTGAGAAAATCACGTTTATTTCTGTCATACCTGACTGTGCCATCTGTGTATTTTCTTTCCTTGACAATACATGACTGTGATCTGGTGTGGCGACGAGACGGCTGATGAGCTGCTGGTGCAGTTGGCGCAGAAGATCCTGAGACAGTAGGCGCAGTAGGATCCGGCGCAGAAGATCCGACTCTTGATCCAAGAAGGATTCGCACGCAGCATGTGCATGAGATCCTGGCTTGCGATCCAATGGCCCCGCGGACTCACGGGTGTCGGCGGCTGGCTCGATACGCGGGCTTCCAATCTCGCGCGCGCCGCGTGGAGACGCGGCTTCGTCCGTGCGTGGGCTGGCGGGGTCCACCCGATCCGGGCTGTCGGCCACATCCGCCTCAGGTCCGAATGAGCCCGAGCTGGCGTCCTCCTGATTGGTTGTATGGCGATCAGCCTCGGATCGCGCAGCGCCAGGAGGAGGGCTAGCGCACGGATCAGCATCGGATCGTGCTCCGCTGCTGTCAAGGGAATCCGCCCCGTTTTCTGTGCCAGTCTTGTCCTTTCCTGCACACATAAAATGATGGCCCAAATCTGCACAAACAACATCAGAACCACTGTTTTCGAAGGAGTTTTGCACACAGTTAGTTTTATTTAATTCCCCCTCGTGATCTGAAAGGAGTGCTATCTCAGCACGAAGTAGAGCTCCGGCGTTGCGATGGAGTTTGGCAAACGGAAAAAGAGTTTCATCAAACACAACATCTCGAGAAATATAGATCCGTCCAGTTGCAATTTCTAGACATTTGTATCCTTTATGAAGATTGCTATAGCCGATAAAAACACATTGAGTGGAACGAAACTCAAGTTTATGGCGATTATAGGGATGGAGATTGGGATAGCATGCACACCCAAATATTTTGAGAGAATTGTAGTCAGGTTTTTGATGATATAGGCGCTCTAATGGAGTGGTGTTGCCAATAACTTTACTGGGAAGACGGTTTATAAGATAGGTGGCAGTAATGAATGCTTCATCCCAATACTTGAGAGGCATAGATGCATGAGCAAGGAGAGATAGACCTACTTCAACAATGTGGCGATGTTTCCACTCAGCAGAACCGTTTTGTTGATGAGCATGAGGACAAGATACATGATGTTCAATTCCTATGCTACGAAAGAAGGAGTTGAGTTTTTCATACTCCCCTCCCCAGTCACTTTGGACTGTCAGAATTTTGTGATCAAAGTGTCGCTCAACAAGCTTTTGGAATTCTTGAAACACAGAGAAAACTTCAGATTTGTACTTGAGCAAGTAAATCCAGGTAAACTTGCTATAGTCATCAATGAAACTGACATAATTTTTTTTCTTCCAAAAGAATCTCTTGCATGACCCCATACATCACTGAAAATAAGCTCTAAAGGAGCATGAGAAACACTCTTCGACTTGGGATAAGGTAGTTGGTGACTCTTGGCATATTGACAAGCTTCACAAACAAACTCACTAATTTGACCATATGACAATAAAAGATTGCCATTATTTATTACTTGTTTGACAATGATCGATGATGGATGTCCTAATCTTTGATGCCACCTTTCCAAAGTGGGTTTGATGATGGAGTGAACTTGACGACGCTTGCGGCTAAGTGCTCCGGATGTGATGGGGTAGAGACCTCCAATGCATCTACCGTGATGGAGGAGTTCCCTCGTTGCCCGATCCTTTATAAAAAAAGTAACGAGGATGAGTTTCAAAGAAGATATCATTATCATTGGCTAAACGAGACATGGATGCAAGATTTTTGTCGGCTTGAGGAACATGAAGAACATCTTTTAAGACTAGATCACGTTTAAGTGTAGGTGAATTAATAGTAGCTTGACCAATGTGTCGAATATCCATACCTCCACCGCTTGCGGTGTGAATCTGATCATTGCCATGATATTGTTCACGGAGAGCGAGTTGCTCTAGTTCACTTGTAACATGGTCCGTTGCTCCAGAGTCAACGTACCAAACCCCTTCTCCTCCTTGTTCACGCATGGCAGCAACAACATGGCGGGCATGGGGAACATAGCTTTCATCAAACCGGTGCCAGCAATCCATAACCTCATGGCCCGCCTTCTTGCAAAGCTGGCATCGAGGACGCGGACGGGAGGAGGAGGGACGGCGGCTGTTGTTGGTGTTGAAGCCGCCACCCCCTGCCCTGTTGTTGTTGTAGCCGCTGCTACCGCCGGTGTTGGTGTAGCCTCTGCTGCTGCTGTTGTTGGGGTAGTCGTTGCTGCCGCGCCCACGCCCGCCGCTATGTTGCCCCTGGTGACCGCGCCCACGGCCACGGCCACGAGAGGCAGAGTTGGCGGAGGACTGACGAACGTTGGCGCCGTGGAGGAGGCTGAGGCGGGCTTCGAAGCTCAAAAGCTGGTTGTACAGCTCCTGAACGGTGATTGGTTCCACCCGAGCAGCAAGGGCCGAGACAACATGATTGTAATCCATGTCGAGGCCAGCAAGTATCTTGGACACGATCTCCGGATCGGAGAGCGCGGCGGCAGTGCAAGCTACTTCATCTGTAAGACTTTTGATTTTGCCAAGATATTCAGCCATGGTCATGTTACCTTTCTGAAGATTCGTGAGCTTAATGCGGGTGTTAATTGCTTGAGCTTCGCTTTGAGCAGCAAACATGGCATGGATGGCATGCCATACTTCGGCCGGCATTGAGAGCATCGCGACCTGGGCCAGGATCTCGCGGGATAGAGATCCCATCAAGAATCCTGGAGCTGCTGCTCCTGTGCATACCAGAGGGAACGTGCGAAGTTGACTACCTGTTCGTTCTTGCCGTCCTTGGTGATGGTGAGCGTGGCTGGCGGTGCCGGGCTCGTGGCATCGAGGTGGTGCTCCATCTGTGCGCCCTTGATCTGGGGCAGCACGATGGCCTTCCAGAGCAGGAAGTTGCCCCTCGTAAGCTTCTCTTGTGGTGGCGATCCGAGGGAGGAGGTGTTGGTGGAGGTGGAGGAGGAGGCAAAAGAGGAGGATGAGGTGGTGGTGAGCGCACCCATGCTGGAGGGCGTCATGGCAGCGGAGGAGGTAGACATGTCGCTCGGTCGCGAGGGTAGCTAGATGCGATCTATTCCTGATCTATCGAGGAAGAGGCTCTGATACCATGTGAAAGTTGTTGGAAGCGTGAACCCTTCGTCTGGCTCGCGTGTATTATATATGGGACATGCCGTGGCTTACAAGGAAGAGATCGAGGGATCGATCGATAGAAAGAGATCGATCCAGACCCGATCGGTTACATGAGGAGATAACAGAAGAAGAGATAAGGGAGAAGATTACAAAGTTTAAACTACTCTCCTATCTCTATACAACATATTCTAACACTCACTTCTTCAATTGGTGAAGCTGGGTTTTCGCAGCTTCAACATTTTACACTACACGCTGGCAATGCTACAGGAAGCTAACTCCGCGGAGCTCAGGCGTTCTGTCTGGCTCCTCGCCTGCAGTTAGAGAAGCGTGGAGCGTGAGGAGTTCAGAATAGGCCCTTAGTGACAAGGCATCGGACTGCTGACTAAAGACAATGTTGGAGACAATTATGACTCCAGCAACAACAGCTACATGAAATCGACCCTACTCTAGCTCCAGTTGTGTCACCACTTGGTAGCAGTATCCTTTAGCTGCTATTGGATATGTATGCTCTAAGTCCTAGTTGTCAACTATGAAAATGAGTTCTAGCTCAAGCATGTATTGGACACTACAACCTAAACATATTTTAATGATTGTTCCTCATGTTCCTAATGTCTCCTACCCTGAGTGTATGTAATTTCGGTAGTTCTTCCTATCTTCTCTCATCTCCGAAAGCAACGAGCTCTTCCTTCTTGTTTCGTATGTACAATGTTCCTTCGTGTTTCATATGTACAATGTTTCAACACTAGCAAAAAAAATAGTTACTCCTATCTTGATTATTCTAGAGGTCTAGAACTAGTTTACATTTGTTTGTGTGAACATTGGGTAGAATATATATCAATGCAATGGGAAATACCTAGGACCAGAGCACATGGGTTCTACACTCCCCTCTTTTTATCCCAGCCATACACATGGGAACCCCATCCACCAAGCCCGCAAAAAAAGAAAGAAAAAAGGGAACCATGCACCAATATGTGTCGGTGTTTTATATTGTTTTTTTGTTGAGATGGTGTTGTATAATTGTTGTGCACCCACAATCAAAAACCATATTTTGATGGTAAATGCACCCTGGCAGGCTTGTCACGTCCTTTTTTGGTACTTTCAGCTACTCAACACTTATTTATGCTTAACATCAACTCTCCTCTTTCAACCCCTATGTCAATCTTGTTGTCCATCCAAATCATATCACTCCGGCTTATACATCACAATGCAAGTTCACAAGGGAAAAAAAGAAAAGAAAAACCTCAGATAGATCGATACCACCTTGGCCAAGGCCAAGTACTACATTTCTCTTTTTTGTTTCTCTCACATATAACATGTCTTGAAGTTCAAACCTTTGCCGAACAGTAAACCTTCATGAAGGCAACAATGGCGTGCAGCACCGGCCTTGGCCAAGGTGGCCACGGACCAGCGGTGAAGCCTTTGATGCGGTGGAGCTTGCCCTGGTCATCCTTGATTTGGCTCGCCGAAGGTGGAACTTTGGGGATTAGGTGAGGCGACGGAGGTGGGTTGGGTCTTGGGAGACGACAAAGGTGGAGCAACCACCTCCATCTAGAAGCACCGAGGAGCGACGTGGTAGGAGGAACGGCAAGAGGCAAGCGACGACTTGCACACGTACATGGCGGGCAGGGGAGGGCAAAGAGGCAGACACCAAACACACGGCAGCACGGGGTCGCAGCCGGGCATCATCGCCGCTCGCCGCAACAAGCGCGGGGTCAGAGCCGGGCATCATCGCCGCTCGCCGCAACAAGGAAAATAGAACGAGCGGTGGAGGGTGGAGAGGAAATGATAAGCTTTGAAGCGTGGCCTTCTCTGCTAGAGCGAGGCATACACGTGACAGGATGACTAATGGTGTACGTGCCGGCTGTAACACACAGCCAAAATTTGTTTATCTCAGATTTTTTTAATCCTTTCTTGTTAATAATTAAGAAAAGGAGGATGCACAATACATACTTCAGGGTTTTTTAACATAGTATAATTGAAACCACTCACAAACACCAATATATCACTACACTACAACACTCGATTCGGGGCAATTAACTGCCGGGAGAAATACTGAATTAAGGGCACATCTTCTGCCTGGAACCATGTTACTGCCGGGAGAAGCACTCAAGGGCAGTGGAACTGCCGGTAGAAGTTGATTAAAGAGGGCAAACAAACTGCCGGAAATGACCCACACATGTCAGGTCAGAGTAACTGCCGGGAGAACCAAGGCACGGCCCATTAATTGCCGGCAACTGCATGGCGCGAGACATTGGGCCCAAACACGCGCTAGCGCGGGAGATACCAAAAATTCTGGCTAAAAAAAAAAACCGCCGGCCCGAGCAGTTCTTCCCCAAATCGACAATCCCACCAGCCTTACGACAGCCCCTTCCAAACCCTAGCTCTGGCCCGTTCGTGCTTCCCCTTCCCCTTCCCCGTGCGTCGCAGCCCCTACATCTCTCTTCCTGTTCCTCTCCGATCCGCACACTCCCTGCTACGGCCCCACCTCGCCGGTCTGCCTTGAACTGTCCCGGCCTAGTCATTGCCGGATCTGGCCGTATCGGTTGTCGGTGCTGCTGGATATGGCCGCTCCGGGCCTCATCACCACCATCCCGAGTGTGCACCTCTCCACCGCCACTTCCCCATCATCTTCACATCCGCCTCGCCCAGATCCGGAGTATTTGTGTGTCTCCCGAGGATCCCGACCCCGGCGGCCTCTCCGGGGACTCCCTCCACCCCAGCGCCACTGCGTCCAGAACACGGTTCAACCTCCAAAACGCTTGAGGCAAGCAACAGATCGTGAGTTCGAGTAGGTCAACCGCGAGCTGCATCGACATCGACCGATTCTCTTCTTCTTTGGGGGCCTGCACCTTCCACGCGGGCTGTGGAGGATGGGCAGCGGTTCTACGTCCCCTCTCCGAGGAGCTCTTTCATGGTACTAGTTCCTCGGAGCCATCACTATATATCTTGTATATCTTTTTTCCTTCCTATTTACAACTAGTATTTGGCTTGCAAAAGGCGTTGTATACTCATACTTGTTGGGTAAAGCAGTGGAAGCACATCGATACTCACCGACAAACTCAAAATTCAGAACTGATACAATTTATCATACATGCTTTTACATGTCCTGGAACTGAGCATTTGCATGCCTTGGGTATTCTGGAGCTTAGTCTTTTGTTATTGGGCTGTTCATGAAAAAGAGTTGTTGGTCTGCCTGCCATAGAACCATTTATGAAGAGCATAGGTGCGGCCTTCTTTTGTTTCCTATGCATAGTCCAGTACCTATTTATTAGTTGTAAAAAGTGGTTGGCCTGGCATTACAGTGTTTAGTATTTTGTACACAACAGGAATCTTGCCATAGATATACACTGAAACTCGAAAATGATGCTAGTAGAAATAGGTGTTCTGTTAGTTTTGGTGGGAAAAGGAAGCATCTCATGTTTACAATATGTTTGAGCTTGCATTTTATTGCTTACTATTTACTATACATCAGGAACTGTACTTGGAGGTGTCAAAATCTGTGATTATAATCAGCCGTAGTAATATTGCTATAGATATATACACACTGAAAGCCTGAAAGATTTCTAGTAAAAGTACATGTCTGCTGCCATATCCTTTCCTGTCTCCTGTTCATTTTTTATCTTCTCTTGGTTTGATGTTATTAATTTTGTTACATAGTTCATAGATGTTGCTGGTTTGTACTTTGAAAATATTTAAAGTTATTTTTCTCTCTGGTTCAATAAGCTTTATACCAAGCTTGTAAGTTTTGTCACAAGGATGAGATTGTTGAATGCTACAAAACTTCGTACCCTTGCTGTCATAATTCCGTAAACTAAACCATTCTAAACTAAACCAAGCAGATCATATCCTTAATTAACAGGTTTGTAGGTTAAGATCCACTCGGAACTATTTGGGTTATCTAACTTCTCGACGCGTTAATTGGTTCTAGTGTCTCCCTTTTCCTTTCTTTTACAATGGTCATGATTTTATATTGCCTTAGACAATCTGTTTTGGCTGGTCTGATTTATTAGATAACTACAATGTGTGATGAATTCTTAAATTGATTAGGAAGGCTAGATGTGTAAAACTTTGTTTATGGAGCTTGCACATGAGCATATCCATTTCACTAATTGAAGAATAAAAGACTCATATTCTTGATGTTTGAACTGGGGATCCCATGGAATTCTTTTTTGTAACATTAGCCTTTTATACTAATGTTTTACTTCTCCGAACTAAATTCTTGCAAATCACATTGATCTCTTTTAACTAATTCAGTAGTTGAGGAACTGTATTAAGTTGATTGCTCTAGTGATAAATTTTGTAATAAATAAAAGCACATATGTGAACAAAATATGCATGATTTACCACAGATCTTATAATGCCATTCCATTGTGGTAGTGTCGGGGTCTACTTTTGCAGTCCGGGTCTTTGAATGAATAGAGCAGAAGTGCTTGATCTAAGCGATCTTATATTAGTTTACAGAGGGGTACATGTTAACGGGATGCTAGTGTTATTATTATTATTGGAACTGGTTTGCAAATTAGTGGTGTTGTCATTTTTCATTTCTGTTGGGCAGAGAACTTTCATGTAAGGATTTATTTACATTAGCATATAGCTAGCCTGACGAAACTGTGGATATATATAGACATATGTGTGACGCCATGAAATCCTGGACACAGCCGATAGGTCTTTCTTGGTTTCCAAGTCTAGTTGGGTTGATTCAAAATTTGTTTAGATCTTTCCTATTTTGAGTTGGTTCATATCTTTCCTAAACTGCCGCCAAACTATGCCATAAAGCTAGTCAGGGTGTAATCAGCTGTGAAAGAACAAACAGAGAAAAGGAGGAGGGTTACCTCGAGAACAGATCTATCACCCAAGGGATCATGGCGCCCAAGCCTAAACGCTCTCGTCCTTGCCTTCCTGACACCCAAGATCATCCCCTCCATAACCTAGGGTCGTGACAACATGTTGCTATTGTAAGATGCAAGAATGTCCACATTTCTCCTTGTTTTTATTTACATAGTTTATATCTACAGTACCCTTCCCATTGGATGTCCCTGTATAGTAAAATGTATAGGACAAGGAATTGAGATGATTTCGGTCCCTGCAATGTAATTTTGATTTATATTTTGGTAGCACCTTTGAACATTTGATATTGTTGGTACTTTGAGTAATCTTTAACATGCATCCAGGGACAGGCAATTGAAGGTATGGACTACAACAGTACAGACTGTTATATATCTGGAAGGCGTAATTTTGGGGCGGTACCTGATTGTAGAACGACAGTCAGTTATATAAGAAAGAAGGTTTGTGTTCTAATGCATTTCCGCAACACAAGTTCTTAAATCATCTTTTCACTTTCATTCCTACAAAGTTTAAAATTTTCAGCCCTCAAAGCTGTTCTTATGACTAATATTTAGTTTTAGATTCCTAGGTTTGCCATGACAGACAAGATATGGTGGCAAGGCCTTGCTTGTTTTAGAGGTCATGGGATACGGACATGAATCAGCTGAAATTGTAAGCAATTTACTTCAGTAGTTTGATGCAGTAGTAACTTATCACTGGTGTGAATGTTGCAATGGTTACTTGATGAGGTTGTCTCCCTTACTCGTTCCATAAAAAAACCAATTGATATTACTGCATTGTGCCTCAGTTTTAGATTCATCGCATTCACATGATAGGCAAACTAAGATTGAAGTAGGAATAGTGAATAGTTCTTTTTGACATGATGTTGAACACATGGTTGCTATCGGCGAGTGATATACTTCCACAATCATATGGGTGTGGTTGAGCTGCGATCTTCAAAGCATTGCAAGTTTGGTGACTCTTTGAATGATGTTGTTTCACAGGATGTTTGCAAGTTTGGTATTTCGAAGACATCTCATGAAGTCATTCAACAAACGTTTGCGAACAAGCAATTTGTCTTCCTGGACATGGCTTCAGCTGTGCATCAAAGCTTAAACCATTTGTTTAGCTTAGTTCGATGAAAAATAAAATCTTATTGTCTTGTGTAAATTCTGTTTATTGATGTAGCTAGAAGCTAATGAACGCATGTATGTCTTTTCTCAGTTCTGATGTTACTGAACGCATGTATGTCTTGTGTAAATTATGTTTATTGATGCAGCTGGATGCTACTGAACGCATGTATGAATGTTGAAGTACTTATGTGTAAGAAAGTCATTATGTGTTTGAGATCTGCTATTGAATCTTGAGTAAATACTTCTGTGAATACAAACTAGAAGAAATATATATGCTACCTGGATCAGAAAAACTGCTGGGGTAAGTAAAAGTCAAGGGCAGACTGTCTGCCTGGAATTATTTTAACTGCCGGTAATTGGATTACCGGCATACACATGTATCTGCCGGGAGAACGGGGCTTCACGGCAGTGGAACTGCCGGGAGATCTGTATCTGCCGGGAAATATGATCCCCGGCAGCCGTTCTTGTGGCAGTTCTATCTGCTGGGAGAAACTCCGCCCCGGCAGTTTTTCTGCCCTCGTAAGAGTCTTCTCCCGGCAGATTACATGCCTTTGCATATGTGTTGTGGTGTAGTGTATACTCATTTCTGTGAACGGACACACGCACACGTTATCTTTATGAACACCTTCAGCGAGAGGAACGTCTCCTACTAAACGAACATCGATGAAAGTCTAAAATGATTTTAAAATAATGCAAGCCATAGTGTCAAATTTAGGACTTGGACCCTAGTGGGTTAGGGATACCACTATCCTTATAACTATCCAACCACAGGTACTTCGCATTTTGAACCATACATCTATATGTGCACGAACGAGAGTATGGGAGAGACCCATCAGGAGAAAGTATCATTTTTCCTTGCGTTTGGGCCAAGCCCAAATAGCGTAAAAAAAACATTAGGAAAGAAAATAGATAATCTTCCAAATCAAATAATCTTCAATGAAAACAGAAAACCTAAATAATCAAAATCTTTAGGATTCAAATCTTTGATAATCTAAAAGATCCTTTAAATTAATTATTAAACTCTCAGGAATCACACTGTATGTTTCTCCCGGTAAAGGAAAATTTCATGCAACATTATTATTCCATCCGATGTCAGTGTAGAGCTGAAATATGTGCCAACAAAGGACGTTGGGTTGGCCTCTTCACATCAACACTTCATGATCCAAAAGGAAAAAAAAATTGCAACCCGTGTGAAAACACGCGAATATGCATCTTATAGAGACGAGGGTAACCTTATTTCAACGCTTGTGAGAATTGGATATACGTGGTGTGTAATGTCACGTGAAGTAGGTTTTGTGATTCTTTTGCACATTAGGACATTGCACACTGATTTAAATGAATGGTACAGGAGGACGTTGCCAGGATTGTGTGGGTAATTATGCAGCTTGACACAATTTCTCCGGACATTGCCATCAACATTAATATTCCTGACTAAATTTGCATTAATTTTATTTTCCATTGAAACGCACGATGTAATTTTTGTAATTATTACATTTTATTACTGTTAATGTTCTTTATATCGTCATTATGTTACTAATACATCAAACGTTTTTTCGTAAGAAAACATTGTCAATCAGATAAATTTAATCTGAATCGTACCCCATGTCCTAAGATCCATGTCGTGAACTCGTGATCCTCAAATGATACATATGTTTTCCGACATAAGAACCGTTGTCCCCTGACATAGTTCCTTGACCCGGTCAACCATGGTTCATAGGAACTGAATTTTTTTCCGTTGCAATGCACGGGCATTTGTGCTAGTGTGTGTATATATATATGAAAATGGTTGTGTACTCCTGGGAGTACGTACTCCTGCTCCTTATATACCACATAGATAAATCTTTCATACCTCATTATTATTTTTAATATACTTCATTAATAATTATTAGATACCCCAAAATGAGTTTCATGAAAAAAATCATGTGAGTCTACATATTTTTTAAAGTTTACGTATATACTGATTTGTTCGTACGTGAAAAAGGTATATTACAAAAAGTACGTCACAAATGATGATTTTTCAACCAAACTCGTATTGGGGTATCTAAGAATACTTAATGAAGTATATTGAGAATAATAGAGGGGTATAATCCATGCGTACAAGAGGTATATATATATACCAATCTCCAATCTCGTTTTGACATAGTTTTAGGTTTGTTGTCTAATCACATCGTTGGCTGAATAAGGAAACAACCAGACATTTTTCATCGTGTGTCTATAATTGCGTCGTCTCGTGTACATTTCTAGCTACCGGTAGATTGAATTGATCAGCCGGCCGAAGAAGAATCAATCAGCCCAGCTTTTGCTAGCTCTGCAAAGGATTGTCTCGAAAGCAAATCGAGTCAGCTCTTGCAGGACCTCCTCTCGATACTAAGTACTCAGCGGCGCCAGGGTTGTGGCTACAACTGACTCTGCTACACCTTCTTGAACTCAAGTGTACTCTAGCATTAAGTTGTCATAACTCGTAGTGTCATGAGTACTTTTTGATCGTCTGTAGCGGCAGTGTGCTCTAACTACAGGTTCTCAGCAGCGAGGGCGTACTCAAGCTCGCTGTTGAGTTATTGCCTACATTGGACACTGCAACCTGTAGACATTTGGGTGGATGTTCATGTTGTTCCTGATACCTCCTACTCCCAAATGGTTGTAGTTTCACAATTCTCATCTCTCTAGGCTTCTAACTCATATGTGTTTCCTATCTACAATCTTTCAACACTAGCAAAATGTACTCATGTTATTCTGGAACTAGCTAGTTTGCTTTTGGTTGTCTAGAATATATATCCATGGCACGAGAAATACATGAATTGGATCAAAGCACATGGGTGCTACACTCCCTCTTTCTGTCCAAGTCCCAACCACAAACATGGAGATCCTGGCGCTAGTACACCCACAATTACAACCCATATTTTGATTATAATTCCTCGTAAATGGCCATCCGTCGGGCCAGGCCGGGCTTTGGGACGGGCTTACCAAAGCCAAAGGCAGAATACCTAGGTCAGGGCCCAGCTGGGCTGTCGGGCCTAGTTTTCAGGCCCAAGCCTAGCCCGTCAGTGAAAAAGCCCATTGGGCCTCAGGGCGGGCCCCTTCCCTAAAATGCAAAAAACCCAAGCCCGGGCCCCTCCTGACGTGCCCTTTGAGCTCAAAACTCAGGCCCAAGCCCGGCCCATGGGCAGCACTAGGCCGGATCGGGTCGGGCTGGCTGGGCCGGGTATCCCATGGCCAGGTATAACTATAGCATAGGCATTCCACGCCCTTATTGCTGCTTAATTGACACCTACTCTACCCTCTACCACAAAAAAATGTGTACTCTACTCATCCACCCGCTATATATACCCATCTTGCTCGTTCAAGTAATGTGCACACATCAAGATGCATCTTCTCAGAAACAAAATAAAAATCCATACTATGTATAGTCAAACTTGCATGGGGAAGCGAATGGTGCTGTTCTTCCGGTACTTTACGTTATTGCATCGACATTGCATAGACCAAAGTTAAGTAACTATGAGAAAGAGAAACTGGTTTTAGTGTTAGGTATGGGAGGCAATGGGAAAACCACCACTTCCCCGTGATGTACTCTGTACTCCCTTGGATTAAACTTTGACCAATAATCCCTCCATTAACATGTCGTTTATGTCACACAAAAGTGATATGACCAAATCCATGTCCTTACTTATGATTATGGTTTGTCACTTAAGAGTAATTGTAAGTCAAAAATTGCCCTAGCAAATCAAAATGCGCCATAAATTTTTGACTGGATAGAATAGTGGCCAAAGTTTTAATTAGCAACCTTGCAAATGTTGAAAATAACATCATCGCAAAGATTGGAGGCATTAATACAGTGGCCCTGTCTTGCCTTATGCCATTTAATCACCAGTGTCACATTCCTTACTGACGTTACTTTGTCAAGGAGAACAGTGTTTTCTTATTTCACATCATGTACATTGTCAAGAAGAACAAATGTATTTATTTTGTTTTCAGTTTTCTTCTGTTCAAATTAAAGCCACAGTGATATCACTCATAAATCCATGTGCACCTACGTAATTGGCATTGATGTTATATGCCAAAGAGAAAGATGTTATGTTATTACGAATACAATTCTCAGTGACCAATTTCGGCAAAATAATCACCACTGCCACATGTGAAGATGTGGCTGACTCATGTGGGTCATCATCCAATGGCCATATTTACAATACGAGACCATAGATGCATTTCAGAAAAACATTTCATCGATGATTTTTCAACTCTAAAGATAGCTGCCATTCACTCTGAAGATTTTGATCAAATATTAGAAAAATGTGATGGCTTACCTTTAGCGATCTTAGCCATATCTAGTGTGTTCTGCGAACATGGACAAAATAAAGCATATATGGGATCAAATAGCAGATTCTGTTTATACCTCAGTATGTTCACAGAAGGATCTACTTTTAAGATGAAGGACCCGATAAGGAGTTGGATTCCTGAAAGATACTTTCATGGAGAAGGAAGATATGTAGGTCATGAGTTAGGATAGAGGTGTTCTGAATGAACTTGTTTGAGGAGTTTCGCTTACAGCATGAACGTTGGGTTAGAAACCGAGAACCTCCCCGGCGGCCCTACGACCGTCACATGCAAGTGTGGGGCATATAAAGAAAATTGCACTGCATTCTTGAGGCCCGTGGAGGGAGCACTCAGCACAAACCCCAGGTTCCCCGTCTAAGCTCTAATCTAACCTCATCATCCATGTACATACTTAGCTAATTCTGTGTGCCTATATCTATAGTACTCCTTTTTCTTCAAGTGAAGTGACGTACTCCCTCCGTCCGGAAATACTTGTCATCAAAATGAATAAAAGAGAATGTATCTAGATGTATTTTAATTTTAGATACATCATTTTTTGTCCATTTTGATGACAAGTATTTTCAGACGGAGGTAGTACTAATTATTGAGTGACCATTATTTATCTTATTTTTTTGGTCATTTTCCTCAAACAAACTGTCTGACAAGCTATAAACCAAAGAATTTTCGTGCCACTGTTCTAAACAGTTTCTCGAACTAAACAGCTCAGAAGCTCTTATCAGTTATACATAGTTTTGACAGTTTGACTTACCACCGCTTGTGGTCATTTGCAGTACTACTCTCCGCAGATCGCCAGAGCACCAGCACCTCTTACACCTGTAGTCTGCACATTCTAAGCCTTCGTCCCTGTCATAATTAACTTGATTCAGAAACTTATCTGCATCTTCACATATGGTGAACATTATAAAAAAAGGGGTAGTTAACAGCTAATGTAACACTTACGAAACATATTCAGAAATTCATTCTGCCACCATATTTATTACATACATAGGGAGCAGAGCTAGCAGGACTACCACAAAAATAATATTCAAATTTTCGTGTCTTTTATGAAACATACGTAGCCAATAAATATGCATGACATGGCAAAAAAAAAGGGGGATGAAAAAATTGTCTCTAACCAAATATTAACAACACATCACAATGTTCAAAAGATACAGCTACAATTACTGACGACTGAACAAATTATCAAGCATATTCTGACTCATGTGCTCACAACCTTCTGAAAAAGATGGGAGGCAGATGTGCCGATTATAAGGACTATTATTAATTGTTTGATGGATAGCAACAGGCAGATCCACAAATGCGAAATTTAATAGAGCAGGGCTCACCAGCAACTGTCCTAACACAGTTAATTTAAGCACCATTCATTTGTATTAGTTATGCTGTTCATAAAGATCTCCAAGATATAGCAGGAAGTGGCAACAGTTCTAGCTAAGTGTGAGAAAAAAGCAAGCATCATCCTTCCTCTCCATGCATGCCGCTCTGCTCCAATGTCACTATCCCAATATTGCATCGAAAGAACTCAATTATTACTCTCTTACAGTATAATGTGGTGCTGAACTGCTAGGAAACTCAGCATGAAATTTGCTAATTTGAATTAGAGGTTGAAATTTTCAGCCAACCAAGGACGAACGATGACGCTAAAGCTACCAAACTGTTGACTTTATTACCGAATGATTACCATGGAAAAGAGCAGATACCGAAAAGCACAGAAGTATGAAACTAAGAGCAGATACCTAACACACCAGAAAACAGTATTCAGATAGATGCCACGATTTAACATTGTGTTGAAGAACTTTGTACGCACTTCTCTATGTACAGAACAAGAAAAAAAATGGTGTATATGACCTTTGATCAGTCCGCTACCTCCCTATCTAGATGAATCTAAGACATGAATTTTGGGACGGAGGGAGTAGTTGATAGCATATCCAATGGACCCGATGAATAATCATGTGACAGATATGTAAAGAAGAAAGGGAATATACTGCATGTTTCCATTCAAATGTAAAGAAGAAAGGGAATATAGAAACTAACTTTCTGCTAGCAAATTCAGTGAGTCCAACGGCACAACGCGGTCATCATATCATGATCAGCTGTAAACATCTAGAGTATATCTAGAGTATATACATCATTACAGTAGACTAACAAAACTAATATAAATTGCAGCTTAGTGCAGGGCAAATGAACAGCTCCATTCAAGTACAAGGCAGCCATATAGAGACACAGATAGTCGTTCATCAGAATGGTGCACAGTCAGACATTCACTACTAGTACAAGTTCCTCCTAGAATTACTAGTAAGAGAAGTGACTTTCAACTTAGACATACTACGAAAAGAAAAGCCTGGGAGATGTAACCCACAAAGAAAAGTTCATGCCTCGATTAGCAGTTCAGAGTATCTAGGACAAATCTTTGGAGAAGGTTTCAATCAGTGCCCTGTTCCAGAAAAGAGTGATATTTTTCAGGAAGTAACCCCTTATATTCCTAACATTTACCCCCTGAAGCAAGCGCAGTCAATAAGCCAGCTATGGAAGCTTCAAGGGTGAAGCTCCCCTCATCAATATTAGACAGATAAGTCCCAGCCCTGGGCACCTCCCCTCTCTGAAGTAAGCTTCTAACTATAGCATTTAGCATATGGGAGTCGGCAGCACATCCATTCTTCTCCATAGAAAGGAAGAGATCATCAGACTCTTGTAGAGAACCTTCTTCTATAACTTTTTGTATCATTAAGCTATATGTAACAACATCAGGTGCTATACCATCAAACAAATCTTTTGCTTCTTCCTTCCTGCCACATTTAAGCAATGCACCAATCATAATATTAAAAGTGATAACACAAGGCTTAACCTTCCCGGACAACATTTCCCTGGAAACAATCAATGCATCATCTATCCTTCCAATCTTAGAGTAACCATCAATCAGTATGGTATATGTGATAACATCTGGTTTCAAGCCAATTGAGACCATATTGTCAAGTAACTTCCTCACTTCATCCATCTTACCATCGAACAAGTATCCACCTATCAGTGTGTTATAAGTACACACATCAGGCTTCACACCCATGTGTACCATCAGGTCGAAGAGATCTTGGGCTTCCATAACCCTTTCATTTTTGCAAAGGCGGTCCATAATTGTGTTGAAGAACACTATGTTGGGACAGATGCCGCGATCCAACATCTCAGAAAATAGTTCATCAACCTTCTCCCATTTGCCACAAGAACAGAAACCACTAATAAGGGGGGTGAAAACTATGATATTAGGAGCTAACCCTTCAGTTATCATTTGATTGAATTGTGACATAGCATCATCCATTCGGCCAATCCTGGAAAGTAAGTCTATTACTGTTCCGTAACTCGCTACATCAGGGTTCAACCCTTGCCGCCGCATTTTTGTAAATATATGCATTACCTCACCAACCGTTTCTTCTTTAGCATATGCAGATATGAGTATGTTGTAGACATGATGATCTGGTGAGATACCATTTCCTACCATCAAGTCAATGAGACAATACATATCATGAAAAGATTTTTCCAGAGCATACCCATGAAGCAGAATATTGTAGGTAGTAACAGTCGGTTTTTGGCCCAAACTGATCATAGAATCAAAAATCTTCCTAGCTTCTGCAGAACGTCCACTCTTGCAAAGATAATCCATCTGCATACTATAAGTTACAATATCTGGTTGAACACCATGTCTAGACATTTCCTTAAAAATCCGATCCACCTCTTCGCACTGACCTAATGAATAATATCCATGTATCAGACTATTATATGTGGTAGTATTTGGCAGAATACGTCTCTCAAACATCTGTTGAAGAACCTCCTCAGCCTTGTCCATCGCATGAAGCTTGCACATGCCAGAGATGATTGAACTACAGGTCACAACATTCGGCGAAATTCCCCTCTGTAACATTTCACAAAATAGGTTGTAAGCCTTGTTCACTTCACCCTCTTTCAACAAGCCATCGATCACGGTGCTATAGGTCACCACATTAGGTTGGCAGCTACCTCCATCGTCAGCCATGATGTGAATCAGCTCGAGAGCCTCTTGGCTTCTCTTCTAGTTGCAGAGACCCTCGAAAATAATGATGTGGGAGAAAATGTTGGGTACACAGTTAAACATGGGCATTATTCGGAGTACGATGTCCATTGCGTAGCTGGTCTTCTTCTCAGTGCAGATGGCCTTGAGTAGGTGGCTGAAATTGACGATAGCTTCTGAAGTAAATCCCAACTTAATGACGTGTCCCATGGCAGCGTGTCCAAGGTCCAAGCGGCCAGCACGGCAGCAGCAGTCGACTAAGGAGCTGCTCGCGGTTGATCTGATCCGCCTGCTATACCCTGAGCGGCCAACAGGGAGTTGGGATACGCACGAGGTCCTCCTTTTACTCAACATTTGGGGTTTGAGCGTTTGGGGACATCAGTATAGTGTACGTCACAGTTCTCATAGATGAATGGCCGTCCTTTAACTGACGCCTCCTACTCCCAAATGGTTTTAGTTTCATGATTTCTTCTCTTCCTTCCACAACTCCTATCCAGGCCGCTAGCTGACTCCTTATTTTATTTCCTATCTTGAGCTTCTCATTACCACCAAAAGGATGTGTCTCCATTAGCAGAAGTCTTTATGGAGCTTTGGTTGTGCCATTGTTTTACTGCTATTTATAAGACTCTGTTAGTTTTTTTTCTGCATGCAGACACATGTTGTACACTGGGGTGATTCGAAATTAATATATCTGGCAAGAGATGAAAAGTATATCAAATACGCCTGGCTATGTTGGAGAGGGAGGACATGTTCATTGCTATGTACATTGAAGTGGTTGGATTTGTGCTGCACACTTTTGGAGTTTCTATGTCACAGTAGCTATGGCTGTTTTACACAAGCTTGTAAGTTGTATTTTGGCTGTTTTACACCTTATCAGGGGATGAATATATTTTGGCGTTAGTATGAGCTAATGTTAGTTATGGGCTGTAAATATTTTGGTGGTGGTTATGTATTCCACCAAGTCTCGCTATTCTGGGCTTGCCCTTTAGCCGAAATACACAGGCAATCAAAATAACAAGTTTTCTCAAAAGAAAAAGAAAAAAATAAAAAATTGATTTCGTCATAGAAGGATTAATCAACATAGATCATATTTTAAGAACATAATAACTAAGCATATCATAATCGAGAACCCTCCACAAGCTGGCCCTGTTGTAATAATCTAGTCCGCCAGGCTCTTCTTCGAGACTGGAGCACAATGTTGTTTCATCTAGCCGCTTATTTCCCTGTTCACTTTCTTTTCTTTCATCTTTGTATTTAAACATTGTATGATATCTTTTCCTGTTACCGTCAATGAAAAGTTCAGGTAAGCGTAGTGACGAATCCCCCTCAGCCGTCACTATGAGGGTGGAGTGAACACCACGGCAAACTCGTTTTTGCCAAGAACGAGTACTAGTCAATTGGTCGAACAGGTTTGGTGCGTTTGGATACTCCAACACCCGAAGCAGAGTAAACAGCAAACAACACCCAAAACAGATGAGACCAAACACTTGGACAAGCTGGGAGGAAGGAGCGAGGCACTATATCTTTGAGTGCAAACTCCTGGCCACGACCAAGCCTCAATACACACATAATTAAAGTGTGGCCATCATCTCCAAGAGGAAACGCTGAGAAATGATGTATTAGATTGACAATTAAAGGAGAAGAAACAGTTTGAACAAAAGAGAAGAAACAGTTCAATGAAATGAGGTAAGTAAGACCAACTGGCGCAGAAGCGGGCGGATGTTTGGTTGGCATCGACCAGGGAGAGACTAGCTCATAAAGAAAATGCATCAACTACTCCCTCCGTTCCTAAATATAAGTCTTTGAAGAGATCTTACTATGAATCACATATGAATGTATATAGATGCATTTTTTAGTGTAGATTCACTCACTTTGCTTCGTGTATTTAGAAACGGAGGGAGTAGAAACTAAGCAAGCCCAGGGTGCCTTGTAATGGAGGGCATGTGCCAAAACCTCCAATAAAATGAGTGAAACAACATTTCATAGCGAATTTACAGTGAAACTAAGAAATTTGCAATACATCTCCAATCAATCGTCTTAAAAAAAATTATATTGAATCTGGAGACAGGGAACATTCAGTTTAATACAAAGTAAGCACACCAAAACAAAAGAACAAGATAATCCCGAGGCTGGGCAAGCTGGGAGGAAGGAACAAAGGCACCATCTATCAGTGCGAACTTCTGCCCAGCAACAAGCCTTATTTATTACAAGCATAATTAAAGCGTGACCATCATCTCAGAGAGGTAGCAAAACGCAGCACTGAGATAATGAACTGAATGTTCACAAAGGGTAAATGGGATTAGGTGGCACAAGAAACGAAGAAGCGTAGCTTGATCTTACAGGTGGGAGAAACATTAGTCCATCTCCATCTGTTGCTAGACATCTGCATGCAGCATTCCATTGTTCAGTCCTCACAAAGCTATCCCAGTTAACAGATATTGGCATCGATACTTCATAGCCTGCAAGCCAATATCATCCAGACAGGTCGATACTGAAATTACACAGGCGAGGGAGTTCAGCACGGCCACATGCTTTTTCCGTCCTCGCGTTAATGTAACAACGAAAAAGTTTCCTCGAGAAATCAAAGAATACCACAAAGATCAAGGTCATCTATACATCACACAGAGCCATGCCGAAAGCTATCTCAAAACTCAACGGCTAAAGCTATACATCACACAAGTTAGAAGAGAATACCTTAAACCAATAGCACTGCATATATAGTTTATATATATGCTCTATTAGCGACAACGCAATGAAACAAAAATTTGATGTCGAATACCTGATTAGTAAGATATACAACTCATTATTCTTCCTTGTGACTATGTAAAAAACGTTTCGTCAAACTATTTAAATTATAACGCCTTATGTTCAAAATTCAACCAGAAATGTGAGCTTGAGCATAAACCTATTTAGTTTCTTTCCACAAGGGGAAATCCTACCAAATAAAAATTAAATTTCACATTAATTTTGGTGGAAATCAGGCTACCGCTAAAAATTCAGCAACTCGGTTCTGAAATCTCCATGCGCAATAATGCAGAAAAAACTCGCTATCGTAACTAGTCAATATGTACGTGCAATGCACGTTAATTTGGAAGTATATTATGTGCATGAGGATATTAAGTAGGATATTATTTACGTGTTATTATGTGATTAGCACTATATTTGGCATGAAATTAGTTGCACGCTAAACGTGTTGGGCGCTCGACATTGAAGCAGTCAAGGTCGTTGCATTGACATGATTTGATGGCCGAGATTAATTCGATCTGCCCCTTTGGGCCTTTTAATATTGGTATAGATATAGATGAAACTAGTAACATATGGTGTACCATGGCCGGCTAGAGGAGGTACTACAAAAGAAACAAGAGAGATAGAGAGTGTACGATATTGGTGGCTAAAACTTGCACTACCAGCTGCATGCTGCGGAGTCCAATCAGAAGTTTGTTGTCAAGAAAAAAAATCATAATCACAATAATAGACTTACGATGCGAGGATTGTTGGGATGCGTGTTGACAGCATTCCTAAAGGCAGATTCAGCGCTGCATTTTTCAGATTCTGTAGTACCATTGTCGAGGATTTCAGCAGACACCTCTTCGAGTGCAGGCAAGTGCTCAATGCCGGCTGGTCGAGCGCCGTTCTGCTTCCATCCTTTGATGCCGAAAGTTAAATAGAGGCCCTGGAGCATGGGCATTGCCCCAGACTGAAATGTCAGGCACGATGGGCTACTGATGGTGAGTCCAAAGCGTTTGAGAACAGGGAATGCTCCTGTTCCATTGATTGCAATCATTTCTTTTCGGGGTCTTCGTACATAGAAAAGAAGGTCTGTGAGGGATGGCAACTCGCCAACAATATCAACATCCTCCGTGAGCAGCTCATCAACTTTGAATCGCAACACACGTAGGTTATGAAGTTCCCTCATCCAGTTAGGGACCCTGGAAAACCAACAACCCCATGGTAACCAGCTTGTGGCCAGGATTTGAAGGCTGCAGGGAGGAGACAAGCCATCCATGCATCCTTCGGTACATATGTATAGGAACTCGAGGCTACAAAGTTTTCTCAAAGAAGAGCATAGAACATCCTTATGTCTCACCATGTTTCCGGTGAGAGTTAGATCTCTTATATTGGTCAGCTCTCCAAGGCCAATGAAGTTGTCTAGTGAGTTTACTGATAAATTAAACCCATCAAGAGATCTCAGGTATTTCATTTTGCCGATCCCATCAGGCAGCCCACTATCATGTTCAATACGCAGATGCAACAGTCGTGGCAAATGAACTACATTTGATGGAACACTGGCACAGCGGCGTATATCAAATGTTTCTAATTGTTGGAGCCCTCCAATCTGTGTTGGTAGGTACACATAATCACGAGTGCCATCAATCTGTATATATCTTAGCTGATACAGTTCGCTCATCCCAGTGAGGTCGGTTGTCCTGTAATCCTCGACAAAAAGAACTCGGAGGAATTTGAAATTTGACAGAGGAGGTATAATATAAGACCATCCAAAGATCATAACAGACCGAACCTGTGACAAACTAATTTTCCCCAGTAATAATGTCGCATTAGCTGCACCATTCAAGCGAATAGACAGCCGACGGACCTTGTATTTCTGTGTTGTATTGTCTTGCGAACCATCCACTACAGTGAGAAAATTCTCTTCTGCACACTTAGGCCTTGTTCGGTTACACCCCTCCACAAGAGGATTGGAGGGGATTTGGGGAGGTTTTGACTTGTAGGGGATTAAATCCACCTCAATCCCTGCCAAACCCCCTTCAAATCCCCCTCAACCGAACACAGCCTTAGACAGGATAAGATCGAGCATCATATCGTGTACTTTGCATTGTGTCACCGACCCACTGCCGTCAAATCTTACGGGTTGAACAAGGCTCCTATTGACAAGCTCATTGAAATAGTTTCTAGCAATTTTCTCCATGTCTTGTCCATTTTCTTTACTAACAAAACCTTCCGCCATCCATTGGCATTCCAGATCTGACCTCTTTATTGTGTAGTCCTCCGGATACATACCAAGATATAACAAGCATGTCTTCAGATGACATGGAAGGTCTTTGTAGCTGAGGTTCAAGATTTCTCTCATCCCATCCAGTGTGAGTTTTGTCCCATGCATTGAGCCCAAATATTTCCGTACATGCTCCCACTCCTCTTTTTTGGGACCTTCACTTGCTAGCAAGCCTGCTATGCTAATAATTGCAAGGGGCAAGCCATCACATTTTTTGAGAATTTCAAACGAAACATCTCTGAGCTGGTGAGGGCAAGCGTCTTCTGAGCCAAATATCCTGCCAAAAAATAGCCTTCTTGAGTCTTCATTGCTAAGGGACTTCATTTGCAAAATGTGATCACGACAAATGTGATCACGGCTAGGGGGGCAACATGCCATAGCAACCCGTTTACTTCTTGTGGTTACTATCACTCTGCTGCCAAGGTCATTTTCTGTGAAAGCACATTTAATATTTTCCCAGGATGTTACATCCCATAGATCATCAATTATTATCAAGTACCTGCCAAACATTCAGCATAAAGTTAAGATAAGTGCAAAAAATTATCAAAAACAAATTTACGAGGTTGAACCAGAGATATTTAGCTTCCTTCAATCAAATATTAGTTGTGGCTGAATAGATAAACGGACACATTAATTGGGCTGTGATTTGTCATACATTAAATTTATAGAAAAATATAAATACATGAACCAAAAATATTTGACAATTTTTGTTTAAGAAATGTTGCTCACCAATGAGAAACTTAGTAAACAACTCAAATATAAGCTGATTTTACCGTACATGTTATTACGTGCACTTATTAGATGCATATTTTTAACAAATTTTACTTTTTACTGTTTATTAGGAATATATAATGATTTCCTTCTAAGTTTTTACTTGCGCAATATATTTTATTATCTTTTCGAGATTGAACAAGGCACGTACAATAAGTACCCTTAAGAAATCTAGCTATCAAAGGCAATGACAAACAATAATACAAGGATCAAGAATATGTACCTCTTACTCTTTAGAACTTCTCTGAGCTTGTCAATAAGATGTGACTCGCGGGCATGAATAGATGGCTCTACCCCAAGTTGGGATAGTAAACTACGGAGAAGATGTGGAATGTTAGGTTTTTGAGAAACCGGCACGAATGCACCAATGTCAAATTCGCCCTTCAGCCTACGGTATACCTCATTGGCAAGTGTTGTTTTCCCTAGACCTCCAAATCCCACAATTGGTACTACCTTCAATTGCTTCTCCTCATCAATTAGCCAATCTACAAGTTCATTCTTTGGCCCCTCCATGCCAACAAGGTTAGCCGCCTTCTCATAGAGTGCTTTAACTCGTGGGTCAATGGAAACAACATTACTTGATGGGGGGATAATCTTATCAAGGGCATATCTTTTGTTGCGGTCACTTGCCTCTAGCACACGTTTCTTGATCTCTCCAATCTGTCCAGAAATCTGGTGCCGAGCTCTTAAAGTTTTGAGACGTCGAATGGTCTTGCGGACAAACCCGGAGTTCTTGTTTTTGCCCCCAATGTTTTGCATAAAGTCATCGATGATGTCCTCGATGTCATAAGACAACTCCCTCAGTGTGTTTTTCCAGCTCTTGGTCTGTGGATCTAGATCATCCACATATGCAAGTCTCTCGAGAGCATCCTTCATACTGCCAAGCTCATCACGGATGAACTTCACCTCTTTTCGCAGGTTTTTCAGCTTGGTGAACTCCTCCCCCATGATAGCGGTCACCTTACCCAGGAGGGAGTTCACCGCGCCAGTAGAAGCGCTCACCATTACTCCATCCATCTCTTGCTGGCCAACTATTCTTCGTGGCGCCTAGTTATGCTTGAGAGGTACCTTCTGTTTGGGCACGATATAGGTCATAGCTTTCGAGTTGGATAACATGCTTTTTTTGTGGGGTGAGTTGGAGAACATGTTGGAATTCCTTTTGAACTATCTTAGAGCAAAAGTGCAGGGAGATCAACCTTTAATTGGAAGTTGGAACATAACGTTGGAAAAAAGGAGGGCTGAGTTTTGAGAGATTTGATTACCTGAGAGTTGCAACGTGTGCTTGAAGAAGATTTGTCGGGCCGAGGAGGATGTATAGCTACTGGATGTTCGCCGGCAGTCGGTGGTGGAAGCGGCTGGCCTGCAGTACGTCGGAGGGCAGGAGAAGATGAAAGCTGAGGTGTGAGTCCGTCCCACTGACTGCTGGGAAGCAGAGAGGAAATGCACGACGATGGTACACTTACGGACACATTTCACGGAGGTATTGTTACGGACGAATGTGTCACTATATAGTTGGAGATTTGGTGGGAGAGTGGCCCACAAGTGGAAATCACATGGGGGAGTGATTGGCGGGATAGCTTTCCGTAGAAAACTGTCCGTGAGTGTATCGTGATGACACTAGTAGAAAACAGGGCATTGGTCCAGCCCATTAGCCCCGGTTCAATCTAGAACCGGGACCAATAGGGGTACTGGACCCGGTTCGTTAGCCCAGGGGGCCGGCCGGGCCACGTGGGCCATTGGTCCCGGTTCGTCTGGACCTATTGGTCCCGGTTGGAGCTAAAAACCGGGACCAATGGCTCTTGCTCCTGGCCCACCACTATTAGTCCCGGTTTGTTTTATGAACCGGGACCAAAGGCACCCCTTTAGCTCCGGTTTGTAGCACCAACCGGGACCAGTGAGTTGCCTATATATACCCCCTCACTCAAGAGCAGAGCTCACTGCTCTGTTTTTTTTCTGGCCGAGGGGGAGAGGGGTTAGTGGTGCTCTAGCTCACCTCCTATGCACACAACATGTTCGGTGGAATGCCCGAGCCACACTAGTTAAGCTTTTCTCCTCTCGAAGCTCTATTTTCTTCGAGATTTGTCTAGGTTTAGCGGTCCGTCACGTCCCGTCCCCGTCTTCGCCGCCGTCGATCGCCCCCGCCGATCTCGTCACCGGCACCACCGTGGTGAGCCTCTTGTTATGTCCATGCTTTTCTTACTTTTATTATTGCTTTAGATAGATATTTGTCTAATTTTCTTACGTTTATTATTGCTTGTTATTATATAGTGCGATGGTTTTGATATCCGCCCACGTGGGCCCTCGTCCGGTCTACGATTCGGATGTGGTATATTATCTTTAATTTATAACTATTTGTTTTAGTGCTTATGATAGTTATGCCGACCAACCTGACATGCATAGATGTTTTATTATGTCTAGGAGGTAGTTGAACCGGAAATTCCAACCGACCCTCTTGTGGAGAGGTTAAATTCAGTTGAAGAGGAAAACATTTCGTTAAAGAAAAAATTGGAAAAAATGGAGGAGGAGAAGATGGAATTGGAGTTGCATGTTGCGGAAGTTATCGATGATCACAAGATCAAGATGGAACCTATTGTCGAGAGGTTAAATTTAGTTGAAGAAGAAAACAAATTCTTGAAGGAAAAAATAAAAAAAATTGTGGACGAGAAGATGATATTGGAGTTGCATGTTGCGGATGTCGTCGATGATCACAAGATCAAGATGGATGCAATGCGGTTGAAGATTAAAAAGATTAGAAAATATGCCATTAATACCGAGGCTTGGTATCATTATGCCGTTGGATCAATTGTTACCTTGGTTGCGATTATGATAGCATTTGTTTTCGCGTTGAAATGTTTTACATAGTTTCGATGTGTATGGAGAGCTATATATGTTGTTAGATGAGAACTATATATATGTATGTACTTTGGTTTTAATGTGATGATGAACTTTTATCCATTTGGTCACTTAATTATCTATTTATGATGTTCTGTAATGGTTTTTGACACACTTAATTATATATAAATGCACGCAGATGAACCGCCAATGGATGTACGGTGACAGACACACCTCCGAGTACATTAAGGGCGTGCGTGAGTTTCTAAATGTGCCAGAGGCAAACAAGCAGAATGGTTTTATGTGTTGTCCATGCACTCAATGTGTGAATACGATGTCTTACTCTAACCGAAAAATCCTTCACTCCCACCTGCTTTACAAGGGTTTCATGCCACACTATAATGTTTGGACGAGGCACGGTGAAATAGGGGTTATGATGGAAGACGGCGAAGAAGAAGAGTACGATGACAACTATGTGCCCCCTGAATACGGTGATGCTGCAATGGGGGGAGCTGGTGAAGATCAAGAGGAACCAGACGATGTGCCCAATGATGCTGCAACCGGTGAAGCTGCTGAAGATCAAGAGGAACCAAATGATGATCTTCGCCGGGTCATTGTCGATGCAAGGACACAATGCGAAAGTCAAAAGGAGAAGCTGAAGTTCGATCGCATGTTAGAGGATCACAAAAAAGGGTTGTACCCCAATTGCGAAGATGGCAACACAAAGCTCGGTACCGTACTGGAATTGCTGCAGTGGAAGGCAGAGAATGCTGTGGCTGACAAAGGATTTGAGAAGCTACTGAAAATATTGAAGAAGAAGCTTCCGAAGGATAACGAATTGCCCGACAGTACATACGCAGCAAAGAAGGTCGTATGCCCTCTAGGATTGGAGGTGCAGAAGATACATGCATGCCCTAATGACTGCATCCTCTACCGCGGTGCATACAACGATCTGAACGCATGCCCGGTATGTGGTGCGTTGCGGTATAAGATCAGACGAGATGACCCTGGTGATGTTGATGGCGAGCCCGCCAGGAAGAGGGTTCCTGCGAAGGTGATGTGGTATGCTCCTATAATACCACGGTTGAAACGTTTGTTTAGAAACAGAGAGCATGCCAAGTTGATGTGATGGCACAGTGAGGACCGTAAGAAAGACGGGAAGTTGAGAGCACCCGCTGACGGGTCGCAATGGAGAAAAATCGAGAGAAAGTACTGGGAGGAGTTTGCAAAGGACGCAAGGAACGTATGGTTTGCTTTAAGCGCGGATGGCATTAATCCTTTCGGGGAGCAGAGCAGCAATCACAGCACCTGGCCCGTGACTCTATGTATGTATAACCTTCCTCCTTGGATGTGCATGAAGCGGAAGTTCATTATGATGCCAGTTCTCATCCAAAGCCCTAAGCAACCCGGCAACGACATTGATGTGTACCTAAGGCCATTAGTTGAAGAACTTTTACAGCTGTGGAATGGAAACGGTGTACGTGCGTGGGATGAGCACAAACAGGAGGAATTTGACCTAAAGGCGTTGCTGTTCGTGACCATCAACGATTGGCCCGCTCTCAGTAACCTTTCAGGACAGACAAACAAAGGATACCACGCATGCATGCACTGTTTAGATGACACTGAGAGTATATACCTGGACAAGTGCAGGAAGAATGTGTACCTGGGCCATCGTCGATTTCTTCCGACCAACCATCAATGTCGAAAGAAAGGCAAGCATTTCAAAGGCGAGGCAGATCACCGGAAGAAGCCCGCCATGCGTACCGGTGATCACGTACTTGCTATGGTCAATGATTTACACGTAATCTTTGGAAAGGGCCCCGACGCACTAGCTGTTCCAAATGACGATGAGGGACACGCACCCATGTGGAAGAAGAAATCTATATTTTGGGACCTACCCTACTGGAAAGACCTAGAGGTCCGCTCTTCAATCGACGTGATGCACGTGACGAAGAACCTTTGCGTGAACCTGTTAGGCTTCTTGGGCGTGTATGGAAAGACAAAAGATACAGCTGAGGCACGGGAGGACCTGCAACGTTTGCACGAAAAAGACGGCATCCCTCTGAAGCAGTATGAAGGTCCTGCCAGCTATGCTCTTACGAAAGAAGAGAAAGAAATCTTCTTTGAATGCCTTCTCAGTATGAAGGTCCCGACTGGCTTCTCATCGAATATAAAGGGAATAATAAATATGGCAGAGAAAAAGTTCCAGAACCTAAAGTCTCATGACTGCCATGTGATTATGACGCAACTGCTTCCGGTTGCATTGAGGGGGACGATTAGCCATTGTGAAGCTATGTGCATTCCTCAATGCAATCTCTCAGAAGGTGATCGATCCAGAAATCGTACCAAGGCTAAGGAGTGATGTGGCGCAATGTCTTGTCAGTTTCGAGCTTGTGTTCCCACCATCCTTCTTCAATATCATGACACATGTCCTAGTTCATCTAGTCGACGAGATTGTCATTCTGGGGCCCGTATTTCTACACAATATGTTCCCCTTTGAGAGGTTCATGGGAGTCCTAAAGAAATATGTCCGTAACCGCGCAAGGCCAGAAGGAAGCATCTCCATGGGCCATCAAGCAGAGGATGTCATCGGGTTTTGTGTTGACTTCATTCCTGGCCTTAATAAGATAGGTCTCCCTAAATCGCGGTACGAGGGGAGACTGACTGGAAAAGGCACGCTTGGAAGGGACTCAATAATATGCAGGGACGGATATTCTTGGTCTCAAGCACACTACACAGTTCTACAGAACTCTACATTGGTGACCCCGTATGTCGATGAACACAAGAACAGTCTGCGCTCCAAACACCCGGAGCAGTGCGACGACTGGATTACACGTGAACACATCAGGACTTTCAGCAGTTGGTTGGAAACACGTCTCAGAGGTGACAACACTGTTTGTGATGAGTTGTACTTGTTGTCCAGGGGACCATCTTCGACTGTATTGATTTACAAAGGATACGAGATAAATGGGAATACATTTTACACGATTGTCCAAGATCAAAAGAGCACCAACCAAAACAGCGGTGTCCGCTTTGATGTAACAACCGAGAGGGGAAAGGACACATATTGTAGGAGATATGCCCTAGAGGCAATAATAAATTCTATTATTTATCTCACTGTTCATAATTAGGTTTATGTTCCATGCTATAACTGCTATGGTTCTCGAGTCTACAAATAAAACGAGGCTCGGAGGAAGACTCATATGCACGTATGGAATAATAAACGATAAAATGTATTCCTGGTCTGGCCTCTAAGACTAGCTCAAGTGTTGCATGATGGTTCTGTTTTCCTGATCATGGGCATGTCTATGCCAGCAATTTTGAGGGCACAATGTTAGCAGAACATTTGTGTTGAATCGACCCGATTGATGTTATGCTATGAGATACATTCGTCACAAGTTTATGGTTAATAACACAGGAAGTTAATGTTTGCATAATTCCTTAGACCATGAGAGTATCGAGTTCCTTCATGCTTGATTCATGAACTTTGGGGTTTGTTAAACGTCATCCGTAACTGGATGGCTATTACGGCGGCTTACGGGTTCATGGGAAAGTATGGCAAGTAACGAGATAGCTCAAGATTGGGATTTGCTCCTCCGACGATGGAGAGATATACTCGGGCCCTCTCGGTGTAACGGTATCCATCATCGTCTGGCCAGACACAGGGTGATTTGATCACTGGGATGCCGGAACACGAAAACGAGAAAAGAGAACAAAACCGGTAACGAGGTAACTTGCATAGTGGACAAAGTGTTTGCCCACGGGGATGCAATAAATCTCACCTCGGGTGTTTGTGACATATCGCGAAGCAAAAGGAATAGCACACAGCAACTGGAGGTTCACTCGAATATTTATTCATGTGGGTATAGGGGGTCAATATGGGTGTCCACGGCTCCGATGTTGATCATTGATCGGAAGTGTTTCCGGGTCATGTCTATACTTCACTGAACCTATAGGGTCACACGCTTAAGGGTCATCTATCTGCTGAATACTAGACAGGGAGTCTGCGAGAAAATCACCGAAAAAGTTTCGGAGACAACGGAAGAGTTCCGGAGAGAGAACACCGAAAGAGTTTCGGTAAAACCGAAAAGATGTTTCGGAATATATTATTAGGTCAAAAAGGGTTTCGGCACCGCATGGAAATTATCAGAGGGTGCCAGAATTGGTCTGGGAACTTCTGGGAATTTTCAGAGAGAAAAACCGGAAATGTTCCGAAACTGCCGTAACCGCTGTTAATGCTTTCCGCTGATAAAAACCACAGCACCGAAAATGTTTCGGA
The DNA here is from genome assembly GCA_902687465.1 of Secale cereale. Taxonomy (NCBI): domain Eukaryota; kingdom Viridiplantae; phylum Streptophyta; class Magnoliopsida; order Poales; family Poaceae; genus Secale; species Secale cereale. The sequence goes on along the minus strand of LR738712.1, from coordinate 889,911,940 downwards.
TCATGCCCAGAATAATTTTAGAGGGTACCGGAAATGTTCTGGGACCTTCTGGAATTTTTCAGAAAAAAGTTTCGCGGAAAACATCTTGTCTCAGCGCGAGGGGACAAGATCCCACGAATCGGGGGTTGCATGTTTGGTGGCTTTTTGTCTAGGGAGCATGCATGTTTCATGGAGACATGTTGGTGGCTTGTTGGGGGGCCCCCCCCATGGGGGGGACAAGGTGTTGGGCTGCCATGGGAGTGTCCCCTTGGTGCCCCCCTTGTGTTACCTTTTTACCCTTCCATGTGGGACATGTAGCATGGGTAATTTGGTATTTCCTCCACCACCCCACCCCTTGCCTTGGCCTATAAATAGAGGTGGAGGGGCAGCCCTCCACACTCACTCCTTCTCACATACATGCCATTGCAATGATCTGGCTTCTCTCTCCCTCCCACGAAATAGTTTCGTAGAGCCGAAAGGCTGTCTGGGTTCCGGTGGGAACTAGTTCTGGACGGCGAAGCCCTGCCGGATAGATGACACCGTATGTGTGCAACTCTGTAGAGAGGTCGTAGATTCGATCTTAGTGCCCTGAGGGGCTGTTCGTGAGTGCCTCCCGAAGGGCTGTCCAAGTGACGGTCCGAGTTCTGTGGGTCCTCCCGAAGGGCTGTCCGAGTGACCGTTCAAGTTTCGAAGGTCCTCCCGAAGGGCTGTCCGCGACACCATCCGGGGGACTGTTCGACCGTCTCCCGGAGGGCTGTCCGAGGAGAAGATGAGGGTATACATCCTCGCGGTTGGGAGGTTGTAAATCCTAGCTGCGGGGATCTGCACCAACGATCGTCATCGACTCTACTTCCGCTGCGCTACGAGTCGGTAACGAAACAGATCAAACCTTGTATGCAGTCTTCATAGTGGTCCTGGGCTGGTGCGTAGGTCGGAAATTTTTATTTTCTGCTGCGTTACCCTACACGGAGTTCCTGATAGAATAATCCGTCTTTTGTTACGAATTATCCTATCGGGGACTCCGTTCCAAAATAACTTTGGAGAGCTTCGTACCATCATGCTACTGTTACTTTCGCCTAATGATGAAGTATTGGTTTGTTGAATCCTTTGACACTCGACAAAATGTGACATGAGGGGGTCTAGGGTTGTGGATCGCCGAGCAGTCGGGGGTCGAGGGGTCGAGAGAGGTTGCCTAGCTAGTGTCAAAGTATTGAAGAATTCCATGACTTCATCATTTGCCAGAAGTAACCGGGGCATTTTGGTACAAAGTTATGCAAAGTTGTTCTGGAACGAAGTCCCTGATAGGATAATCGGTCTTTTGTTACGAATTATCCTATCGGGGACTCCCTCGATAAAACAACGATCACCTGCTACTGTCTGTAAGTAGTACTACTTCTGTCATTAAGTCTCTCTATATAGCTGATCTTCATTGCATGTATTTATAATTATCCTCACTATATTATGCAGATTGAAGATCGTCGAATTGAAGAAAAGACAAGTAGGTGATATTGGGTTTATTAACACATACCTCATAGATGCAACCGAGGTTAAATTGCGTCCCGGCGATACCGAGACCAACTTGCTACGATCGTTGGTGGTAAATGAAAACAAAGATATAATACTCTTTCCTTACAACTTCAAGTGAGTGTTAATGTCTTGTGCATATTTGGTTTCCCTTATATATATCAGTCAAGTTTATAGTGATGTAATGATCTCATGCATTCGTGCGCAGCTTCCACTATATTCTCTTAGAGATTAAGCTTGAGAAGGGAATAGTAACTGTCTTCGACTCTAAACGTAAAGATCCCGAGGAGTATGCGGACATGACTCAAATGCTAGCCAGGTAAGTTAAATCGATCAATATTATCCACCATGCATATATATCAGCAACTTCATTTATGATATCAACTAATTGTTTCCTTTGTCTCGCAGGGCTTGGAAAACATTCATCAAAAAAGCTCCGGGACTGCCGAAGAAGCTACAATTTAGATACCCGAAAGTAAGTACTATATAGTAGCATGTTCCGCGCGCGCATCTCCTATATCTTGATTCAAGCGCTAGCTAGTTTCATCAATACCAATTTGGCATTCTTGCTTATCAGTTTGATTGAGCTCTATTTCTTGTAAAGTGGTTGTGGCAGGAACCCGGGAATGATTATTGTGGATACTACATTTGCGAGTCCATCCGCCACACGACCTGTGAGCGGGGCTACACTGATGAACAATTTAAAGTGCGTAAGCAATCAATAATATTCACAAATTTATAGCATCATTTCATGTATTGACCCCCTACTTCAAATTAGATGTTTCGGATGCGGGATGAACTCCTAACACCAGATCGTCTGCGAGCAATTCAAGAGGAATTGGCGGCATTCTTCCTTGAACACGTGATCACTGAAGACGGAGAATACTATGTGGACCCTGCATCCATGTGTTAGGAGATTATTTTTGTAAGAGATAATTATTGTATATATGTGCCCGGTAGTGTCGGATCGATAGATATACGAGAACTTGTTGTTCGACCAATCTCTCGGAGAAGGAGAGGTGGTCGATATTATTACTTCTCTCTGTATGCATATATATATATGTTGATTATATATACGAGATCTTCTGTTCCTTCGTTTGCTTAGTATAGCTAGCAGCTAGCTAGCTAGCTAGCGTGACTCTAGTCCATATATATACGTATGTGTAGTATGTAGCGTCGACCAAAAGCACGGACATAAGAGAGAACACTTCTCTCTATTAATTAGCTAGCTAACACAATATATCAAACACCTAAATTAACCCCCAAACCCTAAAACCCCCCCTCCCCTTTCAAAAAAAAAAAACAAAAACCACAGCTACAGAAATGCTGACACGTGCATGCCTTTTGGTCCCGGTTGGTACCACCAACCGGGACTAAAGCCCCTCCTGCCTGGACTCGGTGCACAGGCCACGTGGACACCCTTTTGCCCCGGTTCTGGATTGAACCGGGACTAAAGGGTCAGAGCATTAGTACCGACCCTGTTGCCCCGGTTCCAGAACCGGGGCTAAAAGGCCAAATGAACCGGGGCTAAATCCCCTTTATCTACTAGTGTGATGGGGAAAGGCAGAAGGGGAAAAGTATTGTGGTCGCAAGGGAAGGAATGAATGGAGGAGATGCATGCTACGTGGATGACCCCACAAATGTTAATCACATAATAACAGCATATAACAGCAGAAAGGCGGGCGGATTTTCTCTACACGCATCTATCTATCTTGATACATAAAAAGTAACTGACGGGTTAACTAGAAAAAAAGAGGATTATCTAGAAAATCTCACAATAATCAGAAGCATCCGGCCATTAATTAGAAACATCTTCTTTGAATTTATTAATTATAACCGTTAGATCTTCGTAACGTGGTGGACCTTATCTCTTTTAATTGTACACATGCTAGGTTTTTTTTTTACAAATTTAGATCTCTTGTGCATTGTGCCCTTCATGTACGTCTCCTTTTTCTAGAAGGAAAGATTAGATATCACGTGGTATATTGTGTCCTTCATGCTCACGTGGTGCATATTCTGTGCCATTCATATACGCATCCATTTTTTAAAACAAAAAACACACGGGTGCATACAGTGTCCATCACGTAAGCATCCCTTAAAAAAAATATCTCACGTGGTTCATATTGTGTCCTTCATGTACGCCTCCTTTTTCTAGGAAGAAATATTAGATATCACGTGGTGCATTGTGGCCTTCATGTGCGCATTCCTTTACAAAGAAAAAAAAAATTAGATCTCACGTGGTGCATATTGTGTGCCATTCATGTACGCATCCCTTTTTGAAAAGAAAAAAACACATGGGTGCATACTGTGTCCATCACGTAAGCATCCCTTTTTAGAAAAAAATATCTCACATGGTGCATATTTTGTCCTTGATGCACACATCTTTATTTTATGGGAATTCATGTACACATCTTTATTTCATGAAATTCATTTACACATCTAGGGGTGATAATAGAGCGGAAACGGGTGCAACTAAGTGCTACCCCACACTCTTAGGGAAAAGCCTAGCAGTAGCGCGTGTTTTAGGCCTATCAGTAACACGGGCAGGAGCGCTACTGGTACGGCGCTAGAGCTAAAGGTTAGCAGTAGCGTGGGTTAATCCACGCTACTGCTAGATCGACTTAGTAGTAGCGCATTCTAGAAAGAGTGCTACTGGTAATTACTGGTAGCGCTTCTACCAGCCCGCGCTACTAATATTATTCCGTATTTTATTTCTTTTTTTATTTCATGTCGTATTCATACACCTTTATACAAGTTTTCATACAACAGCAATTTAGAGATTGTTTTTACATCATAATGAATAATTACATCACTGTGTGAAAGAACCGTGGACTAGGTTCAAGTGGTCCACTTTAAACTAATCCGCGGTTCTTTCATCCAATGATATAATAAATATCATCATCATCATCATCATCATCATCATCATCTTCATCATCATCATATCATTAACAATTTATCATCATAATACATCATTGTCATATAACACCTCCTCATGAGACATCACATAGCAAGTTGGTCACTAGTCATAATCACAACTACTCCTCATCATCAACTCTAACACATTGCACCACATAATAAACATTGTACCTCATAGGACCTACTACATTCTCTTAGGACCTACTATATTCTCTTAGGTAAAATAGCATAAAACAAGAAAGCCCATGCCTCTCCATTATGGAGAATGGAGATTATCCTGTCTCCAATTCTTGCCTTTCGCACAATGTTGCTTCCAAGAACCTCCTTACAACTGTCCATACATTTTTTTCCATTATTTGAATACCATGTGTTCACCGGTTTTAGAAATCCGATATGGACAGGTGAGATTCGTAGGATGACCTGGATGTATGATCAAAATATCAAGGCGACCATTCTGATACATCAGATAAGGCACACAATCCTTCGGGATTTTCTGTTGAAAAACATAGTAATAACTTCGTAGTTAGCAATGTAGTTCAGTTTTAGAAGAATTTATGCAAAAGATGCACGGATGTCGTAATAGTAAAAAATATTACCATGGCATCTCCATGGATATTACCGTGGTTTAACACGTGCACTAGTGGAACCTCCTGACCATAATGTGGAGGAGTTTGATAATAGATATTGTAATTCTCAAGTTCAGTACAAAATGCGATCAGATGATTTTTCTCCTGATAAGTTAATTTGGAGCCATCCGTGTAGTAGGTTCTGTCTACCATCTCCCACACATTTTTGAAGAATGAAAATAAGCTGTCAATGGAAATAAGCTGTCAACTATTTTAAAATAAACAATATAAATTAGTTAATAGCTATGTTTGAGAAACTCACATAGCGGTAGAATTGGAAGTGTATCAACAAGGACCCAAATGTCCATAATGTCTTGCTCGATGTCAGGATCACCAAGATCCATGGTGACAAGCATATCCTCATAAAAATCATACATCTTGCAAAGTGCTTCCCAATTTGTGCAACCAAAATGGGTTACGCTCTGAGAATTGTACATATTTACTTCAAAATCCATACCATGATGGGTCCTTAGGTCAGTTTTCTTTGTTTCCAAACTTTCATGGTCTCCAAAACCCACCATCTCCAAGACATAGCGTCTTGCATGGCATGAGATAAGCTAATCGAATTATAAAAGATGAAAATTACACGTTGAAATAGTTGAAGTCATGCTTAATTACGAAAAAAAACACTTGTCGTCGCTACGTACCGTTTCAACATCGAAGGTCTCCTGGAGCTTAATGCTGAAGCGCCGATCTTCGTCCAGGTGAGGCATGTCGCACAGACCTCGGTCGTTGTTGCCCCAGTCGGACTCCTCCGGGAGACTTTCGTCGTCCGAGTACGACATCTCAATGTTCATAATTCAAAGATTAAACTTGTACAATTAAATATATGTACTACAAAAACTAAATTAGATCATTATTATTCATCACGGGTTGACTATCGGTCCGCCGAGTCTTTTCTTGAAAACTCTCAGCTCACATGGTGTATACATTCGACCGTTGGTGATGATCGCTCCTCCTTTTGTCCTCGAGTGCATTACACCAAAATGTCTAGCACACGGAACGAAGGAGAAGCGACCCCCACGAAAACAGTCGGGATTCTTCGTCCTCTCATATATGGCGGAGACTCTCCCTCACTGATTTCTCTCTGACATTTACGACCGTCGGTGATAGTTTGTTACTCCTCCTTCCCCTAGTGCATAACAAAGGTCTAGCACAAGGAGGAGAAGGAGAAACAACCCCCCACGACAACAGTCGGGATTCTTCGTTCTCTCATATATGGTGGAGCCTCGACAGACTTAAAATCAACATGAAATATCATTTAATTATCTTTCTAGAAAATCCAGGCCACTCGATATTTCCTACATATTCTAGCACAAGTCATGCCAAAATTCACGGAAAATTCCGGCATGACCTTTGCTAAAAAAAAGGACATATCGAGCGCCTGAAATTTGCCAGAATGGAAATTAATCAACACTCCGGCAAAACATAGGCCACTCGGAGGTGTACCTTGCAAACATGACCGGCCACTTGGGCAACCACATATCCTATTTGAGCAACACAAGATATTCATGTTTGTATGTACATCATATATTATAGGACTCATATTGACATGTAGATTTGGCTGGTCTCACCTCGAGGTCGGAGGTGCCGGGTCAATGTCAGGGACGACGGCGGGGATGATGGAGGGGCTCCTAGATTTCTGCAAAGACAAAAACCCTATAAGCTATCAACTAATCAAATGCATATGCCTTGCATAGTGGGGTCCAATTTGAGCATTCAAAATAGGAGTACTTCTCCAATTTGAGCATTCAATAAGCAAAACCAAATCATAAAATAAATAAGTATTCAAATTAGCATGCATTCAGGAAGCAAAAGTAAATCATCTCTTGCGTCCGTACATCGTCCAATATTATCACTAATACATCCCGAATTGTATCATACATATAACATCACTAGTACAACTAAAACACTAGCGAACGACGGGTATCGGTGCGGGCGGTGGACACCCAAAGAGAAGGAACCATCATAGGATCATAGCTCCAGTGAGATCACTGGAGAACATGCCAGGTATTGGAGAACCTGTGCTCCAACACAACCAAGTAGCGACAGACGTGCGCGTCCTCCTCGCTGACACGGTGACGTACCACCTCCACGGGGTCCTCAAGCCTCTGCACCGTCACTGGCCCACGCGGCCGCCACCAAAGAAGGTTCAGGTCAATGACGGGCTTGCTCCTCACCAAGCTGCGCCCCCCGGTAGGTAGCGCCTCCCAGTACCAGCCCATCGGAGCCTAGTCCCGGACATGGCCCATCTGGTCAAGCAGGTGTCCTCCATCGAGTCGACAACGATGATGCAGGATAGGCATCGTCGACGTCGATGCGGGAATAATTGCTTTAACTAAAAAAATAACAACAAATGTGACATGTTCAACTAGTTCTTACTAAAAATATAACTGCTATAAATAAAAATAAACTAGTTCTTACTAAAAATAAACTAGTTCAACTAGTTATATTAATTTTCTTACTAAAAATACACTTGTTCTACTAATTCAACTAGTTCTTACTCAAAAAACTAGTTCAACTAGTTCTATTAAATTTCTTACTAATTCTATTAAACACTACTGCCCTAGTTACCATCTTATTTGATGAACCCTAACTAATCTGATGCAATCTAAAATTTGAAGAACCCTAGGAACTTTAGCTAGGCAGAGGTAGGGGAGGGGGAGGAGGAGGTGTACTCACCTCGGTGCCTGCGGCGAGG
>LR738712.1:889873990-889903689 GCA_902687465.1 Secale cereale | reverse complement strand
CGCTACTACTATGTGTAGCCTATCGGCTTAGCATTGAGAATTTTAGTAGTATCATTTTTATCATTAGACGCGCTACTGCTACATATGTATCTGTAGCGCAGTTTTAGCCAACACGCTACTGCTAGTTAGCATTAGCATGCTTTTTTAACAAGCGTTACTGCTAAAGTTCTGTGTATAAGATTTTCCCTAGTAGTGCCATTTCTTTTCATATACTTTTGCAAAAGCAGAACTGAATACAGAAACCGCGGAAATGAATACGGAAACAGATACTACCGGAAACAGACACGGAGCGAATACAAAGCAGAACCGGAAATAGAAGTGGGTGTTGACCAGGACTTAAAAATCCCTTGAATCATAGAGAAATACACACAAAAACAGACAATTTAATGAATTTTAACATGGCTACAAAATAATATCATTATGTTAACAACTTAGCATCGTATTGTAGTACTACTGGACAATTGTGTATAGGGTCAAACTGAGTACATGTGTGGTAGTAGAAATCGGGCCTCAAATGATTCATTCTAGTCATTGTGTCACTGTGTTTGGTTTGGTGGTTTGGCTACGAAGTTGCATAGGCCTATAGTTAAAAGTAAAATTCCATATTCACCGAAACGGAAAGTTTTGTTTCCATGCTTTTTCCAGCAGAAAACACCGTTCCTGTTTTTTTCGTTTTGGCATAAAAAAATTCCGTTTCCACTTCCGTTTTGCAAATTTCGCTTTTCGTTTTCATATTTCCTCTCCGTTTTTATTTTTTCCTCCGGAAAAGCAGAAAGTCTCCGCTCCATTTTCATCCCTATACACATAACCGTAAATTTCTAACCGAGTGGACCTTAGATCTCATATTGTCTTAAATATCTACATCACCAACTCAAAACAGTATATATCTCAGGTGATGCATTGTGTCTCTTTATATACGAAACTGTTTTTATTTTTGAGGAAAATTCATTTGTGTTATGGTTTGTTTGTTTCACATGCGCCTATGAGCTAATCAAATCAAGGAAAAAAAGAGGTAAATCCAAGGATGCATCGGGCCCTCCCCAGAACCCGCTAATGCTGAGACCACGTGGCTGATGGATGGCAGAGAGAAGACCGATGCCTACATGCCAAGCCGCAATCCATGGACACCTTCACCTGGTAGCTCCTCCTCAATAAGTAGGACCGTGTAAACTTCCACACCAGACACTACACCCAGTTCTCCTCCTATTACTCGCCTCCTCTATGATGCTTTCAAATTCAAATAAGTCGTCCACCAACTTCTTCGAGGTGCTCATGTGCACAACCACTACCTCGATCACTAGACGTTGAAAATACCGGTCATGTGTGCATATGCTCATTCCCAAGGTCACGAACAAGTAGGCAACCTCATCATCTGCATCGAGCATGCCTCATCAAGTCACGACAAGGAGCATATAAGGAGAATATTTGTATATATCTCTATGCAGTCCTCCTATGGAAGCATGGTGCCGAGGGTAACCAGGCCATGTTGTGGATCTCTTGCAAGGTTGGAACTTATGTTCGGATTCTGGACTCTTCAGCTACTTGTTTGTGTCATGTGCACATATGCAATGCAGGAGCAGTGCTGTTGTCTGCTCATGTACTCTCATAGAAGGACAACACCATGCACGTTGTACAAGCTGCAATGTGTGCATTGGACAACCATAAAAATGAGTCTTATATAAGGTGTGTGGTGAGATGCTTCTTGAGGTAAATACTTACTAGCTGCAAGAAGCTTAGTTTCTGAAGCAGTTAATGCTATCTGAAGTATAAACCATGCAAGGCACTTCTATCACGCAAACACAACTTTAGCTTCTTAAAAATGTGTCACATGCGTATGCAAATCATGAAGAGAACCAATGTTTTCAATTTTTACATCATACACAGCTCAAATACATATACAGTAGATTATTTTTATTGTAAATGCACGTCTGTCTATTTACAATGTGTCCGATGCACTCCCAAGCACAATCCTCCCAGATGAAATACATCACACGTACGCATAACCTTGGATATGAAAACCTACCATCGATTATTACATCATACACACCTAAAACTCACACGGTAAATCCACTTTTTTATCTTCTGTCCATACTACCGATAAAAATCATTCAACTTGCAAATGCTTCCATTTTGGCATCAGCTTTGACCAGCTACCAAAGGAAACACTGGCTCTATGCGAAAAGAAACTCCCAACTGTCCTGGATTGTCTTGGAGAACTGACCACTATAGACAGTGACTTGGTCTAGTGTGATCGAGGGGCTCTATCTTTGATAACTCTCCTCAATTCTCAAATCGACACACCACCGGTACATAACATCTTATGCAGAACAGCAATTACCTTAGATAATACATTGTATACCTAAATTATAAAAAGATTAACTGAAAATGGATAAATGACATTTGATCGATGGATCTTGCTAAAAAGCATATATGTACATTCTATATTATTTTATAAGAAAACATAATGGACATTCACCATTCAACATGTTTTCCTCAATTTAATACTTCTTTGACAATGTTTCTTGAGCTTCCTAAAAAATGGCATGAACATACTTCTAACTGTGTCAACATTAATGTCACAATTATTTTAATTTTACAATTTTTTTAAAAAAATTGCACAAATATTTTTTAATATTCCTCAAACATTTAAATGCAGAACCATATGTTTTTAAAATGTTCATATTTTGTAAATTATTAATCAAGTACATTTAAAATATATTATGTATTTCCCCGAAAAATAATACAGAGGGAACACAGCCGGCAACTCTGGTACAACACAAGAAAATAGAAGACAGGCGCACCCAATGATGAACCGTGCGAGGACAACTATGTTGCTGGGCACTTCCGATCCAGCGAGGGTTCTGCAGCGGTGGGACGTCCTGCCTGATACTAAGGAGGTGCTCGCGGTTGATCTGATCCGCCTCCTATATCCTGAGTGGCCAACAAAGGAGTTGGGATACACACGAGGTTGTCCTCTCTCTCATAATTTGGGGTTTGAACGTTTCGGGAGATCGGCAAGAGAACGTGACAGTTCTAATGGATGAGCGGTCTTCCTTTACCTGATGCCTTCTACTCCCAAATGGTTTTAGTTTCACGATTTCTTCTCTTCTTTCCACACCTCCTATCCAGGCCACCAACTAACTCCTTATTTTATTTCCTACCTAGAGCTTCTCAATAGCACCAAAAGGATGTATCTCGATTAGCAGAAGTCTTTAAAGAGCTCTGGTTGTGCCATTGTTCTACTGCTATTTATAAGAAGGAATAATAGTTTCTTTTTCTTCATGCAGACACGCGATGTACACTGGAGTGATTCCAAATTAATATATCTGGCAAGAGATGAGAAGTGTATTAAATACGCCTGGCAATGTTGGAGAGGCAGGACATGTTCATTGCCATGTACTACGTTCAAGTGGTTGGATTTGTGCTCTTGGATTTTTAATGTCAAGCTAGCTATGGCTGCTTTGTTGATGCTCGTAAGTTGTATTTTCGCTGTCTTACACCTAATAAGGGGATGCATATATTCTGCCGTTAGTATGAGCTAATGTTCCCCTCAAAAAATAAGTATGAGCTAATGTTAGTTATGGGCTGATTATATTTTGGTGGTGGTTATGCATTCCACCGAGTCTCACTATTCTGGGCTCGCCCTTTAGCCGAAACACATATAGGCAATCAAAATAACAATTTTCTTGACATAAAAAAAACAAGTTGATTTCGTCATAGAAGGATTAACCAGCATAGATCAGATTTTGACAACACAACCATAATTGAGGACCCTCCACAAGCTGGCCCTTTTGTAATAATCTACTTCGCCAGGCTCTTCTTCGAGACTGGAGCACAATGTTGTTTCATCTAGCCGCGTGTTTCCCTGTTCATGTCCTTTTCTATCATCTTTGTATATAAACCTTTTATGATGTCTTTTCCTGTTACCGTCAATAAAAAGTTCAGGCTAACGTAGTGACAGATCCCCCTCAGCCATCACTATGAGGGTGGAGTGGACACCACGGCAAACTCGATTACGCCAAGATAGAGTACTAGTCAATTGGTCGAACAGGGGTGTGTTTAGATACTCCCAACACCCGAAGCAGAGTAAACAGCAAACAACACCCAAAAACAGAGGAGACCGAACACATGGACAAGCTGGGAGGAAGGAGCGGGTTACCATATCTTTGAGTGCAAACTCCTGGCCATGACCAGGCCTTAATACACACATTATTAAAGTGTGGCCGTCATCTCCAAGAGGAAACACAGTGAGATGATGTAACCGATTGACAAAGGAGAAGAAACAGTTCGCTGGAATGTGGATGAAACAGATTCACAAAGGAGAATAAGCAGTTCAACGAAATGAGGTATGTAAGACAAACTGACGCAGGAGCGGGCGGAGGTGTTGTTGGCATCGACCAGGGAGAGACTTACTCATAAAGAAAATGCATCAACTAGAAACTAAGCAAGCACACTGGATGGCACACCAGCATATGAAATCACAAGCATATAATGTTCAGGGTGCCTTGTAATGCAGGGCATGCGCAAAACCTCCAATAAAATGAGTGAAACAACATTTCATAGCGAATTTGCATTGAAACCAAGCAAATTACAATACATCTCCAGTAAATTGTCTTTCAATAAATTATATCTCGAATCTTGAAACATGGAAAGTTCAGTTCAATTCAGAGTAGTAAGCACACTAACATAAATGAACATTGAACAACATAATCCAGAGGCTGGACAGGATGGGAGGATGGAGCAAAGCACCATCTATCAGTGCAGACTTCTGCCCAGCACCAAGCCTTATTTATTACAAGCATAATCAAAGTGTGATCATCATCTCAGAGAGGTAACAGAACGCAACTCTGCGAGATAATGAACTGATTGTTCACACAGGTAAATGGAATTAGATGGCACAAGAAGCGTTGACGCCTAGCTCGATTGATCTTACAGCTGGGAGAAACAGCAGTCCATCTCCTTCTCTTGCTAGAGATCTCCATCTGTTGCTAGATGTCCTCTCAAAGCTATCCCAATTAACAGATATTGGCATTGATCCACTTCATAGCCTGCAAGAAAATATCATCCAGACAGGTCAAAACTCTGAAATCATGCAGGTGAGGGAGTTCAGCACAGCCACATGCTGGTTCAGTCCTCACGTTAATGTAACAATGAAAAAGTTTTCACGAGAAATTGAAGAAGAGTACAAAGATGAAGGTCATGTATACATAACAGAGCCATGCTCTCATGTATCCAAGGCTAAAACTATATACTACATCACAAAATGTCGAAGAGAATACCTCAACAGAAATCAAGCACGGAATATACAGTTTGCAAAATTTCCATCCTAGCTCGTCCTACATGGTACCCACTATCCAAACCGTCTGTTCACATCGTGATATGTGCGCCTGAAAGCATCACAAGTGCAGTTTTCTGTCCCTGTCAGCGTCTCATTGGTAGGAGTCTGACCTGCCCTCTATCTCCTGTCTGCAACTCTGCATGCAGGTCACTGTAGTCATGTGGTGATGTGAGGGAAAAGCATTTCCAAGCATGAAGAACAAGTAGATATATAGGACAAGGTGAGATTCCTGTGGTAAGAAAGAGAGACGGGTGATGTGAGAGAAAAGAAAAGGAAGAGCGAAGTGGTATGTGTGACGGTGTGAGAGAGAGACAAGGGTGCCGCAAGAAGATACTAAAAGAGAAGTGTTGTGTGAGAGAAAAGAAGAGAGAAAAAAAAGGAGAAGAGAAAAGGGAAGTGTTGTGAGAAGAAATAGAAACCGGGGCAACAACATGCTCAGGGACGCCGTGGTTGCCCACATGCATGCATGCTTACAACTATTGGTTAGTTGGTAGTTGCTTGTTAACACCTAATCAGAGCACCCGTGGCAAATTAATTTAGACAAGATGTTTGGTGTGGGCACAACTCTTGATTTATTTCACATGTACTCCCTCCGTTCCTAAATATAAGTCTTTGTAAGGCATTTCACTATGGACCACATACGGATGTATATAGATACCTTTTAGAGTGTAGATTCACTCATTTTGCTCCGTATGTAGTCCATAGTTGAATCTCTACAAAGACTTATATTTCGGAACGAAGGGAGTACTTGCTAATAAATAGGAGCACGCGAATATGTCTCAGGCATGTGGACGTACGTGCAGTGAAGAAGGATGAAGCTACCAAGGATCTTTTATGGCCAATATGAGATATTACTAAAGTACATAGGCACAGAGGATCAAACTAGAAAAAAGTATGACACTTTGACATGGACATATCTCCCAACTAGGAACCTGATGCACGTCAGGAGGAGTAGGCCCAAATGGATTCCAGGTAAGACCGTTGCTTCACTAATGAACAAAGCGATTGCATGTATCTCAGTGCCACTAAATACATTATGAATGGCACGCGATATTTTTTTTTTAGAAAAGGAGGATGACCCCCGGCCTCTGCATCTGGGAGATGCATACGACCACTTTATTGATTATTCTCGAGGACCTTACAAAGTATTACAAACAATATACCTGAATCCCCCATCTTGGCAACATATGCCGTTACTCCTATACATATGATGAAGGGATGCTAGCTGGGCCACTACCCAAACCACTCACCTAAACCTAACATCAAAAGGCAGAAGCCCCAACCGAGCCACATACCGGGTCTGGGGCACAATCTGGTCAGACGCACTCGTGTGTCGTCGCAGCCATCTTCCACATGTCCGTCTTCAGATTATATTGAGGTTTCTACCTTGTTGGGCCACTCTGCCATCGATGTCACCATGACGCCAGACAGCTACCTCCTCCTGCGCGAGTCCATCTCCGCGCATCGGACGCCGAGCCTCCACAGCGCCATGCCGCCGATCTCCGCCGCCATCAATGTGTGAGATGAAGTACCGCTCCACCACGACATGTACAAGGTAAGGAAGGGCGAGGTCCCCATCGGAGACACGGCCGGAAGAGGAGCACCGCAACCACGAGACAGATCAGACCTGCCCGGAGCTGCGACGTAGTAGAAGACGGGCCGCCACCATGAACCAGACAAGCTCGCCATGCACGCCCAACATCCCCGTTCCAAAGTCGGCGCCTTCAAGAAGGTGACGACGTTGTGGCGCCGCCGCCGCTTAGCCACCGGGGCTAGGGTTTTCACCCGGGCGCAGGGAAAGGGGGAAGGGAGGAGAAGTTGAGCCTCGGCGCCGCCACCAAGGAGGGAATGGCGTCCGGGATGCCATCGACGCCGTGACCGCCACCGGCGGCCAAGGGTTTCCCCCGGCCAAGCACCCTGTCGCCACCTCCGAACCAGTCACAGCATCAGTAGGCACGTGCACGCCGGAGATCCAGGCCGGCCGGAGGTCATGCGTCACGAGCGGAGCAGAACGCCTCAGATCTGACGAGGGGAGCCCGGGGCCTCCCCGCGCCACGACCATCGCCCACCGGGACCTCGCTGCCCACGCAGCCAAGGGGACCCGGCCAACCTCACCGACGAGCACTGCCCGCCGCCGGAGGAGCGCCGTCCGCACCAGTGAGGCCGCCGCCTCAGATCCGGGCCCTCACCACAGAAAGGGAGCGGCCAGAGGCCTCGCCGCCGCCCTCACAGGCAGCCGCGCGGGGGCTCCGGCGACCGCCTCCGGCAGCGGCAAGGAGGAGGGGAAGGGGGAAGTGGCGGCGCGAGGGAACCCTAGGTCGCCCCCGAGTCGCCCTCGGGAGAGCGACGCGGGGGTACGTGCCAAATGGCACGTGATATAGGGTACCAGGTAGCTCGCGCTACAGAAAACTGCACTCTATAGCAAAATATATAACTCGTTATTCTTACGTCTGACCATGAAAATAACCTTCTCCGAACTATTTATGTCGGAATGTCTCATGTTCAAAATTCGTCCAGAAAATTGAACTTGAGCATAAACCTATTTAGATTCCTTCCATAAGGGTTTTCGCCAAAAAAGGAAATCCTTCCCTAATAGGATCAAGCAATACACATTAAATTTCACATACACTTTTCTGGAAATCAGGCTACCACTAAAAATTTAGCAACTAAGTTCTAAAATCTCCATATGCATTACTGCAGAAAAAACTTACTATAGTAACGAAACTAGCAAAAGAGGGTGTATCATGGCCGGCTAGAGGAGGTTCTACAAAACAAGCAAGAAAGATAAAGGGTCTGTGATATTGGTGGCAGAAACTTGCATGTACCAGCTGCACGCTGCCGAGTCCAAGCAAAAAATTAGTCGTCAATGAAATAATCGCGACCAAAATGTTGGACTACAATGTTAGGATTGCTGGGATGCCTGTCGACAGCACTCCTAAAGGCAGATTCGGCGCTGCTTTTTTCCGATTATGTAGTGTCATTGTAGAGGATCGCTGGAGACACCTCTTCAAGTGCAGGCAAGTGCTCGATGCCGGCTGGTCCAGCCCCATTCTGCTTCCATCCTTTGAAGCCGAAAGTTAAATAGGCACTGGAGCATGGGCATTGCCCCAGCCTGGAAGGTCAGGTATGATACGCTGCTCAACCCGAGTCTAAACCACTTCAGAGCAGGGAATGCTCATCTTCCATAGATGACAATCATTTCTTTTGGGGGTCTTCGGACCTTTAAATCAAGGTCAGTGAGGGAGGGCAACTCCGCAACAATACCAACATCGTCCGTCAGCACCTCGTCAATTGTGAGTCGCAAACAATGGAGGTTATGAAGTTCCCTCGTCCAGTTAGGGACCCTGGAAAACCAACATCCCAGTTGGAAAGTGCTCGCTATGGCGAGTCTTTGAAGGCTGCGGGGAGGAGGAGAGAATCCATCCATGTATCCTTCGGTACATATGAACAGGACCATCCATGTGTCTCACCTTGTTACCGATGAGAGCTAGTTCTCTCATATTGGTCAGCTCCGCAAGGCCCATGATGTTATCTAGTGAGTTTGCTGACAGATCAAACCATTGAAGAGATCTGAGGGATTTCATTTTGCCGATCCCATCAGGCAGCCCTTTACGAAGTCCAATACACAGATGCAACAGGTGTGGCAGATGAACTATATCTGATGGAACACTGGCACAACACATTATATCAAATGTTTCTAATTGTTGGAGCCCTCTAATAGGTGTTGGTACATGCACATCATCACCATGGCCATCAATCTGTACATATATTAGGTGATACAGTTCGCTCATCCCAGTGAGGTCGGTTGTTCTCTTATCCTTAACAAAAAGAACTCGGAGGAACTTGAATTTTGACAGAGGTGGTATATTCTTAGACCTTCCAAACATCATAACGGACCGAACCTGTGACAAACTAATCTTCCCCAGTAATAATGTCGCATTAGCCGCACCATTCAAGCGAACAGACAACCGACGGACATTGTATTTCTGTGTTGTATTGTCTTGCGAACCGTCCACTACAGTGAGAAAATTCTCTTCTGCACACCTACACAGGATAAGATCGAGCATCATATCGTGCACTTTACATTCTGTCACCGACCCACTGCCGTCGAATCTTACAGGTTGAACAAGGCTCCCATTGACAAGCTCATTGAAATAGTTTCTAGCAATTTTCTGCATGTTTTGTCCATTTTCTATACTAACAAAACCTTCCGCCATCCATTGGCGTTCAAGATCAGTCTTGTTTATTGTATAGTCCTCTGGATACATACTAAGATATAACAAGCATGTTTTCAGATGACATGGAAGGTCTTTGTAGCTGAGGTTTAAGATTTGTCTCATCCCGTCCAGTGTGAGTTTTGTCCCATAAATTGAGCCCAAAGATTTCCGTACGTGTTCCCACTCTTCTCTGTGGGGACCTTCACTCGCTAGCAAGCTTGCTATGCTAATAATCGCAAGGGGCAAACCATCACATTTTTTGAGAATTTCAACCCAAACATCTCTAGGCTGGTCAGGGTAAGCGTCTTCTGATCCAAATATTCTGTCAAAAAATAGCCTTCTTGACTGTTTGTCATTAAGGTGCTTCATTTGTAAAAAATAGCCTTTTTGACTGCTTGTCATTTACTGATTCCTCCTACTCCCAAATGCTTCTACTTTCACATTTTCTTTTCTTATTTACTTACTCCTTATCCAGGTCTCCAGCTAGCTTCTTAGTATTTTCTATATCTACAGCTTTCCAGCTTTTCAATACCAGCAAAAAGATATGGAGAAATGTATGGTAGCGCCACTTGTCTTTTTATGAACCTTTGGTTGTGTCTTCATTTACTCCGCGATCTAGAAGGTGCGTAATTGCTCACTATAAAGCTGGTTAAGCATGGGACACGAGCTGTCATCTCCTTTATTAGGGGACAAGCACCTATAACGACCGCCCGAGTGGGCCTGCCCATCTGATGTTTTCCATCTGGGTTTTTCTTTTTTATGTTTTCTTTGCTTTTTTTATGGATTGTTCATTTCTACGATTTTTGGACTTTTTTTTACTATTTCAATTTGTTCTAATAATTTCCTTTTCAATTATCCAACTTTTAATCCTCCCGATTTTACTGTACTTCATTCTTTTTATATTTTATCTAAAAATTGTTTCCATGGAAATTTTGTAAGACATGTGCATGTTATTTAACTATTATGATTTTTTTTCAATGCGACACAAATTTTATTTATATGTTATGAACATTTTCTAAAAATTGCATTAATAAATTTTAACATATCGTGAACATTTTTTAAGATCTTCTTAACATATAAGTAAACGGGTGCAAAGTTTTTGAATGTTGTCTACAATGTTTTCAACGACATGAACATGTTTTACAAACTACACGAACAAAACTTTACATTTTGATGAACTTGTCAAAAAATGTCATGAACAGACTTCGAAATGTGTGAAGATTTTTTAAATATCACGAATTTTGTGATAGTACAAACATTTCTTTAAACTGCACAAAAAATCTCTTATATTGCAGGAACATCTTTAATGCACAGTGATATGTTTTTAAAACTAATTAATATAATTCTAAAAATGTTCAGATTTTTTGAATTAGTGATCATGTTTGTTCAAAATATATTGTCTATTTTTTCCGAAAATAATAGAGAGAGAACTCAGCTAGCAACTCAGGTACAACATGGAGAAAATAAAGGACAGGTGCACCCAACGATCAACAATGCACGAACAACTATGTTGCAGGGCTCGCTCATGTGCCCTGTGCTGTCGGCGAGGTCAGACAGGCGAGCATATATGGGCTCGTATGCGATGCCTTCGTCGTTGGCTACTCAGTCGGTGAGATCGCAGAGTTCGTTCCTGTGGGGGCTTCCGATCCATCGAGGGTTCTGCCGTGGCGAGATGTCCTGCCTCGAGGAGGTGCTCACGGTTGATTAGATCCGCCTCCTATACCCCAAGTCAGCCAACAGGGGCTTTGGATACAAACAAGGTCCTCCTTTTTGTCAAAATTTGGGGTCGGGAGATCGTCGAGAGTACATGAAGGTTCTCATGAATGAATGGTCCTCCTTTACCTGATGCCTCATACTCCCAAATGGTTTTAATTTCACGATTTTTTCTCACCTCCTATCCATGCTGCTATCTAACTCTTTGTTTTATTTCCTATCGAGAGCCTTTAAATATCACCAAAGGGACGTGTCTCGATTAGTAGAAGACTGTATGGAGCTCTGGTTGTGCCATTGTTCTACTGCTATTTATAAGAAGAAGAATATTGCTCTGTTAGTTTTTTTTTTTTCATGCAGACGCGCGATGTACACTAGGGTGATTCCAAATTAATATATCTGGCAAGAGATGAAAAGTATATTAAATACGCCTGGCAATGTTGGGGAGGGAGGACATGTTCATTGCCATGCACGTTGAAGTGGATGGATTTGTGCTGCATGCTTTTGGAGAGTTTATGTCACACGGGCCCTGTTGTAATAATATAGTCCGCAATGCTCTTATTGGAGACTGGCGCACAATGGGACATGGAGTAACTGCGCTCAAGCTCAAATGTGCTCGGTATCCGCAGCGTTCGATAGAGCATCTGGATCAGAGCCATTTCTTAATACGGGCGATGGTGGGTCATTAGAAAATGTGCACTGTAAATGAATACGTATCCCGCAGCGGCGGGTGGTGGGCCACGTGGTCGCATTAAAACAGTCATCGTTAACGGCCGGAGGGACGTCCGTTCGCCGCCGACGAGGTGAGCCGTGGTTTAGAATCGGGGTGGTCGTCTGATCCGTACACCAGGAAGTTCGCTTTCCGTTGGTGGGGTACAACCAGAAGTTGAATGCAAGATCCAGTGTCTTCTCTGCCTAGAGCGGTGCTAATTTGGATGCTCGGGACTGCGGCGTAGGGAAAAGGAGCGCCGGCGGCAAGGCCCCATGGAGTTCCTGATGCAGCCAATCGGCGGGTATATAGCTCCTTGCTTGTCCGGCGATTTCGTCCTAAATCTTAGGCGGCTGTTTTTGGTGACTGAAATGATTTTGTTTGGCCTGAATCAGATCCAAGTTCCTTAATGAAGTAGGAGAGAGCTTGGTGCCGGTCCCTGTGCCGCAAGCCCCGACGGGAGGCGCTATGATGTTGCCGCAGCTCTCCGCCTCTCTCACTCTTGCACGTACATAAGAAGAGGACTTGAGGAGGAAGAAGGACACACGGACACAAGGACTTTCCCGGCCGGCGCACGAACGCCGCCGTGGGCGCACGAACGCCCCAATCTTTTTCCCTTGTATTCACAGGCTACATCACGGCTCCTTCCAGATACAAACGCACTCACCGTGGTCGCTCGCAACAGACCCACTAACTATCTCCTGCATGCATGCGCTAACAACCACGCCAAGCGGCCACCAAGTTCGGCCTGGCTAGCTAGCACCGGCTCTCACGCCTACCCAGCGACACACACGCACTAACTACCTGCTAACTACATGCATGGAGTAGCTAATCTGACCGGTGCACTCGTGCCCCTACGCGCCCTGGCCGCAGCCACGGCTTATTCTTCTAACATTCACCCCCTAAGCCGTGGCCTAGAGGAGTCGGCCGTCTTCGACTCCGACGACGTCCGCCGGCAGCGCACTCCGCCGCGCCGTTGTCGTCGTGGTCGTTGTAGCCGCCACCGCCCCGATGTCGCTGCCGCTGCAGCAGCCTGCAGTCCCGTGCGCCGCTGCGCCCGTCTCCGTGCCACGCACCTTCACGGTTGTCGCGCCGAGCCGCCGCGAACTCTGCGCCACCACGCAGGTCCCTCACGACCTCCTCGTCTCCGCGACCGCCGTGCCCTTCGCGCGCACCCCCACGTCTCCGCGCTCCCGGCCCGCGCTCCCGTCGCGCACGTACGCGATCTGCGCAACCAGGTCCAGCGCCTCGACGCGGTCCACTTCCGCGGTCCTGACACGTCCAGTGCGTACCCATAATACGCACCGGTCGCGCCCGGCTCGCCTCCGCGCCTTATTACCCTACACTGCCGCGGCCTCAACCGCAGCGCAGCACCTCCGTGCTCACCGCGGACTCGCCGCACGTTGCCGATGCCACGCGCTCGCCGCGCGCCGTTGCCAAGACCTTCATGTCCGCCGCGCACCGCACACGTCGCGTACGCCGCCGCACGCCACGGCTGCCCCTCGAACCCGGTCGCTCTGATGCCAATTGATGTTGCCGCAGCTCTCCGCCTCTCTCACTCTTGCACGTACAGAAGAAGAGGACTTGAGGAGGAAGAAGGACACACGGACACAAGGACTTTCCCGGCCGGCGCACGAACGCCGCCGTGGGCGCACGAACGCCCCAATCTTTTTCCCTTGTATTCACAGGCTACATCAACAAACCCACTAACTATCTCCTGCATGCATGCGCTAACAACCACGCCAAGCGGCCACCAAGTTCGGCCTGGCTAGCTAGCACCGGCTCTCACGCCTACCCAGCGACACACACGCACTAACTACCTGCTAACTACCGCTGAATATGAGATGGGCTTTGGGCCCATTTAGCAATTACAGAAAAATCCCTAAGGGCCCATGCTGCCTAGCAAGTGGTGGGAGTTTAGTCCCACATTGCTAGTTGAGAGAGATGTACACCAACTTATAAGGTGAGACATTCTCCCACTAGTATGAGTTGGTGTGAAGGAAGGAGAGGTGTTCCACACTCGCGCTCCTCCTCCTCGTCTCGTCTCGTCTCGTCACGACACGACGTCTCGCCGAGCCGATGTGTTCTTTTTGTCACGCAGGATTGGAATTTGAACAGTCAACTGAAAACGATTAATGGAAAATGAATACGAGCTGAAACGTCTCGTCTTAAGTACGGCCGTTACCAGAATTCATTATGTGCATTTATGCTGGACCGTTTGTCTCATCCTCTGCGCCTATATAAGAGAGGTCGCTCCTCTACAGAGAATAACACAGATCACATCTGCTCTGCCACCACCACCTCTGTCGTTCCTCTCACTGCTGCTGTCGCCGGTGACTCCATCCCGTCTTCCGCGTACACGGCCGACGGGAGAGCAGGCCTCCGAAACCCCGCCTCTCCAGATCCTGTACGGGAGAGGGGCGATTAGGTTTTTGGGGAGCGTCTTCTACGCGACTGCTCGCCTCGGTTCGACTGCTTCCTCTACGTCGACTACATCTTCGTCCGCGTCGCCTTCACTTTCACCATGAGCACCAGCACCGACGCTGATAAGGCTGCTGCCGACAAGGCCGCCTCCGACAAGCGCATCGCCGACGAGGCCGCCGCCTCTGCTGCTGATCCGGCCAACTGGCCTACTGGAGGGTATAACATGCTTACCCTTATCCTGATTATTTCCATGTGTGCAGTACTAGTGGTTTGCGTAGATGTTTCTACTATATGTCTAGTATGTGCGTACATCATGAATTTTCAGTATGTCATTAGCACTGTCTATATCATGTTCATGATTTATTCTTGGATTAAATTAATCGAACAATTGCTTAATTTCTCAACAATCCAAAAACCTAATCTGTGTAGGCAATTTTCGATCCATGGTTTTGCTGCTGCACTGAAACCTGCCCCGTTTACGGGGACGTACTTTAAGCGTTGGCAGACCAAAACCGTCTTATGGCTCACGGCGATGAACGTGTTCTGGGTCGTCGGTGTGACTCCCACGGGAACGATTGCTCCTGAACAGGAGAAGGCGTTCAGGGAGGCCACCGTCGTCTTTGTTGGATGCGTTCTGAGCGTGATCGGAGATAAGTTGGTTGATGCATATTTACATATGCGGGTTGCCAAGGACTTGTGGGAGGCGCTCGAATCTAAATTCGGCGCAACCGATGCTGGAAGCGAGATGTATATTATGGAGCAGTTCCACGATTACAAGATGGTTGAAAACCGTCCTGTATTGGAACAGGCTCATGAGATACAGTGCATCGCTAAGGAACTTGAGGTTCTGAAGTGTGTGCTGCCGGGCAAATTTGTCACGGGATGCATCATCGCTAAGCTACCCAATTCCTGGAGAAATTTTGCTACCACTCTGAAACATCAGAGGCGTGAATTCTCAGTTGAGGATGTCATTGGCCATCTGAGTGTTGAGCAGAACTTGAGAGCAAAGGACTCGAATGGAAAAGGGAACGAAGGGACCTCTGTCGCCAACATGGTGCAGAAGAACTTCAACCCCCACAAGCCCAAGGGAAAGACTAGTGTCCAACAGAATACCGAGTTTAAGAAGAAGGGCAAGAAGCCTTTCAAGAAGGATAAGAAGAAGGGTGGCTGTTTCACTTGTGGTTCTGATGAACATTGGGCTGTCAAGTGCCCACACAAGTTCAAGAAGCCAGGACAGGACTCCAAGACTGTCAACATGATTGTGAGCAACAATGAGAGTGGGCCATCTGGGTACGGTAATTTGTTTACTGTATTTTCAGTTTGCCAGTCTACCGATTGGCGGATTGACACAGGTGCAAATATTCATGTGTGTGCTGACATTTCATTGTTTTCTTCTTATCAGGCCACAGGAAACGGGTCCGTACTGATGGGGAATGGCGCGAGTGCTTCTGTTCATGGTGTTGGCACGATCGATCTGAAGTTTACTTCGGGAAGGATCGTGCAACTGAAGAACGTGCAGCATGTCCCCGCCATCAAGAAGAATCTCGTTAGTGGTTCCCTTCTATGTAGAGAAGGGTTTAAGCTGGTATTCGAGTCTAATAAAGTAGTTGTTACGAAATATGGACTGTTTGTTGGAAAAGGTTATGAATGTGGAGGTCTATTCCGCTTTTCCCTCGCTGATTTTTGTAATAAAGTCGTGAACAATATTCATTCAAATGTTAATGAAACAGAAGTTTGGCATTCACGTCTTTGTCACATTGGTTTTGGTTGTATGACGCGGTTAGCAAAGTTAAATTTAATCCCAAGTTTCACTTTAGCCAAAGGTTCTAAGTGACATTCGTGTGTGCAAGCAAAGCAACCTCGCAAGCCCCATAAGGCTGCGGAGGAGAGACACTTGGCGCCATTAGAACTCATACATTCTGATCTTTGTGAGATGAATGGTGTGTTGACTAAAGGTGGAAAGAGATACTTCATGACACTGATAGATGATTCTACTAGATACTGCTATGTATATCTTTTAAACACTAAAGATGAGGCTCTACACTACTTTAAAATCTATAAGGCAGAAGTTGAGAATCAACTTGAAAAGAAAATAAAACGAGTCCGGTCACATCGTGGTGGAGAGTATTTCTCTAATGAGTTTGATTCCTTTTGTGCGGAACATGGTATTATTCATGAGAGGACGCCTCCCTACTCACCTCAGTCAAATGGGGTTGCCGAACGGAAAAACCGTACTCTAACTGATTTGGTTAACGCCATGTTAGATACATCGGGTTTATCCAAGGCATGGTGGGGGGAGGCTATATTGACATCATGTCATGTCCTGAATAAAGTTCCGACAAAAGACAATGAGATCACTCCCTATGAACAATGGGAAAAGAGAAGAACAACACTCTCATACTTACGTACTTGGGGCTGTTTGGCGAAAGTCAATGTGCCGATCCCCAAAAAGCGTAAGCTTGGACCAAAGACTGTGGATTGCGTTAATTTAGGCTACGCTAAGAATAGCGTCGGCTATAGATTTCTGGTAGTGAAATCTGAGGTACCTGACATGAAAGTCGGTACGATTATGGAGTCTAAAGATGCTACATTCTTTGAGGATATTTTTCCTATGAGAGATATGCAAAGCACTTCTAGACTGGAATCTGATGAGACTCCTGAACCTGCCATTCCGATGGAATATTATGAACAAACACATGATGAAAATCCTGAGGAGGAGGATAAGGAAACCCTTGGTAGGGGCAAGAGACAGAGGACTGCAAAGTCCTTTGGTGATGATTTCCTTGTGTACCTTGTGGATGATACTCCCACTTCTATTTCATAAGCTTATGCGTCTCCGGATGCTGACTACTGGAAAGAAGCGGTCCGTAGCGAGATGGACTCCATCTTGGCTAATGGGACATGGGAAATCACAGAACGTCCCTATGGCTGTAAACCATTGGGATGTAAGTGGGTGTTCAAAAAGAAGCTTAGGCCTGATGGTAAGATTCAAAAATACAAGGCTAGGCTTGTGGCCAAGGGTTATTCCCAGAAAGAAGATGAGGATTTCTTCGATACTTATTCACCTGTGGCCAAAATGACCACCATTCGAGTATTACTCTCGTTGGCGGCCTCGCATGGTCTTCTCGTCCACCAGATGGATGTTAAGACAGCTTTCCTGAATGGAGAGCTAAACGAGGAAATCTACATGCAACAGCCAGATGGCTTTGTGATAGATGGTCAGGAAGGAAAAGTGTGTAGGTTGATAAAATCTTTATATGGCCTGAAACAAGCACCTAAGCAATGGCATGATAAGTTTAATACAACACTGACATCTGTTGGCTTCGTTGTTAATGAAGCTGACAAATGTGTATACTATCGCCACGGTGGGGGCGAAGGAGTTATACTGTGCTTGTATGTTGATGACATACTGATATTCGGAACCAACCTCAAAGTAATTGAGGAGGTCAAGTCATTTCTATCTCAGAACTTTGAGATGAAAGACCTTGGTGTGGCTGATGTTATCTTGAACATCAAGCTACTGAGAGATAATGAGGGTGGGATTACACTTTTGCAATCCCATTATGTTGAGAAGGTGTTGAGTCGTTTTGGATACTCGGACTGCACACCATCTCAAACACCAGATGATCCTAGCGTGTTGATTCGAAAATCCAAAGGCACGGCTATAGATCAATTGAGATACTCTCAAATCATTGGTTCACTGATGTACCTAGCTAGCGCTACGAGGCCTGACATCGCTTTTGCTGTGAGCAAACTGAGTCGGTTTGTATCAAAACCGGGTGATGTACATTGGCATGCTGTTGAAAGAGTTATGCGTTATCTAAAGGGTACTATGAACTATGGACTTCACTATACCGGATACCCGTCGGTACTTGAAGGGTATAGTGATGCGAATTGGATCTCTGATGCTGATGAGATGAAGGCCACAACTGGGTATATGTTTACTCTTGGAGGTGGCGCTGTTTCCTGGAAGTCTTGCAAGCAAACGATCTTAACGAGATCGACAATGGAAGCAGAATTAACAGCATTAGACACATCTGGTGTCGAAGCGGGATGGCTTCGAGATCTCTTGATGGACTTGCCATTGGTTGATAAACTGGTTCCGGCTATCCTTATGAACTGTGACAATCAGACCGTCATCACCAAGGTGAAGAGTTCAAAGGACAACATGAAGTCCAACAAACACATAAGAATGAGATTAAAAGCTGTCAGAAAATTGAGAAACTCCGGGGTGATAGCGTTGGAATATGTCCATACGGCTAAGAATCTGGCAGATCCCTTTACAAAAGGGCTATCACGTGTTGTGATAGATAATGTATCGAGGGAGATGGGCATGAGACCCACATGAGTTGCCATGGTGGTAACCCAACCTATGTGATCGGAGATCCCGTGAAGTAGGACCTGGGAAAACAAGCCAGTGGTGAACTGAGGAGAGTAACTATACTAACCCACTTCGCTGGAGATGCAATACTCTCAATACTGTATGGGAGGAGGACTACTGTCTTAATGTGTTCCAAGGCTTATATGTATAAGCAAGATGCTATCCTACAGAGCGATCTTTGGAGGAACACACCTATATGAGCCCGACTGCTGGTCACAGTCTATGAGATTGGGGTGATTTCTAGTAAGCTCATGAACAGGCCAGGAGTGTGACTTATATGCTCCACCTGAGGGGTCAGCCTTCGGCAGCCTAGTATCAGTAAGACATGTGGTGAAACTTCTTTACGCCAAACTGACAATTCAAGGCTTAGTCCATTGTTCAGTTGTGGAGGGGTGTAGCCATTTGCTCTAGGTGGATGTTCAATCTTAACAGGTCTCCACTGAAATACTGGTATATCAAAACAAAGTTTAGAACAGAGGACAACACCATGGGCCTTTGGGATCTGGTGGGGGATTGCTGAATATGAGATGGGCTTTGGGCCCATTTAGCAATTACAGAAAAATCCCTAAGGGCCCATGCTGCCTAGCAAGTGGTGGGAGTTTAGTCCCACATTGCTAGTTGAGAGAGATGTACACCAACTTATAAGGTGAGACATTCTCCCACTAGTATGAGTTTGTGTGAAGGAAGGAGAGGTGTTCCACACGCGCGCTCCTCCTCCTCCGCCGCCCGCTCGTCTCGTCACGATGCGCCGCGGGTTGCGGGTTGCGGGTTGCGGGAATCTCGCCGAGCCGATGTGTTCTTTTTGTCACGCAGAATTGGAATTTGAACAGTCAACTGAAAACGATTAATGAAAAATGAATACGAGCTGAAACGTCTCGTCTTAAGTACGGCCGTTACCAGAATTCATTGTGATTCATTATGTGCGTTTATGCTGGACCGTTTGTCTCCTCCTCTGCGCCTATATAAGAGAGGTCGCTCCTCTTCAGAGAATAACACAGATCACATCTGCTCTGCCACCACCACCTCTGTCGTTCCTCTCACTGCTGCTGTCGCCGGTGACTCCATCCCGTCTTCCGCGTACACGGCCGACGGGAGAGCAGGCCTCCGAAACCCCGCCTCTCCAGATCCTGTACGGGAGAGGGGCGATTAGGTTTTTGGGGAGCGTCTTCTACGCGACTGCTCGCCTCGGTTCGACTGCTTCCTCTACGTCGACTACATCTTCGTCCGCGTCGCCTTCGTTTTCACCATGAGCACCAGCACCGACGCTGATAAGGCTGATGCCGACAAGGCCGCCTCCGACAAGCGCATCGCCGATGAGGCCGCCGCCTCTGCTGCTGATCCGGCCAACTGGCCTACTGGAGGGTATAACATGCTTACCCTTATCCTGATTATTTCCATGTGTGCAGTACTAGTGGTTTGCGTAGATGTTTCTACTATATGTCTAGTATGTGCGTACATCATGAATTTTCAATATGTCATTAGCACTGTCTATATCATGTTCATGATTTATTTTTAGATTAAATTAATCGAACAATTGCTTAATTTCTCAACAACTATATGCATGCAGTAGCTAATCTGACCGGTGCACCCGTGTGCCAACGCGCCCTGGCCGCAGCCACGGCTTATTCTTCTAACATTCACCCCCTAAGCCGTGGCCTAGAGGAGTCCGCCGTCTTCGATCCGACGACGTCCACCGGCAGCGCACTCCGCCGCGCCGTTGTCGTCGTGGTCGTAGTAGCCGCCACCGCCCCGACGTCGCTGCCGCTGCAGCAGCCTGCAGTCCCGTGCGCCGCTGCGCCCGTCTCCGTGCCACGCACCTTCACGGTTATCGCGCCGAGCCGCCGCGAACTCTGCACCACCACGCTGGTCCCTCGCGACCTCCTCGTCTCCGCGACCGCCGTGCCCTTCGCGCGCACCCCCACGTCTCCGCGCTCCCGGCCCGCGCTCCCGCCGCGCACGTACGCGATCTGCGCAACCAGGTCCAGCGCCTCGACGCGGTCCACTTCCGCGGTCCCGACGCGCCCGACACGTCCAGTGCGCACCCATAATACGCACCGGTCGCGCCCGGCTCGCCTCCGCGCCTTATTACCCTGCACCGCCGCGGCCTCAACCGCAGCGCAGCACCTCCGTGCTCACCGCGGACTCGCCGCACGTTGCCGATGCCACGCGCTCGCCGCGCGCCGTTGCCAAGACCTTCATGTCCGCCGCGCACCGCACACGTCGCGGACGCCGCCGCACGCCACGGCCGCCCCTCGAACCCGGTCGCTCTGATGCCAATTGATGTTGCCGCAGCTCTCCGCCTCTCTCACTCTTGCACGTACAGAAGAAGAGGACTTGAGGAGGAAGAAGGACACACGGACACAAGGACTTTCCCGGCCGGCGCACGAACGCCGCCGTGGGCGCACGAACGCCCCAATCTTTTTCCCTTGTATTCACAGGCTACATCACGGCTCCTTCCAGATACAAACGCACTCACCGTGGCCGCTCGCAACAGACCCACTAACTATCTCCTGCATGCATGCGCTAACAACCACGCCAAGCGGCCACCAAGTTTGGCCTGGCTAGCTAGCACCGGCTCTCACGCCTACCCAGCGACACACACGCACTAGCTACCTGCTAACTACATGCATGCAGTAGCTAATCTGACCGGTGCACTCGTGCGCCAACGCGCCCTGGCCGCAGCCATGGCTTATTCTTCTAACACGCTACGGTGGAGGAGCAGGAGGAGGTGGAAGAGTGGCGGATGGGAGGAAGCGCCGACGCTCAGATTTTCACCACGGCGGACAGGAGGGTTAACATTTGAGAAAGCATAGGCTTTGGAACACCCCCTTATCTAGCCATCCATTTCTACATCAAGATTCATGCAAGAAATTTCCTCTTTTTTGTTTCTCTCAAATAAAACAACATCTGAACTTGAAACTTTGCACGACGACAAAACGTTCTAACTAGAATGTGGGAAAAATACTTTCAGATTTGCTGTCAGTAATATAGGGTCTTATAGAACAGTTGTGTTTAGTGGATAAATAGTGCCATTAGAACAACCAGGGATTTGCATCCAGTAAAATCAGAATCATGCTTACTCAACCCAGAGAGTTGATTTGAGAGAATACTGCTTAGTGAATTCATGCACTTAATATATGAGTTGGCTTTCCACCCAACTGAATCGGCTTACTGAACCCAGAGGGCTGCCAGGAGGTTGCATGGCCACATGCGTGCTAGCATGGATTCGTCCATCCACTTTTCTTATACGTGAGTTGTTGACATCTGCCTTTTTGATTCAATCATTGGGTTGTGCCTTTATGCTGATGATGCTTAAAAGTTTGATACCTTTTGTGTTGTTTTTTGTGTGCAGTACTTTGTTCCAGATTGGCTGGACTTTGGGGAGCATAATTTGCATTCAAACCTCGCGCCAAGAATTGCATCATACACACATGATCAAGTCAACAAGTTAATTAAGCTTTTTTTCGAAAAGGGGTTTGGACCCTGGCCTCTGCATCAAAATGATGCATACAACCATCTTATTAAAGGTCAAACGATCCAACAAAAGTCATACAAAATTCAGATATAAAGGGAAACAGAACCGCCACAACTGGCATGCAAAAGACAGATAAGCTACTAAACACCTATCCTATTACATGACCGCCAGCCAAACCTGTTGTAGATATCCCGAGCTACTGTCTCCCAGCGGATAGACGCAGTAACCAAATGCTCCCTGACCTCCGTCTGAGTGAGTAGCGACCACATACGGAGAAGAGTAGTGGCCCTGAAAATAACCTGCAAGAAGTGAATATTTGTTGTTCTGTTAAAAAACAAATCATTTCTGCAATTCCATATAGCCCATAGTAAAGCACATACTCCCACTGGGATATGTCTCGCTGTTACTACATCAATCCCATGCAGCCACGTCCCAAAAAGCGTGTGAATGGAAACCGGGGGGTTGATATTAAAGGCTATCTGTACCGACCTCCATAAGATCTTGGCCATAGGGAAATCAAGGAAGATGTGTCTAATAGATTCATCACTATCACAAAAACTACATCTTTGAGACCCTGTCCAGTTCCGTTTTGCCAAATTATCCTTAGTTAGAATGACTCGTTTATGTACAAACCACATAAACACTTTGATTTTTAGAGGTACTTTTACTTTCCACACATGTTTTGAGCTAGGAATCACACTAGTGTTAATAACATCCAGATACATAGATTTCACTGAGAACACCCCATTCTGAGTTAGTTTCCAGCTCAGCTGATCTGGATGTTGGGAAAGTTGGACATCCATCAGTCGTCTCACAAGATGTAGCCAAGCTTCCCACCGGTTTCCCACTAAAGTCCTTCTAAACTGGATATTAAGCGGGGTTGAATGTAATACCATTGCAACATAAGCGTCTCTTCGTTGAACAATATTATAGAGCGATGGATATTGAAGTGCCAGAGGTGTCTCCCCTAGCCATGTATCTTCCCAAAATCTAGTGGAAGTACCATCTCCAATTATGAATTTCGCCCTATTGAAAAAGGTGGATTTCACTCGCATAAGTCCCTTCCAAAAAGGCGAATCAATCGGTCTCACCGTCACCTGGGACAAAGTTTTGGTTTGAAGGTACTTATTATGAAGATCTGTGCCCAGGTGGCATTCGATTCACATGATAGCTTGTATAACCATTTACTAAGTAAGCATCGATTCTTCACCTCTAAGTTTTCAATACCTAGACCCCCTTGGTCTTTCGGTCCGCAAATGATGTCCCACTTAGCAAGTCTATATTTTCTTTTGGAGTCATCACTCTGCCAGAAGAACCGTGATCGATAAAAGTCTAGCCTTTTCCGTACTCCAACCGGAACTTTGAAAAAAGACAATAGAAACATATGCATA
The DNA here is from genome assembly GCA_902687465.1 of Secale cereale. Lineage (NCBI taxonomy): Eukaryota > Viridiplantae > Streptophyta > Magnoliopsida > Poales > Poaceae > Secale > Secale cereale. The sequence continues at coordinate 889,880,044 of LR738712.1, read as the reverse complement.
CTGGTAAGGACCGAATTAATGAGAATCAATCGTCCTCCGTATGACATAAGCTTGCCCTTCCAGCAGCTTAGTTTTTTCTCAAATCGATCCTCAATGCTCTTCCACTCCTTGTTAGTGAGCTTACGATGGTGAATCGGCATGCCCAGATATGTGAAGGGTAGAGACCCCAAATCGCAGCCAAACAATTCTTTGTAAGCTTGTTGTTCTTCTTTAGCTCTTCCAAAGCAGAACAATTCACTTTTGTGGAAGTTAATCTTTAACCCCGACAATTGTTCGAACAAGCATAGCACTAGTTTCATGTTCCTAGCTTTAGCCAAATCATGCTCCATAAATATGATAGTATCGTCTGCATATTGTAAGATGGATACACCACCGTCTACTAAATGCGGAACCAGGCCCCCTACCTGCCCAGCCTCCTTTGCCCTCCCTATGAGAATTGTCAACATATCTATGACAATATTGAATAGGATTGGTGACATCGGATCTCCCTGTCGCAAACCTTTATGCGTTTGAAAGTAATGCCCTATGTCGTCGTTGACCCTTATTCCAACGCTCCCTTTTTGCGTTAAAGAGTCGACCTGGTCTCTCCAGGCTTGATCGAATCATTTCATACGCAATGCCTGCTGCAGGAAAGGCCATTTCACCTTGTCATACGCTTTCTCAAAATCAACTTTAAAAACCACCACGTCAAGTTTTTTTGTATGGATTTCGTGCAGCGCTTCATGCAGTACCACCACCCCTTCTAGGATGTTTCTGTCTGGCATGAACGCAGATTGGGAAGGATGCACCACTGAGTGTGCAATTTGTGTAAGTCTGTTAGTCCTAACTTTGGTGAAAATCTTAAAGCTAACATTAAGAAGATATATCGGCCTGAACTGCTCAATTCTAACAGCTTCTGTTTTCTTTGGAAGCAATGTTATCATTTCCTGCAAACCAATATCATCCAGAAAGGTCAAACTTCTCTCAAGTTATGCAGGTCAGGGAGTTCAGCACAACCACATGCTTTTTCATTTCCGACGTTAATGTAACAACGAGAGTGTTTCCATAGAGTGAATTGTAAAAAACCACCACATTACAGCGTAGGTTTGCAGAAAAGACTCTTCTACAAAATTGTTGCAGGAAACACTGATTCTGGGCTTAATATTTTGCAGAAAGCACTTATCCGTCTGTTTGGGGGTTTTAACCTCGTTTATGACAAGTGGGGCCTAGCTTTGCTAATGTGCCGTAACTGTTGGCCCAGACGGCGTTAGACATGACGTGATATGAATTTACCAAATAGTCCCTGGATTTTTTTGCAGAGGCACCCTTCTATCAGATTACAAAAAAGTAATCAGGCCCTTGCCATGCCAAGCTTCATTGTACTCTGTCGCCGGCCATCCGCTCTCGTGCGCTGCCGCCCACGCCCCCCCCCCTAGCGGCGGAACTCACCGACGAGGGGCTGCGCCCGTGCTACGTGCCTCCTGGCCACCGCTGCTGCTTGCGCCCTGCCGTTGCTGCCTGCTCCGAATCCCCGAGCCGCCACCAGTCTTCTTGTGCCGGTCCGTGCCACGGCCGTTGCTTGTGCTCGTGTCGTGCGCGGACGCACGTTACTTGCGCTCGTGCTACGGTCCGCCACTGCTGCCTGCTCCGATGCCGCCGTCGCTGGAGATGGCGGCGAGCTTGTCCGGTTTGCGGCGGACGAGCCTGAGGCCGAGGCCGAAAGCGGCGAGGTGGAGGGTGATGGCGCGGCTGATGCCGTCCATGGCGCCGGTGACGACGGTCCAGGGCCCGTAGCGGCTGCGACGAGGAGGCCGACGCCCAGGGGCAGGGCGGCGCGGGCGGCGACGAGGAGGCCAAGGCGCAGTGTGGCACGGGCGGTGACTAGGAGGCCGACGGCCGCGAGGGCCAGCGCCCACGACGAGGAGGCCGACGCCGTGGCGCGGGGTGGTGGGGATGTGGATTTATATTTGGGAGGGAGGTTTTTTCTGAAAAAGGACCAGCCTAACATCGTCTACCGCGAAACGTTCCGCCACATCATCAAATGTGGGACCCATATGTCAAAATCACGGTTAAAATGGCTTATGCGATCGATCAGTGTATTTTGCAAAAGATTAGGACGAGAATCAGTGTTTTCGGCAACAATTTCGTAGAAGAGTCTTTTCAGCAAACCTATGTTGTAATGTGGTGGTTTTCTGCAATTCACTCGTTTCCATAAGAAATTAATGAATACCACAAAGATGATGGTCAACTATACATCATGGAAATGATGCCGAAAGCTATCTCAAGAATGAAAGGGCAACTCTGCCAGAATACCAAAAATCTGGAAAACCAAAAATCCCATCCAAAGTGTGTGGTGAGCCTTTGAAGGTTGTGGGGAGGAGACAAACCATCCATGCATCCCCTGGTACATATGCACAGCCACTCGAGGCTACAAAGTTTTCTCAAAGATGAGCTTAGAACATCTACAATGTCGTCCTGATCATGGTCACCAAAGTCGCCGAAGAAAGTTAGACTTCTCATATTGGTCAGCTCTGCAAGGCCCATGAAGTTATCTAGTGAGTTTACTGATAAATCAAACCCATCAAGAGATTTCAGGGATTTCATTTTGCCGATTCCATCAGGCAGCTTTGTATATCCAATCCTCAGATGCAACAAGTGTGGCAAATGAACTATATCTGATGGAACACTGGCACTGTGGCATATATCAACTGTTCTAACTGTTGGAGCCCTCTAATTTGTGTTGGTAGTTGCACATAATCACCATAAGTAGCAATCTTCACATATCTTAGCTGATACAGTTCGCTCATCCTAGTGAGGTCGATTGATCTATGGTAATCCTCGATAAAAAGAACTCGGAGGAACTTGCATTTTGACAGAGGAGGTATATTCTCATAGCTTCCAAAGATCATAACACACCGAACCTGTGACAAACTAATCTTCCCAGGTAATACTGTCGCATTACCTGCACCATTCAAGCGAACAGACAACCGACGAACCTTGTATTCCTGTGCTGTAATGGCTTGTGAACCATCCACTACAGCGAGAAAATTCTCTTCTGCACACTTACACAGGATAAGATTGAGCATCATATCGTGTACCTTGCATTCTGTCACCAACCCACTGGTTTCAAATCTTACGGGTTCAATGAGGCTCCTATTGACAAGCTCATTGAAATAGTTTATCGCATTTTTCTTCATGTCTTGTCCATTTTCTTTACTAATAAAACCTTCCGCCATCCAGTGGCATTCAAGATCAGTCCTGTTTATTGTATACTCCTCTGGATGCATACTAAGATATAACAAGCATGTCTTCAGATGACATGGAAGGTCTTTGTAGCTGAGGTTTAAGATTTGTCTCATCCCGTCCAGTGTGAGTTTTGTCCCATAAATTGAGCCCAAAGATTTCCGTACGTGTTCCCACTCTTCTCTGTGGGGACCTTCACTCGCTAGTAAGCTTGCTATGCTAATAATCGCAAGGGGCAAACCATCACATTTTTTGAGAATTTCAACCCAAACATCTTTAGGCTGGTCAGGGCAAGCGTCTTCTGATCCAAATATTCTGTCAAAAAATAGCCTTCTTGACTGTTTGTCATTAAGGTGCTTCATTTGTAAAAAATAGCCTTTTTGACTGCTTGTCATTTACTGATGCCTCCTTCTCCCAAATGCTTCTACTTTCACATTTTCTTTTCTTATTTACTTACTCCTTATCCAGGTCTCCAGCTAGCTTCTTAGTATTTTCTATATCTACAGCTTTCCAGCTTTTCAATACCAGCAAAAAGATATGGAGAAATGTATGGTAGCGCCACTTGTCTTTTTATGAACCTTTGGTTGTGTCTTCATTTACTCCGCGATGTAGAAGGTGCGTAATTGCTCACTATAAAGCTGGTTAAGCATGGGACACGAGCTGTCATCTCCTTTATTAGGGGACAAGCACCTATAACGACCGCCCGAGTGGGCCTGCCCATCTGATGTTTTCCATCTGGGTTTTTCTTTTTTATGTTTTCTTTGCCTTTTTTATGGATTGTTCATTTCTACTATTTTTGGACTTTTTTTTACTATTTCAATTTGTTCTAATAATTTCCTTTTCAATTATCCAACTTTTAATCCTCCCGATTTTACTGTACATCATTCTTTTTATATTTTATCTAAAAATTGCCTGAACAACTTTTTTACGTTTCCATGGAAATTTTGTAAGACATGTGCATGTTATTTAACTATTATGATTTTTTTCAATGCGAAACAAATTTTATTTCTATGTTATGAACATTTTCTAAAAATTGCATTAATAAATTTTAGCATATCGTGAACATTTTTTAAGATCTTCTTAACATATAAGTAAACGGGTGCAAAGTTTTTGAATGTTGTCTACAATGTTTTCAACGACATGAACATGTTTTACAAACTACGCGAACAAAACTTTACATTTTGATGAACTTGTTAAAAAAATGTCATGAACAGACTTCGAAATGTGTGAAGATTTTTTAAATATCACGAATTTTGTGATAGTACAAACATTTTTTTAAACTGCACAAAAAATCTCTTATATTCCAGGAACATCTTTAATGCACAGTGATATGTTTTTAAAACTAATTAATCTAATTCTAAAAATGTTCAGATTTTTGAATTAGTGATCATGTTTGTTCAAAATATATTGTCTATTTTTTCCGAAAATAATAGAGAGAGAACTCAGCTAGCAACTCAGGTACAACATGGAGAAAATAAAGGACAGGTGCACCCAGCGATCAACAATGCACGAACAACTATGTTGCAGGGCTCGCTCATGTGCCCTGTGCTGTCGGCGAGGTCAGACAGGCGAGCATATATGGGCTCGTATGCGATGCCTTCGTCGTTGGCTACTCAGTCGGTGAGATCGCAGAGTTCGTTCCTGTGGGGGCTTCTGATCCATCGAGGGTTCTGCCGCGGCGAGACGTCCTGCCTCGAGGAGGTGCTCACGGTTGATCAAATCCGCCTCCTATACCCCAAGTCAGCCAACAGGGGCTTTGGATACAAACAAGGTCCTCCTTTTTGTCAAAATTTGGGGTCGGGAGATCGTCGAGAGTACATGACGGTTCTCATGAATGAATGGTCCTCCTTTACCTGATGCCTTCTACTCCCAAATGGTTTTAGTTTCACGATTTCTTCTCTTCTATCCAGGCCGCTAGCTAACTCCTTATTTTATTTCCTACCTAGAGCTTCTCAATAGCACCAAAAGGATGTATCTCGATTAGCAGAAGTCTTTATGGAGCTCTGGTTGTGCCATTGTTCTACTGCTATTTATAAGAAGGAATAATATTGCTCTGTTAGTTTCTTTTTCTTCATGCAGACACGCGATGTACAATGGAGTGATTCCAAATTAATATATCTGGCAAGAGATGAGAAGTGTATTAAATACGCCTGGCAATGTTGGAGAGGAAGGACATGTTCGTTGCCATGTACTACGTTCAAGTGGTTGGATTTGTGCTGCATGCTCTTGGATTTTTAATGTCACGCTAGCTATGGCTGCTTTGTTGATGCTCGTAAGTTGTATTTTCGCTGTCTTACACCTAATAAGGGGATGCATATATTCTGCCGTTAGTATGAGCTAATGTTCCCCTCAGAAAAAAAGTATGAGCTAATGTTAGTTATGGGCTGATTATATTTTGGTGGTGGTTATGCATTCCACCGAGTCTCACTATTCTGGGCTTGCCTTTTAGCCGAAACACATATAGGCAATCAAAATAGGGAAACGTCTATGGCCGGTGCGCCGGCCGAAGATTGGGCCGGTCGCATGCGGTACATACGATGAAAGAGAGATCGCGCGGTCCCTGGTCCTCTCGCGACGACGTGTTCTGTGGGACCTGTGCATCATCCGCTCTCCCTTCTTATCCATTCACACACTCATCTATCCTCTGCCTGGATTGTTTCTCTCCCCCTCAATCTCTCCTCTTCCTCTCCGTCTCTTCTCCCCTGCAGTAGCCATGATCTTGCCTGCTCCATCCCGTGTGAGTTCGCTGCCGCGGAACAGCTCTGTGGCCGCTGCCACGAGCACCTCCACAGCGACCACAAGAAACCGAGGCGGCTGCAACTCCGGCGACCC
>LR738712.1:889843871-889865875 GCA_902687465.1 Secale cereale | reverse complement strand
CGCCGCCTCTCGCAGCGCCGCTCTTCTTCTACCTCGATGTTGCCTCTTACAACTCTCTCTCTCTCTCTCTGATTGTTTCTCTGAAGAACACACACACATGATGAGAAACTCTACACACACGCACACAACCAAGGAGAAGACCACCTGTTTCTTTGCACGAGAGGCCCTTCTCCTTGGAGGAACAAGCGACTACATTGTGTTTTTCCCAGCCCTCACGGCCCCCCTTTCATTACTGATGTGCAACATATATACACCAGGGTTGAGCACCCATGCCACCCAACTCACGCTACAACACCATTCCACTAACTAACTAAGGACCATGCACTTACGGAGCCTATCCTATCCACAGGACTCGGCCATAATCACACGCATGCAGCTAACAAACTCACAAGCTACTACACGTACAGGACGAGTTGGCTTCAACCTTTTTCTGCAGCGCCGTCTCGTACGACCTTGCCACTTCACGCATCATCCGGCATCTCACCGTCTATGTCGCATCACACGACCATCTTCGGCATCTCGCCTTGCATCCCTGCTGAACCAAAACTCCTACACCCGTACAGCCGCACGGCAAGCTGTTTGATCACATAAACTACATGCACTACAAAACCAACTATGCAGATACATGAATCAAGATTAAGTCTAACGTCATCATCGTCATCGACGCAAAGAGAAATCATAGGATCGGCAGGGAATAGTGTAAAGGCCAGGGAAATCTTCCTGGCGCCTGCTGTTAATTAGCGCCCCTGTTGGAGGTGCCCTAACAGGTTGACCTCTCAAGACCTGCGTGAGCGACAGAGGTTTTTTAGGGTACCTGGGTACTGCCCGAACATAGATGGGAGTACCGAGTAAATCTGAACGTTCCTTTGATAGGGTAGTTTAGTCTTCTTCGTATCTAATTGATGAATAATTATATTTCCTTAATCTGCACCCGCAATCCGAGTTAATAGGAAACCGCCCTTTCTGTTTGCGCGCACATAGCGTCAATCATCTTCGTCTTCCCTCCCCTAAAAAAAATCAAGGAGGCTACAAAACTCTATCGTATTTCCACCATGGTGCATCTCAGCCGCCGTCGACGGCGTGTCACACCACCGTCGAGAGGTTGTTTGTCATGCATCGGCCACCCATCGTTGCATCTCTGGCCGCTAAGCCTAGCTCCAATCTGCAGGGCGTCACCTTTCTGGCAACGGCGACGGCGCGGCTCCGCCGAACCTGGACATGAGTGCAAGTTCATCACATGATCCAGTCGTCCCTTGTAATTCGGGATTACGGTTACTGACGGATTATTGTAGGTCAGATAAAAGATTAACACGTTAACTGCCCTTTTGTCCCTTCGAAAAAAAAACTACCCTTTTGTGATTCCAATTGTACCCTTTAGATCGGGGCACTCCCTGCTTTTTAACGGTGGTACTCCATGACAGTGTGATTGGAGTACAAACTAAAACTATCCATTAGATCGGAAGAAATTAGCGGCCCACGTTAGTTTCAGGGTACCGTAAAACAACTCGAGCGACATTGATAAGCTAGCTAATGCTCGTCAGCCAAATCATGGCACTTCATTTGCATGTACCTTTTTTTTTACCAAATTACTGGAGTATGGACACTCTAGCATAAACCTATACATGGACAGCCCGACCCAAAAAACCCGGGCCAGGCCGGGCTGGCCTTGACGTTCGGGCCGGGCTCGGGCTTTGTTTTGCAGTCTGGAAGATAGTTCAGGCCGGGCTCGGCCTTCAGTTTTTTTCTGTTTTTCTGGCCGGGCTTGCAGGTGCGTACACTGAAAAACAACGTTCGGGCTAGAATTTCGGGCTTCTGGCTTGATTTTGGGCTGGGCTCGGGCTTGATAACAAGGAGTATTTCAGGCTTCGAGCCGGGCTTGGGGTTGAGAAATGAAGGTCGGGCTTTTACAAGCCCGGCCCAAAATCCGGCCCGGCCCGATGTTTGCCCGGGTTTAATCTAGCACGTCTAGGCCCCGCTCAGTCCCCTCATTTGTACATTTCTTGAACCATCCCTAATTAGCATTACATGTTGCCAGGTATGAAATGTATCATTTGAAAAGTGGCAATAATATAACCAATAATATCTAAAGAGATTGTGCCAATAAAAAGTACAAAACATTTGTATAGTAATGTAATCATGAATATTAGCTAACATGACTTGTCTTCCAACCTATATTTATCATGAAGTATGCCAATTCTGCATTTTTATTGACTAGATGCATGTAGTTTGGATTGTTATGCTACTTTTCAAGTATCATAGAAATATTCTAACAACACATTTGGCATATATCAGAGAGTGCAATGGTGGTTTAGAGGAGGGAGTTGAGGATAGACGTTGATTATATTTTTAATCACAACCTTCTATTGGTATCAAATGGAAATGGTCTGTGAGAATTCGAGAGGGGAGTTTATTCCCTTATTTGGTTAGTCAGGATTTATGAGAGATTTGCTAAGAAATGATAACATAATTTCTGATGAATGGTCAAAATGTTTGCTGTAAGTTGTTTCGCAATTCCACTCACAATTCTCATGCCCTCCCCTCTAAAATGTGAAAAAAATGGATTCTCAATTCTCACACCTGCTCCCTCCTAGAAATCTCTTGCTTCCAAACAAGTGACTTTATATGTCTCTGGATTTCCATTCTCTCTATAGTTGTCTCCAACCAAGCAAGATATTAAGTCAAGTAACAAATCTTCATAATAATTTCTCCACCATAAACTATTAGCCACCATGCATTGATGAACACACCGGCAACAATGCAGGTTCTATAAATTGTATACCGGAGACGGGGATTTCGAGAAGCTAGCATAGAGCGACCAGGGATTTTCTTTTGAGTGATGCATGCATCGCATGCATACATGGAACTGAGAAGAACCTTATGAACATAGCTAGCTACTCGACCATGCTTTGGCATGGGCTTTTGATCACTCCATGCATGTGGAGCTAGCTAGGTAGGCTTGAGAGGCAACCAGAAACTAAGGCGTGTGATTATCGTAGCAATAACCTCAATAACCTCAATGGTAACAATGTCTGGTATAGCTTGTTTGACAGAGGTTCTTCCAACTAGCCAGTTACATCTCTTTTTCTTTACACGGATCGCCCCATGACCACGAGGTCTCTGCTCATGACGCATGACAAGGCTATCTCGTCAAGCTGTGATGCCCACAAGGACCATCAGTAGCTCAACCAGAAGCATCGCTGCGACGACGAGGATATCTCGTACAACAATATGAATGTGATCGACCCTGATACTGATGACCATAAACCCGCGGATGGCTTTAAATCCTTGTCAGTGTGGAAATAATCTATCAATGAAACCTTTTTTATTGTCGCACTATGTTGTTCAGAAAAATTCTAAACGTTATCATACGAAAAGCGGACATATCACTTGAACAAGCGAAAAATAAGACAAGTCTGATTTAAAAGCCACATTATGGCAAATCCACACTAATGCATATACAATGCTCCTCGTTGCTACGAACTAAACATGTTTAAGCGATAAAGTTGAACTATTTTATTTTTCCCACTATCTTCTGTTTTCAGGCTTTTTCTGACCCGAACAGGTGCGCTAAAATTCACCCGGCCCCCAAATCCCCGTGTCCGCCGCTATATTTAGGGGTTAGGGTGTTTTAGTATTCCATTCTTGGATAAGCTCCACCCACCTCCGCACAATCCTCTCCCCTTTGTCGTCTTTTTTGGTTTCTCCGGCGAGCGATTTTAGGTTGTTTTTTTGCGGAGATCGAACAGATCCATAGCGGGAGGTGCTAGGGGACGTGGGGGGCATGATGGGTCGCCAACGCGGAAGTGCGCCCGGCACGACACAGAGGGCGACAGCTCCAGCTGGCCCACCGTCGAGTCGTGGTGCTTCCCGCGTGGAGCCGCTTCAACGAGCACGGCGACCAACTTTGGCCAACCACCAAGGGGATGGAGCTCGCCGCCGCGTAGGAGATGGTGGTGGCTGATAAAGACGGCGCCACCGAAGGGCTCAAGGCTGCAAAGGAGGCCTTTTATCTTGCGAACGTGCTCTACCCGATCAGCATGCGAGTACTCGAAACGCCAGTCTATTGTGGAAATGGGATTGGAAAAAATACATTTTTTTAAATGCAACATTAACATTATTTTAAATACATGGTCAACATCTTTTGTATACACATTTAAGTTTTTTTCTGAAATTATTGATTAACATTTTTCAAATACATGTTTAACATTTTTAGTACATGTTCAACTGGTTTTCAAATGCTTTATTAATATTTTCTAAATACATGATCAATTGTTTCCTTCATTTTCGGTATATGTGATATACATTTTCTCTATTCACATTTTTCACATTTTCTGTATACACATTTAACATTTTTCAAATGCATGGTCTAAATTTTCCAAATCTTTCCCTATAAATTTATTTTGTACTAATATATATTTCACAATGTTTTAAAAGTAAAAAAAAAAGCAAAACGAAAAAGTGAAAATGTAACTTTTCTTTAGAAAAAAGAGGTGCGCACTGGGCCTGTCCATGTGGAGTTTCCCTGACGTGAGGGTTGCCCTCTGTCTCGCTGACATACGGGCTCTGCCTAAATCTGTCCCAGCCGGCCCACCAGCACTCCCTTCGCTCCACAGTCGTCCATTGATCCTTTGACCTTTGACCACTAACCGTTTTTTGAAAAAATGTTTACAAATTAAAAAAATCACCAACATGCAAAAACAGTTCCTGAGTGCAAAAAAAGTCAGAAAATTCACAAACAGTTCATGTATTCAGAAAAAAACTCAATAATTCAAACAAAACATATGAATACCAAAAACATCACAATGTTTCTAAAAAAACTACAGATGCTTTGAAAAATGGTCGTAAATTTGGAAAATGTTGATTAAATTTGGTAAAAACTTCCCAAACCTGAAAAAGGTTCAAGACTTTGAAAAGTTCTAATCTGAACAAGGTTCAAGACTTTGAAAAGTAAAAAAAATGAAAAAACAATTGCAAAAGGAAAAAGTTGATAAATTTTTAAATAAACTTGTACTTTAAAAAAAATGAAATTTGGAAAGGTTCACGAATTTGCAAAAATATGTTTTCAATTTTTAAAAAAATCAAGCATTTCAGAAAAATGGAAAAAAGGAGAAATAAAAAATAAAACCAAAACGGAAGCGCGCACTTCAATAGAAAATATGAACAAATTAGTAGGTTAGAAACAAACTGCACATAAGCACACCAAAAGATGGGTAACGGGACACAAGCTGGAAGTAAGGAGCAAGGCACCGTCAGTGTAAACTCATCACCTTTACTATTTTACTATTTTATTTATCATGTCAATCTACTTTTTCCGTGGATTTTGCAAATGAACATAGAATATAGATATCATGGTCAGCTACCACATGCACCACCACTTATCTGAGAAACCGCCAATTGAAGGAAATGACTATTTGGTAACAATACCTCAGGTCGCTGACTAAAGACGATGCAATTAAAGTTCCAGAAACAAGCATGCAGTCTAGCTCCAGTTGTGTTATGACTCACCAGCAGCTTCCTGTAGTTCTTGGTTGTCGGCCTCGGCACTTTGCTCTAGCTCAAGATTGTCAGCAGCTACCATGTGGGCTAATTCTAGCATATTTTCGACCCTATCACCTACACACATTTGGATGGATGTTCATCTTGTCCCTGATGCCTCCTAATCCCGATTGCTTCTAGTTCAGGACTTGTTCCAATCTTCTCTAACCTCTCAAAGCCACTAGCTCCTCCTCTGTGTTTCCTATTTACAACCTTTTAATACCGATGTCTCTATTTTTTAGGAACCAGTTTGCTTTTGTTTGTGTCAACACTGGGTAGAATATATACCCACGCAGCTGAAATACATGGGACTAGAGCACATGAATGCCACACTCGCTCTATTTGTCCCAACAGTGCACATGAATGGGATGCATGGAGCAATATATAACAGTGCTGGTATAACTGTTGCACACCGTCAATTAAAAACTGTTTTTCATTTGTAGTTCCATGTAAATGCACCCAGGCACATATGCTTCCTTTTGTGGTACTCTCAGTGGCCTAGCCTTTATTGCTACTTAAAACCTACTCCACTCCCGCAACTCATATGTCCATGAGTCTTGTCATACACTAATGGTGGTGGGTGGCGCCGCTTGAGAGGAAGTTGTGCGCACATTCATTTTAAAAAATAGATTTAATCCTCATCTCCATCTAGAAAAACATTAAAAAAATCCTCACCTCCATCTACAAAAAGAAGTAAAAAAGAAAAAAAATCATTAACTCAGCCTATCAACGAGCGCCACTTTGCGTAGCCCTCCGTTTAAAAAAATATGTGAGGTCGTCACCTTCATCTAAAAAGAAAAAAACATTTAAAATTTTTACTCACCTCCATGTAAAAATGATATCCAAAAAGTTTTTTCACCACGGCCAACCAGCTTGCGCCACGTGGCATAGCTGGTTGGCCGCCCTTCACCGCTTCACGTGACGCTTAATGGGTTTAATTAGAATGCATGTTCCCAAATTAAAAAAACACCCCACATAGATTGATACCATTACTGTTAGAGTTATAATATAAGTCATGTACCCCTTTATATTTATCCCATTGTATAAGGGGTTTCCTGCATATGTTCCACATGTACATGTATATATATATCGGTCTATGGCCTCATGGGAATACAAGTTGCTTTCCTAACATGGTATTAGAGCTTTAGGTTTTTCTCTCGCACACGCAACTCGTGCTCCTATCAATCCAATCTCGTCTCCGTCGCTCGATCCTCACGTCGCCAGGGGCGATCGATCCTCCCGTCGCTCGGCCGTCGCTCGCACGTCAGGGGATTCGCTCGATCCTCCCGTCCCAGCCGGATCCTCCCATCCCAGCCGAATCCTCCCGTCGCTAGCCAGGGGCGCCCGATCCGATCGCTAGCCAGGGGCGCCCGCTCCGCTCCTCCAGTCGCTAGCCGCCCGTTCCAATCCGATTGCTAGCCAGGGGCGCCCGCTTCGCTCCTCCAGTCGCCAGCAGGATCCTCCCGTCGCTAGCTGGGGCGCCCGATCCCCCACAACGCTCGCCTCCTCCAGTCGCCAACCGGGGCGCCCGATATCCTGTCTGCGGTTCCCGTCGGTTCCTAAAAAAATGTCTGCTGCATCAGGCTATGTTGCCGTCCCTCGCTGTCCGGTGATCTTTGATGGTACTAACTACACAGAGTTCATTGGCTTCATGCGCATTCACATGAGTGGCATCCGTCTCAGGGGTGTTCTTTCTGGCGAGGTCTGCTGTCCGCCACGTCCGGTTCCTCCGGTGGCTCCTATTCCGCCGACTCCACCGGTTCTTCCTACAGATGCTAATCAGGCCGCCAAGGATGCGGCTAAGCTTGCTGATGAGGCTGCTGGTCGTGCTTATGATGAGAGGGTTTTGGCTTATGAGGAGGCTCTTCAGACGTATCATGGTGCTCTGTCTGTTTACACCCAGTGGCTTGATGATGATGCTAAAGCTGCAGCTGTTCTCACTGCTAGTATTCTGCCCCAGTTTGCTTCTGAGTTTCTGGGTTTTCCTACTGTCTTTGAGATGTGGACCCGTCTTCGTCAGCGCTATGAGCCCTTTGGTGATGCCCTGTACCTTTCTGTGGTTCGTCAGGAGCATGCTCTTCAGCAGGGTGACTCTACCGTTGATGACTTCTATGCACAGAGTTCTGCTATCTGGCGCCAGCTTGATTCTCTCCGCAATGCTGGTTGTCGTACTTGTCCCTGTTGCCAGGCTGTCCAGGCCAATTTGGAGTTTCATCGCGTCTACGAGTTCCTGTCTAGGCTTCGTATGGAGTTTGAGCCCCGGCGTGCTCAGTTGTTTGCCCGTGGCCGTATTTCTCTCATGGAGGCTCTTTCTGAGATTCGTGCTGAGGAGACTCGCTTACGTGGTGCTGGTTTGCTGGAGGTTCCCTCTGTGCTCGCTACTCGGTCTTCTTCCACGCCACCCGCTGCACCGACCCATTTTCGCTCGAGTGCTCCGCCACTCTTGCCCACTCCTTCTGACGGCTCCGGTCGTCCCCGTCCACATTGTGACTACTGCAACAATGATGATCATATTGAGTCCCAGTGCTACAAGAAGAGGAAACACCTGCGCAAGGCACGATCATCACCTTCAGGGACTTCGTCATCTACCTCGACAACTTCAGCCATTGCTTTGACTAAGCAGGATATTCTGAGACTTAAGCGTCTGCTCGCGGCTTCAGGTTCTTCCTCGACGGGTACTGCTGGTTCTGTGACTGATGCTTCCCGCCCTGAGCAACCGCCCTCTACACAGTCAGGTACATCCCCATGGGTTCTGGATTCTGGAGCTTCTTTTCATATGTCTTCTCATTCTTCCACTTTGTCCTCTCTTCGATTGCTGGATTCTCCTGTTCATGTCTTCACTGCTGATGGTACTCCACTTTCTGTTGCTAGTAGAGGCAATCTTTCCACTCCTTCTTATTCTGTTCCTGATGTTGCTCATGTTCCTCGACTTACCATGAATCTATTTTCTGCTGGTCAACTTACTGATTCTGGTTGTCGCGTCACCCTTGACGCTGACTCTTGTTCTGTCCAGGACCGTCGCATGCACACTCTGGTTGGGGCTGGCCCTCGCCGCCGTGATTCTCAGGGTCTTTGGGAGTTGGACTGGCTTCATGTTCCTTCCGCTGCCACCACCATTGCCAGTTCTTCCGCGTCTGTCGCCTCCGTTACTGGTTCCTTCCAGCAGTGGCATCATCGACGTGGTCATCTGTGTGGTTCTCGGTTGTCTTCCTTAGTTCGTCGAGGTCTTCTGGGGTCTGTCTCAGGAGATGTCTCTTTAGAGTGTCAGGGTTGTCGTCTTGGCAAGCAGATTCAGTTACCATATTCACATAGTGAGTCAGTGTCTAAGCGTCCTTTCGATTTAGTCCATTCTGATGTATGGGGTCTGGCCCCTTTTGCTTCGAAAGGTGGTCATAAATAGTATATTATTTTCATAGATGATTTCTCTCGTTACACATGGCTTTATTTCATGACTTCTCATAGTGAGGTGTTATCTATTTATAAGCATTTTGCTGCCATGGTTCATACTTAGTTCTCTTCATCCATTCGTATTTTTCGTGCTGACTCCGTTGGCGAGTATATCTCTAAGATGTTGCGTGGTGTTCTTGCTGAGCAAGGGACTCTCTCTCAATTCTCTTGTCCTGGTGCTCATGCTCAGAATGGTGTGGCTGAGCGAAAGCATCGACATCTTCTTGAGACGACTCGTGCATTGATGATTGCTGCCTCTCTCCCGCCTCATTTTTGGGCTGAGGCGGTCTCCACATCCACCTATCTTATCAATATACAGCCTTCCGCTGCTCTACAGGGTGGTGTTCCTTTCGAGCGACTTTTTGATCGTTCTCCCGATTATTCGATGCTTCGCTCGTTTGGTTGTGTTTGCTATGTTCTTCTTGCCCCTCGCGAACGCACCAAACTGACCGCTCAATCTGTTGAGTGTGTCTTCTTAGGCTACAGTGATGAGCATAAGGGCTATCGTTGTTGGGATCCTATCGGTCGTCGGATGCGTATCTCTGGAGACGTGACTTTTGATGAGTCTCGTCCCTTCTACCCATGCCCATCTTCCTCGACTTTTTCAGTGCGGGATATCTCTTTCCTCACTTTTCCTGACTCACCTATCACCCCAGTCGAGCCTGTACCTCTCCGTTCCACTTCCTCTCCTTCCTCACCTCTAGTTGATTTGTAGCCACCATCCTCCTCGGTCTCCTCGCCTAACATGTCACTGGGTTCTCCACCCTCATCTCCGGTGACTTCCTCCCCGGTCTCGTCTCCTCGCATGTTACCGAATTCTACACCTTCATCTCCGGTGACTTCTTCATCGCCGCCCCCCGATTCTACCTTGGCGATTCCTCCTTCTATTATTCCATCTTTTCCTCAGAATTACACTCGTCGTCCACGACCTGTCGATGCCTCTGTGGATGAGTCGTCATCTTCCTCTCAGCCTACTTATGGCTTGCGTTCTCGTCCTCGTCCGCCTGTTGATCGCTTTGGATTTCCCACCGCTGGTGCTGCTGTTCTTGAGCCGACTTCTTACCGTCAGGCTGTTGTTCATCCTGAATGGCAGTTTGCGATGGCAGAGGAGATTGCTGCTCTTGAACGCACTGGTACCTGGGATCTTGTTTCTCTTCCTCCCGGAGTCCGTCCGATCACTTGTAAGTGGGTCTACAAGGTTAAGACTCGCTCCGATGGTTCTCTTGAGCGTCACAAAGCTCGTCTTGTGGCTCGTGGTTTTCAGCAGGAGCATGGTCGTGATTATGACGAGACTTTTGCTCCTGTGGCCCATATGACCACTGTTCGTACACTTCTTGCCATTGCCTCTGCACGCCACTGGTCTATATCTCAGTTTGATGTTAAGAATGCCTTTCTTAATGGTGAGATGCATGAGGAGGTGTACATGCAGCCACCACCTGGGTATTCTGTTCCTGATGGCATGGTATGTCGTCTTCGTCGCTCTCTCTATGGCCTTAAGCAAGCCCCCCGCGCCTGGTTTGAGCGATTTGCCTCTGTGATCACTGCTGCTGGTTTTTCAGCCAGTGCTCATGATCCAACATTGTTCATTCACCTTTCTCCTCGTGGTCGGACTCTTCTTCTTCTCTATGTTGATGACATGATCATCACGGGGGATGACCCCGAGTATATTGCCTTTGTAAAGGCCCGTCTTAATGAGCAGTTTCTTATGTCTGATCTTCGACCTCTTCGCTACTTTCTTGGGATTGAAGTCTCTTCTACCTCTGATGGCTTTTTTATATCCCAGGAAAAGTATATCCAGGATCTTCTTGCTCGTGCTGCTCTTACTGACGCGCGCGTTGTTGAGACTCCTATGGAGCTCAATGTTCACCTCGGTGCTACTGATGGTGATCCTCTCCCTGACCCGATGCGTTATCGTCATCTTGTTGGCAGTCTTGTCTATCTAGCTGTCACTCATCCGGACATCTCTTATCTGGTTCATATTCTGAGTCAGTTTGTCTCTGCTCCCACATCGGTTCACTATAGTCATCTCCTTCGTGTTCTCCGATATCTTCGAGGCACGATCTCTCACCGTCTCTTCTTTCCTTGCTCCAGTTCTTTATAGCTTCAGGCCTATTCGGATGCTACGTGGGCTAGTGATCCTTCAGATCGCCGTTCACTTTCTGCTTACTGTGTTTTTCTTGGTGGTTCTCTCATTGCCTGGAAGACGAAGAAACATCTTGCAGTTTCCCGTTCGAGTGCCGTGGCTGAGTTGCGAGCAATGGCTCTTTTGACGGCAGAGGTGACTTGGTTACGGTGGTTACTTCAGGACTTTGGTGTTTCTGTCATTACACCGAATCTGCTCTTATCTGACAGTACAGGTGCTATCAGCATTGCGCGCGATCCTGTGAAGCATGAGCTCACCAAGCATATTGGTGTTGATGCTTTCTATGTGCGCGCTGGTGTGCAGGATCAGGTTATTGCTCTTCAGTATGTGCCTTCCGAGTTACAGTTGGCGGATTTCCTGATGAAGGCCCAGACTAGAGCACAACATGGCTTTTATCTCTCCAAACTCAGTGTTGTTCCTCCACCATGAGTTTGAGGGGGGGTGTTAGAGTTATAATATAAGTCATGTACCCCTTTGTATTTATCCCATTGTATAAGGGGTTTCCTGCATATGTTCCACCTGTACATGTATATATATATCGGCCTATGGCCTCATGGGAATACAAGTTGCTTTCCTAACAATTACTATTAAAGATTTCTTAGGAACAAAGGAACGTAGAACAAAGGGATAGAAGAAGAGCATAGGAATAGGGCGATATGCAAAGTGGAAATACGTAAGCCTTCCAAAACATAAGAGTAAGTTTCCCCTTTGATATCAATGCTGTTTTCCCCTTTCCTAAGGAAATGGCACCAGTCCTGAAGGCATTCAAAAGGATAAAATTGCATAGGAAAGCATAGCTGGACAATTAATTCCTGCAGAAATTCTTTGAACCCGCCCCCCGAGAATTCCCAGGGATTTAAACGGCAGGGCCTAAATTAAATGGTGCGATATATATTATTTACTATTCCCTCTTGGAAAAACGCATGTTGCTTTTCTTTGTTCCCATACTACACACATTTGTTATTGTGTCAACATTGAATGGAATCAAGTTAGGAACTGCAATAACTGTTTTAGGCCTACCATGTAATTAGGTCCTGAGATGAGTAAAGAAACAACCAGGCATGCTACATGTCTTTGACTATCCTTACATCTTGTTTACACGAAGTTGTTGCTGCCGGTAGATTGAATTGACTAGCCGGCCGGAAAAAAAATCATTCAGGCCAGCTTTTGCTAGCTCTGTGCGGGATTATCTCGGAAGCAAACTGAGCCAGCTCTTGGAGAACCTCCACTGGCCACAAAGGACTTGGCGGCATCAGGGTTATGGCTACGTCCGGCTCTGCTATTGCACACATTTGGGTGGCTATTCCTGCCTCCTTTGGCCACAAAGTGCTCAATCTTGCCATTGTGTTCTCGCCTACATTGAACTAAGCATGCTGGATATATCTGGGTGACTGTTCCACTCTTCCCTGATGCCTCCTACTCCCATATGGTTGTTCACAATCCTCATCTCTCTGGACTTCCAAGTCCTCTGTTTTTCCTGTCTACAAAGTTTTAATACTAGCAAAATATAGTCATGTTATTCCAGAACTAGCTAGTTTGCTGTTGTTTGCGTGCACATTGTGTAGAATATATATCCATGCCATGGGAAATGCACTTGATCAGAGCACATGGGTGCTACACTCCCTCTTTTGTCCCAACCATACACTTGCAGATCTCTGCGGCGATATGTATCAGTGTTGTTGATTGTTGTACATCCTCAGTAAAAAAACCATATATATTTTCATGGTACTGCCAGGTAAATGCATGCTGGCAAATGTCAACCATGCCTTCTTTTGGCACTCTCAGTTACTTAGACCCTATTGCTGCTTAATTAGTGACCTTGCAAATGTCGAAAATGCCATCATCTCAAAAATTGGAGGCATTAATATGGTGGCCCTGTCATGCCTTGCGCCATTGTAATCACATGTGTCAACTTTGCTTATTGATGGTAGTTTGTCAAGAACAATGTATTTTTATCTTATTTCAGTGTTTTCTCTCCACAGTAAATCCACACTAATATCATTCATAAATCACATAGCAAATTCAATTCGTTGTGCACTTGAAATAAGTGGCATCACAGAAAAGATGATGATGATTTTGTCACTTTGTTACTGTGATCTTCACCCTCATCTGAAAACATGTCTCTTATACCTCAATATGTTCACAAAATGATCTACTATTAATATGAAGGACCAGATAACAAGTTGGATTCCTGAAGTATACATTGATGGAGAAGGAAGATATGTAGTACATGAGTTAGGATAGAGGTGTTTTTAGTGAGCTCGTGAATAGAAGTTTGACCCAACCTACAAAGACAGACCAGTATGGTAATGTTAGAACTTGTCAAGTTCATGATACAGTCATGGACTCGGAAAGTCCTTTCTCAGCCGAGCTCAAATGTGCTCGGGTGAACAGTAAAATTGAAAAAAAAAATATCTGATTTTTTTGTGGTAAACTTTGACAAATATTCTAACTGCTAGCAAAATTTCATCTTCAGATCACATTCGTACAAGTCGTGGGAAAAAAAATTCAGTGCTCCAAAATGCTTTGGTCCTTTAAACTGAGGTGGTTTTCCCTTATGACGTTGATTGTTATTCTGTGTATTGGTATTGGCCACAAAATCTGATCCGCTGTCACTTTGTTTCCGCTTACCGTTATTGCCCTGATTATGTCCTGTCATATATTACTGCTGACTTTTCCCATTGTCGTTCTTCTTCCCCTTACTAGACTTCTCCTCATCAGACCCGGGGTCCTTAGTGTTGTCTGAGTCAGTGTATTTGATGAGAGCCACCATGAGCTCTTCCATGTCATTGCAGTGACGTTTAAGCCGCCCTAGCTTCTGTTTGAGGGGTGTGAAGTGGCAATTCTTCTCTAAGATCAAAACAGCAAATCCAGTTTTGATGCTATCCGATGAGTGGATAACAGCTGAGACCCGGCGCACCCAATGGTGGGCCGACTCATCCTCGCGTTGGACACAAGCGTCTAGGTCGATGATCAATAGAGGCTGCTTACACATGTCTTTGAAATTCTGAATAAAGCGCGCCTTCAACTCATTCCATGAATTGATGGAGTTGGCAGGTAACCCTTTCAACCAAGTTCGAGCCGGCACATCCAGCATCATGGTGAAGTACTTGGCACATACAGCATCGTTCACATCTAGCATCTCCATAGCCAGCTCGTAGCTCTTGATCCAAGCCTTAGGTGGAAGATCAGCTGTGTAATTAGGTACCTTGCGAGGACCCTTAAAATCTTTAGGAAGATGCTCATTACGCAGAGCCGGCACTAGGCATGGCACACCCACCGTCTTGGAAGTCATCCTGACCTCCATAGACGACGAAGGGTTTCGCTGAAGCTGCTGATGAGCCACCAATTGAGCCGCCAGTTCCGCCTCTTGATGTGCTCTCGCCTGATCCTTGATGGCTTGAAAAGTGTTATCATCACCGGGCGGGTTATGCCCATGGGGCGGATTACGACGCCGCTCGCTGCTGGAAACCGTCGGTGACTCAATGCGCCGGCTGTAACTTCGACTCTGCCGTTGGGTTGAGTGAATTCGCTCGCAGCTGTATGAGTAAGCCACCTGCTGAGCTACATCTGTCTGAAGAAGTTCCACGACATTCCAGGTGTCTATCGCAGCTGGTGACTCACCTTCAATTGGAAGAGCCGCCAACCGCGAAGCTGCAACAATCATGTTATCCAGCGGGTTAGAGTAATGACCCGGAGGTGTTGGCACTCGCTGAGGCGGGGTCAAATTCAAACGAGGCGAGTCCGTTGTACGAGGCTGAGCCGCCGCCCCGGCCGCAGGCGCCTCAGTAGCCCGAGTCACACCGGGCGGGTTACTCGGCCCTGCTCCAGGTGTACTAAAAAGGTTTCGCCCCTCAAACTGCGGAGGTAAGCGGCTCTGGTGCCTTCTTCAAAGAACAACATTTGACGCATTCTGATCCAAGTTTAACCAGAAAGCTTCAGCCTGTATCCGCTGTGACTCGGCCTCCAGCGCGGCTCGCTCCATCGCCATCCTGATATTCTCCGCATTAAGCTCCACTCTAGCTTGGGCTACCTCATCCCGCAGTTTTGCAACCTCCAGATTATGTTGTGCTTGAGTCGTCGGAGTTACCTCTGCGGCTAACAGAGTCGCCAAAGCATCCAGGAGCTCGGATAAGACTTGAGCCGGCGGGCGCGCAGAGCCGCTCGCCCCGTGGGGCCTGAGCACGGTGGGCGCCAACTGTCGTGGAATTTTCACGACAGATGTCGTAGCAAAAGGACTTAGTTGTGGAGCCATCGCAACATAGTTATCTTGAAGGGGTTGAATGGGAACAAAGACAAAAAGGATTTACCCAGGTTCGTCCCCTCTCAACGAGGTAAAAGCCTACTCCTGCTTATAGTAGTATTGCTTGAGTTTCGATTACAAGGGAGCGAATACGCTTGACCTAGTTCTCGATTGATTGTCTCTTGAGTTAACCCGCTACCGAGTCTCACCTTTATATACACAAGTTGAGACCCGGAGGCTTACAGAGTCCCGGCCGGCTCACACAACGTGACCGTCTCGGTTTCTCACTAGTCATGCCTTACAGGGCAAGTCATCATACGGCGGTTCATAGGCCCGGGTCTTGGGCTTTTACCAGGCCTGCCTCCATGAGCCACCGTCTTCACACTTCTCCTTGGGCCTCCTTGGACCTTCTTCATATTAAGCCACCAATGGTGTAACCCAGCCCCTCCTGGGCGGGTCACACCTCGGAGCTATATCCCCAAGACCAACTGAGCCAGCTTTTGCAGGACCGCCTTTGGCCACAAAGCATTTGGCAGTGTCAGGGTGGCTCTTCTATTGCACACATTTGGGTGGCTACTCTTGCCTCCACGGGTCACAAAGTGCTCAATCTTGCCATTGAGTTCTTGCCTACATTGGACCCTACAACCAGCGCACATTTGGGTGGCAGTTCCACTCTTCCCTGATGCCTCCTACTCACAAATGGTTGTTCACAATTCTCATCTTCTGGGCTTCCTCTGTGTTTTCTGTCTCCAACCCTTTAATACTAGCAAAATACAATCATGTTATTCTAGAACTAGCTAGTTTGCTTTTGTTTTTGTGCACATTGTGTACAATATATATCCATGCCATGGGAAATGCACTTGATGAGAGCACTGAGCACATGGGTGCTACACTCCCTCTTTCTGTCCCACCATACACTTAGTCAGACCGCAAAAAGCTTGCACATCTCTGCGGCGATATGTATCAATGTTGTTGATTGTCGTACACCCTCGATAAAAGCCATATATATTTTGGCGTTATTGCCTGGTAAATGCACGCCGGCAAATGTTGGCCATGCCTTCTTTGGTACTCTCAGTTACTCAACCCCTATCGCTGCTTAATTAGAGACCCTACAAATGTCGAGAATGTCATCATCTCAAAAATTGGAGGCATTAATACGGTGGCCCTGTCATGCCTTGCGCTATTTAATCACCTGTGTCACCTTTTCTTATGATGGTAGTTTGTCAAGAAGAACAATGCAATTTTTTTTTAATTTCAGTGTTTTCTATCTGCAGTAAAGCCACACTAATATCACGTAGCAAATTCAGTTGGTTGTGGACTTGAAACAAGTGACATCACAGAAAAGATGATGATGATTTTGCCACTTTGTTACTGTGATCTTCGCCCTCATCTAAAAACATGTCTCTTATACCTCAATATGTTCACGAAATGATCTACTATTAAGGTGAAGGACCAGATAACAAGTTGGATTCCTGAAGGATACTTTCATGGAGAAGGTATGTAGTACATGAGTTAGGATAGAGGTGTTTTTTAGTGAGCTCGTGAATAGAAGGTTCATCCAAGCTATGAAGACATACAAGTATGGAAATGTTAAAAGTTATCAAGTTCATGATACAGTCATGGACTTCATAATATCCAAGTCAATCAAAGAGAACTTTTTCTACACCATATTGTTGCCCGTCCAACTATTGATCAGATATGAAGCACAGTTCATCAACTCTCCCTCCAAGCTACCAAGGAGAGCGATTCTATTCTAGAGATTCACCTTGTATTGTCTCATGCCCAATCACTTCCAGTATCTGGGTTGTTGTGGGGATTGGGGAATCCCATCTCCAGATGAGTTGAAGCATTTGCGACTCTGCTAAATTTCCTGAAGGATGAATTAGGGAGATGCAAGCACTAGAGATGTTGAAATAGGTCAGAGCATAAGCAGCCAATTTAATTTCTTCAAGATTTTGGCCAGCTACTGAATCTGAGGAGGCTTAATATCGATCTTAGCAATGGTCAAAAGCCACTGAAGATACAAAGGAGTAAAGCTATTAGATGGGCTCCCTCGTCAACCTTTAGCAGTTACACTTTGTACTGCAGAGGGTCAAGCATGAAGACCTCTGCATCCTTGTAGGACAGCTCATTGTTAGCGGTGAAATTAGATTCCCGTGCTTGAGGAATTTTGCTTACATCTCAAGTTAGAAAAGCTCAAGATTTGTTTCAGCCCAACAATTAACGAGTATCTATTCAATACTGTTAGTCTAAGTGGTACCGGTCCTTTTGATTTTGGAATCAAGAACCTTGCCCCGCAGTCTCACCTCTCACGACCGTCGCATGTAAGTGTGGAGCTTATAATGAAGACTGCACGGCACCCTTGAAGCCAGTGCTAGATACTCCCTGGACTCAAGAATCAGGAACACCACCAACAAGAGCCTTTGACAGTTTAATCTAAACACTCTTATATTTCTTTACGGAGGGAGTACATTGGTTGGCAGTCTACTTACATGAGACGACACACCCAGTTTATCACTGACATAGAACAAGTACTATCGTTCTAAAACTGATACTAAGTGATATGAGAAAAACCACATCAAAACGAATTTTATTGGAACCACAAAATGTTCTCATCAGCAGCTGTATAATACTACAATTAGACAAATATAAATTCCTGCAAAACATAGTAACCTTGCCTCCTGTCAATCGGAAATATTAAACATGGACAATCCTAGTAAAAGTGCCCAAAGTTTGAAGGAAAAAATATGGACGTACAGATGCAAAATTTGATTCTTATTCATTAAAAAGAGCCAGCCTTGTTTACATATCTTTCAAGTAGCATCTATATAAAAAAAGAAATTTTTATGACCTTTATTCATTTAATGGAACAAATAAAGTCTATAACTTACCCAGGGACTTCAATGAATACTCTTGTAACATATGACGTTTCAATCACTGCCCCGTTCTAGAAAAGAAAAGTTCACCTAGGCAAAATCTCTAGAAAAGGTTTCAATCAGTGCCCTGTTCCAGAAAATAGTGGTATTTTTCAGGGAGTAAATCCTTATATTCCCGGCCTTTCCCCCCTAACGCAAGTGCAGCCAACAAGCTAGCTGTGGAAGCTTCAATGGTGAAGCTCCTCTCATCAATTTTAGACAGATAGGTCCCAGCCCCGAGCATCTCCCCTTTCTTAAGTAACCTTCTAACTATATCATTTAGCATACGGGAGTTGGCAGCACACCCATTCTTCTCCATTGAAAGGAATAGATCATCAGACTCTTGTACAGAACCTTCTTCTATAAGTTTTTGTATCATTAACCTATATGTAACAACGGTGGGCACTAATCCTTGGGCCCAGATACTATCAAACAAATCTTTAGCTTCTTCTTTCCTGCCACCTTTAAGCAACGCACCGATCATAATATTAAAAGTGATAATAGAAGGGTTAACACTGTCCAACGTTTCCCTGAAAAGAACCAACGCATCATCTATCCTTCCATTCTTAGAGTAAGCATCTATCAGTATGTTATAGGTAGTAATGGTTGGTTTTTTGCCCGAATTGATCATAGAATCAAAAACCTTCCAAGCTTCTGACCATCTTCCACCCTTGCAAAGATAATCCATCTGTATATTGGAAGTTACAGTATTTGGTTGAACACCGTTTCTAGACATTTCCTTGAGAATCCGATCAACCTCTTTGCACCTTCCTAATGAATAATATCCATGTATCAGACTATTATATGTGACAACATCCGGCAGAATTCCAATATCAAACATCTGCTGAAGAACCTCCTCAGCCTTGTCCATCGCATGAGCCTTGCACATACCAGAGATGATTGAACTACAGGTCACAACATCCGGCAGAATTCCCCTCTGTAACATTTCACAAAGTAGGCTGTAAGCTTGGTCCACCTCACCCTCTTTCAACAAGCCATGAATTACAGTGCTATAGGTCACCGCATCAGGGCGGCAGCAACCTCCATCCTCAACCATAATTTGAATCAGCTCAAGAGCCTCGTGGCTTCTCTTCTCGTTGCAGAGACCCTTGAAAAGAATGTTGTAGGAGAAAATGTTTGGCACACAGTTAAACATGGGCATTATTCGGAGTACGATGTCCATTGCATAGCTGGTCTTCTTCTCGGTGCAGATGGCTTTGAGTAGGTGGCTGAAATTGACGATGGCTTCTGCTGTAAATCCCAACTTAATGACGTGTCCCATGGCAGCGTGTCCAAGGTCCAAGCGGCCAGCACGGCAGCAGCAGTCGACTAGAATGCCATAGGTGATATTGTGGAGAGGCACCTTGGCTCTTGCGATGTGGTTGAAGAGGGAGACGCCGAGCGCGGGGCAATCACGGCCGACGACGGTGAGGAGGCAGTTGATGGCATGGATCGAGGAGGGCTGAGCAACCTGGAGCAATTCATCGAACAGGTGGAGTGCGTCCTCGGTGCCAATGTCTCCGGCGTGGTACCGGGCCTTGATGTTCTGCTCCAAGATGCGCCTGCCAATGGGGACGACGCGGCGGCTCATAGCCGCACCTAGCCTGAACCTAGGATTTGGAAGAATCGGGCAATAGCAGAGGACGCCGCCGCCGCTGCTCACCCCCTACCGCACCGGCGCAGCCTGGGCATGAATCTGGTATTAGGAAGAAGGAAAGCAGAGTTAGGAGGAGGAGGAGCATGCTGTATGGTCCACGGCGCAGCTCGCCGATGCTCACCATCGATCTGCAGCTGCAATCCGCCGGCCAGAGATCCCAACGCCGCCGCCACCGGCTCTCTCTTTTCTTCCGAAGTGTGTCGTGAATTAACTCAAGAAAAATCTTCACGCCATTTGGCTTTTGTGTACTTTTAATAATACAGTAATATAATAGGGCACTGGGGAGTAAAATGTAGCAACAAAATTTGTACTGGAACTAGTATCTACTGCCTCCATCCCCTATCGGAGCCGGTTTGAACTTATCGATAACAACGGAGAAGTATTCATGCACGTGCCCCTAAGGACCAGCGTCCTGAAACTAAGTCGTCATTGTTGAAACCTTGAATAGTTCTGAAGCATCTGACACCAAATCTCGGCACACGACGAAAAATCCTAACCTCACCGCACCAAGAAGACGGTACGAATCTACGCCGAAGCTCCGTTCGACTACATCCAGATAGACGAACTCGAGGAGGATCGAAGTCCGGAACACAAACTCGGAGAAGAAGTGCCGCCATCCACCCGAGCGCCGCACCTACGAGGACTAAAAAACTCTAACCTAAACTACTAACCGAAGCGGAGGCACCGGGATTCCCCTCCCGCCAACGACCGCTAGAGTGGCGGGCACCGGGATTCCCCTCCCCGACGAAGTCTACTGAGAAGAGTTTGCCCTAGCCGGGATTCTCAACTATCTATCTATCTACATATCTACGTATCTACTAAAAACACAGCACAAAACAAAAATAGAAAAAATAGGCTAAAATTCTCACAAAAATCAGGAATATTCGGCCGTTTGATTTAGTAAATGAACACATCACCATCGCAAACAAATCTGCAATCGCCTATTTTGCGGCAGCTACCGCTGTTGCGACTGTCTCAGCTGATTTCTTCTCAACCGCAATCTCAACCTTCTTGTCGATGTTTTCTTCAGTTAACCTCCGTCTTTCCTTTCTCTCCTCCGTGGTCTCACCGTAGTACTTCTTTCACGTCGCGCCATCTCCGACACCGTGCACACGTCCATACGATGGCCGATTCTCCACCGGGAGTCCTTTCAATATGTTCAACACCCGGTTGAATGGGGTGTCCCACTTCGGCGCCAACGCCTCAGACGGCGAGTCACTTTTGGCCACAATCCTGTGCTGCTCTCTCTACAAAAGGAACAAGGATCGTTTACAAATATGACTAAACATGCAGTCGAATTGATCAGAACCTAAAATTACCAGCAGTCTCATGAACTCCGTCATGACCGGGTCCGTCTCGAAAACCTTCTTGACTGGGTCCCAATGGTGGTGGGCCTTGGGGACGTCACGCTCCTGCGGGACGGTGAAGTCCGCCAAGGGGTCTGGGATGCCCAGACTTTCGTGTTTCGCGTCCTCCTTGGGATATATGGACCTCTTCCCGCCGTAACCAGGGCTTCCGAGGTGGTGGGACCCCATGTTCCTCTCTTGAAGCCCCTTCATGTACCTTGACTTCTTTTTGACAGTTTCGGCCTCGCAAGCCGCCTTGAATTTTTGAAACTGCTTTTCCGTGATTGTCGGATTATTCTTTACATTCTCGGAGTAGGGTTCCTTTTTCTTGACGATCCGATGTTTCACCCTTGCTTTCCAGGCGGCCAACGCGTCGCTAAACTTGGTCATGGCCTGTTTGTTTATCTTCTTCATTGACGGGTCTTGATCTGGACTTTTATAATCCTTTTCATTCCGGCCCGGGAACAAGAATATCTAGTGCAGCTTGTTTAGGAGGGATGGCCTCATATTATCCATCTTCTGTAGTTTCTCATCGTTGATGGTGGCGGTTCTCCGTAAGATGCAGCGTATTTGATTGCCATCTTGTGCTCTAAACTAAACTTTTTGCTCTAAACTACCTTTTGCTCTAAACTAATTTTTTCTCTAAAATGTAGAGAGAGAGAGGAGGGGTGGGGGGAGGGGTGGGGGCTTAGAGAGAGGGGGAGAGACGGTGGCGGGG
>LR738712.1:889785115-889843629 GCA_902687465.1 Secale cereale | reverse complement strand
GGGGGGGGGGCGGTGAGGTTGCGTGCGTCGGCATCGGCAGGAGACGGCGGTGAAATATGGCGACGGTGAATTGTGGAGACGGCGGCGAAATGGGGCGAGGGATTTGGGGGAGAAGTGGTAGCCGGGGAAGGGAAACCGCTGGTTAAGTAAAACGTAACGGTAGCGCGTTACTGAAAACACGAGTTAGCTATAGCGTGTTTCAGTAAACGCGCTACTGCTATGCCTTTCTCTTTTTTTCCTTTTTCATTTATTTTTCTTTACATTTTTTCCTTTCTCCTTTTTCTATTTCTTTCATTTTCATTTACTTTTCTATTTATTTTTATTTTTTTATTTTCGTTAGCAGTAGCGCCTTACACCTAAACACGCTGCTACAACAATATTAGTGGTAGCGCGGTTTTTATAAGACTGCTACTACTATGTGTAGCCTATCGGCTTAGTGTGTGGGAATTTTAGTAGTAGCGCTTTTACCATGAGACGCGCTACTGCTATGTATTTATCTGTAGCGCGCACGCGCTACTGATATCTAGCAATAGCGTGCTTTTTTAACAAGCGCTACTGCTAAAGTTCTGTGTATAAGGTGTTCTCTAGTAATGTGGGCCTTTGGTCCCGGTTCGTGTTGAACCGAGACTAAAGGGGTGGGGGGCCTTTAGTCCCCACCCTTTAGTGACGGTTCTAGAACCGATACTAAAAGGCCTTACGAACCGGTGATATAGCCTAGTTCTGCACTAGTGTGTGTTTTGACACAGGGGATAAGGAAACAAGAAGAACCTTAAAATCACGTCCATAGTCAAGTTCTCATGTCTCCCCTATGTAACCATAATATGTGTCCTTTTCCATAGATCGGACGAGAGCCGACGGGGGCGGATATCAAAACCATGGAACTATATAATAACAAACAATAATACAAGTAAGAAAATTATACAAGTAGCTATCTAAGTTTATATACAAGTAAGAATTTTTTTTCTTTTTAAGAAAAGATAAGAACAAGAGTCTCAACACGGTGGTGCCGGTGACGAGACCGGCGCGGGCGATCGACGGCGGTGAGGATGGGGAGGGTGAGGACGGGGGCGGGACGGGCTTGTGGGAAGAACAAAAGAGAAGAAAGAGAAAGCTTAAGTGTGGCTTGGGCACTTCATATCATGTTTGTTTTGTGTGAACTCAAGTGACATCATGCTCTCAGGCATTTCATTGAACACCTCATGTGCATAGGAAGGGATAGCAAAGTAGCACACGCCTCCCACCTTCTATGAGCCAAAAACAGATAAGAGTGCGGGCAGATGTGAGGATATATATAGGCATTTTTTTAGTCCTGGTTGGTGTCATTAACCGGGACGAATGCACCCATTTGAACCGGGACTGGTGTCTGTCGAGCCCCGGCCGGCATCCTAGCTGCTCGAATCAGTACTGATGCGGTCCCACCTCGTAATGCGACCGAGAGTATTGCTCTGGCCTGGCTAGAACCAAAGCACTGTTTTCTATTAGTGACAAGACATGGTTGGTCCGTGTGTCTATAATTGTGGCGTGCTGTGTACATTTCTAGCTACCGGTAGATTGAATTGACCAGCCGGCCGGAGAAGAATCAATCATGCCAGCTTTTGCTAGCTCTGCGTAGGATTGTCTCGGAAGCAAATCAAGCCAGCTCTTGCAGGACCTGCTCTCGCCACTAAGTACTCAGCGGCGTCATGGTTGTGGCTACAACCGACTCTGCTACACCTTCTTGAACTCAAGTGTACTCTAGCACCAACTTGTCATAACTCGTAGTGTCTTGTGTACCTTTCGGTCCTTTGCAGCGCTAGCGTGCTCTAACTACCGGCTGTCAGCAGCGAGGAAGTGCTCAAGCTCGCTGTTGAGTTATTGCCTACATTGGACACTGCAACCTGTAGGCATTTGGGTGGATGTTCCTCTTGTTCCTGATACCTCCTACTCCCAAATGGTTGTAGTTTCACAATTCTCATCTCTCTAGGCTTCTAACTCATATGTGTTTCCTATCTACAATCTTTCAACACTAGCAAAATGTACTCATGTTATTCTGGAACTAGCTAGTTTGCTTTTGGTTGTCTAGAATATATATCCATGGCACGGGAAATACATGAATTGGATCAAAGCACATGGGTGCTACACTCCCTCTTTCTGTCCCAAGTCCCAACCACAAACATGGAGATCCTGGCGCTAGTAAACCCACAATTACAACCCATATTTTGATTATAATTCCTCGTAAATGGCCATCCGTCGGGCCAGGCCGGGCTTTGGGACGGGCCTACCAAAGCCAAAGGCAGAATACCTAGGTCAGGGCCCAGCTGGGCTGTCGGGCCTAGTTTTCAGGCCCAAGCCTTAGCCCATCAGTGAAAAAGCCCACTGGGCCTCGGGGCGGGCCCCTTCCCTAAAATGCAAAAAACCCAAGCCCGGGCCCCTCCTGACGTGCCCCTTGAGCTCAAAACTCAGGCCCAAGCCCGGCCCGTGGGCAGCACTAGGCCGGATCGGGTCGGGCCGGCTGGGCCGGGTATCCCATGGCCAGGTATAACTATAGCATAGGCATTCCACGCCCTTATTGCAGCTTAATTGACACCTACTCTACCCTCTACCACAAAAAAAACGTCTACTCTACTCATCCACCCGCTATATATACCCATCTTGCTCGTTCAAGTAATGTGCACACATCAAGATGCATCTTCTCAGAAACAAAATAAAAATCCACACTGTGTATAGTCAAACTTGCATGGGGAAACGAATGGTGCTGTTCTTCTGGTACTTTACGTTATTGCATCGACCAAAGTTAAGTAACTATGACCAGTTGCATAGACCAAAGTTAAGTAACTATGAGAAAGAGAAACTGGTTTTAGTGTTAGGTATGGGAGGCAATGGGAAAACCACCACTTCCCCGTGATGTACTCTGTACTCCCTTGGATTAAACTTTGACCAATAATTCCTCCATTAACATGTGGTTTATGTCACACAAAAGTGATATGACCAAATCCATGTCCTTACTTATGATTATGGTTTGTCACTTAAGAGTAATTGTAAGTCAAAAATTGCCCTAGCAAATCAAAATGCGCCATAAATTTTTGACTGGATAGAATAGTGGCCAAAGTTTTAATTAGCAACCTTGCAAATGTTGAAAATAACATCATCGCAAAGATTGGAGGCATTAATACAGTGGCCCTGTCTTGCCTTATGCCATTTAATCACCAGTGTCACATTCCTTACTGACGTTACTTTGTCAAGGAGAACAGTGTTTTCTTATTTCACATCATGTACATTGTCAAGAAGAACAAATGTATTTATTTTGTTTTCAGTTTTCTTCTATTCAAATTAAAGCCACGGTGATATCACTCATAAATCCATGTGCACCTACGTAATTGGCATTGATGTTATATGCCAAAGAGAAAGATGTTATGTTATTACGAATACAATTCTCAGTGACCAATTTTGGCAAAATAATCACCACCGCCACATGTGAAGATGTGGCTGACTCATGTGGGTCATCATCCAATGGCCATATATACAATACGAGACCATAGATGCATTTCAGAAAAACATTTCATCGATGATTTTTCAACTCTAAAGACAGCTGCCATTCACTCTGAAGATTTTGATCAAATATTAGAAAAATGTGATGGCTTACCTTTGGCGATCTTAGGCATATCTAGTGTGTTGGCTAACACGGACAAAACAAAGCATCTATGGAATCACATAGCAAATTCAGTTGGTGGTGCACTTGAAACAAGCGGCAGCGTAGAAAAGATTTTGATGATTTTGTCACTTTGTTACTGTGATCTTCATCCTCGTCAACCTTAAGCAGTTATAGTTCGAACTGTAGAGGGTCAAGCATGAAGACCTCTGCATCCTTTGAGGCATACCTGCTCTCCTAATTCAGACACTAATAGGGGAAAGAAATTTCTGAAGGACAACTCACTCTTAGTGGTGAAATGGGATTCCAATGCTTGAGGAGTTTCTCTTAGAGCATGAACGTTGGGTTAGAAACCGAGAACCTCCCCTGCGGCCTCACGACCGTCACATGCAAGTGTGGGGCATATAAAGAAGATTGCACTGCATTCTTCAGGCAACAATGGCGCCCGTGGAGGGAGCACTCAGCACATTCCCCATCTAAGCTCTAATCTAACCTCATCATCCATGTACATACTTAGCTAATTCTGTGTGCCTATATCTATAGTACTCCTTTTTCTTCAAGTGAAGTGACGTACTCCCTCCGTCCGGAAATACTTGTCATCAAAATGAATAAAAGAGAATGTTTTTTTTTTTAGAAATGGAGGTTGGGCCCCCGGCCTCTGCATCAATCGATGCATGCAGCCATCTTTATTAATTATTCCACAAAAGTCTGACAAGAAACATACATCAAAACACCCGAAGCCACCACTCACACCTACAAATTCGATAATGAGGAGTGCTCTCACTCCCCATATCTACAACCAGTGTCGTCGCCGATCCATCCACATAACGTATCGGGACTAACAACCGGTGCAGCTGACATAAAAGAGAATGTATCTAGATGTATTTTAATTTTAGATACATCATTTTTTTGTCCATTTTGATGACAAGTATTTTCGGACGGAGGTAGTACTAATTATTGAGTGACCATTATTTATCTTATTTTTTTGGTCATTTTCCTTAAACAAACTGTCTGACAAGCTATAAACCAAAGAATTTTCGTGCCACTGTTCTAAACAGTTTCTCAAACTAAACAGCTCAGAAGCTCTTATAGTATCAGTTATACATAGTTTTGACAGTTTGACTTACCACCGCTTGTGGTCATTTGCAGTACTACTCTCCGCAGATCGCCAGAGCACCATCATCTCTTACACCTGTAGTCTGCACATTCTAAGCCTTGGACCTCATCATAATTAAGTTGATTCAGAAACTTATCTGCATCTTCACATATGGTGAACATGATAAAAATGGCGGGAGTTAACAACTAATGTAACACTTACGAAACCTAATCAGAAATTCATTCTGCCACAATATTTATTACTACATCCATAAGGAGCAGAACTAGCAGGACTACCACGAAAATAAAGTTCAAATTTTCGTGTCTTTTATGAAACATATGTAGCCAATATATATGCATGACATGGCAAAAAAAAAGGGGATGAAAAATTTGTCTCTAACCAAATATTAACAACACATCACAATGTTCAAAAGATACAGCTACAATTACTGACGACTGAACGAATTATCAAGCATATTCTGACTCATGTGCTCACAACCTTCTGAAAAAGATGAGAGGAAGATGTGCCGATTACAAGGACAATTATTAATTGTTTGATGGATAGCAACAGGCAGATCCACAAATGCGAAATTTAATAGAGCAGGGCTCACCAGCAGCTGTCCTAACACAGTTAATTTAAGCACCATTCATTTGTATTAGTTATGCTGTTCATAAAGATCTCCAAGATATAGCAGGAAGTGGCAACAGTTCTAGCTAAGTGTGAAAAAAAAGCAAGCATCATCCTTCCTCTCCATGCATGCCGATCTTCTCAAGTGTCACTATCCCAATATTGCATCGAAAGAACTCAATTATTACTCTCTTACAGTATAATATGGTGCTGAACTGCTAGGAAACTCAGCATGAAATTTGCTAATTTCAATTAGAGGTTGAAAATTTCAGCCAACCATGGACGAACGATGACGCTAAAGCTACCAAACTGTTGACTTTATTACCGAATGATTACCATGGAAAAGAGCAGATACCGAAAAGCACAGAAGTATGAAACTAAGAGCAGATACCTAATACACAAGAAAACAGTATTCAGATAGATGCCACGATTTAACATTGTGTTGAAGAACTTTGTACGCACTTCTCTATGTACAGAACAAGAAAAAAATGGTGTATATGACCTTTGATCAGTCCGCTACCTCCCTATCTAGATGAATCTAAGACATGAATTTTGGGACGGAGGGAGTAGTTGATAGCATATCCAATGGACCCGATGAATAATCATGTGACAGATATGTAAAGAAGAAAGGGAATATACTGCATGTTTCCATTCAAATGTAAAGAAGAAAGGGAATATAGAAACTAACTTTCTGCTAGCAAATTCAGTGAGTCCAAGGGCACAACGCGGTCATCATATCATGATCAGCTGTGAACATGATCACAGTAGACTAACAAAACTAAAATAAATTGTGAATATCTAGAGTATATACATCATTACAGTAGACTAACAAAACTAATATAAATTGCAGCTTAGTGCAGGCCAAATGAACAGCTCCATTCAAGTACAAGGCAGCCATATAGAGACACAGATAGTCGTTCATCAGAATGGTGCACAGTCAGACATTCACTACTAGTACAAGTTCCTCCTAGAATTACTAGTAAGAGAAGTGACTTTCAACTTAGACTTACTATATAAAAAAAAGCTTGGGAGATGTAACCCACAAAGAAAAGTTCAGGCCACGATTAGCAGTTCAGAGTATCTAGGCAAAATCTTTGGAGAAGGTTTCAATCAGTGCCCTGTTCCAGAAAAGAGTGATATTTTTCAGGCAGTAACCCATTATATTCCTGACATTTACCCCCTGAAGCAAGCACAGTCAATAAGCCAGCTGTGGAAGCTTCAAGGGTGAAGCTCCCCTCATCAATTTTAGACAGATAAGTCCCAGCCCTGGGCACCTCCCCTTTCTGAAGTAAGCTTCTAACTATAGCATTTAGCATATGGGAGTCGGCAGCACATCCATTCTTCTCCATAGAAATGAATAGATCATCAAACTCTTGTAGAGAACCTTCTTCTATAAGTTTTTGTATCATTAAGCTATATGTAACAACATCAGGCGCTAATCCGTTGGCCCAGATACCATCAAACAAATCTTTGGCTTCTTCCGTCCTGCCACATTTAAGCAATGCACCAATCATAATATTAAAAGTGATAACACAAGGCTTAACCTTCCCGGACAACATTTCCCTGGAAACAACCAATGCATCATCTATCCTTCCATTCTTAGAGTAACCATCAATCAGTATGGTATATGTGATAACATCTGGTTTCAAGCCAATTGAGACCATATTGTCAAGTAACTTCCTCACTTCATCCATCTTACCATCGAACAAGTATCCACCTATCAGTGTGTTATAAGTACGCACATCAGGCTTCACACCCATGTGTACCATCAGGTCGAAGAGATCTTGGGCTTCCATAACCCTTTCATTTTTGCAAAGGCGGTCCATAATTGTGTTGAAGAACACTGTGTTGGGACAGATGCCGCGATCCAACATCTCAGAAAATAGTTCATCAACCTTCTCCCATTTGCCATAAGAACAGAAACCACTAATAAGGGGGGTGAAAACTATGATATTAGGAGCTAACCCTTCAGTTATCATTTGATTGAATTGTGACATAGCATCATCCATTCGGCCAATCCTGGAAAGTAAGTCTATTACTGTTCCGTAACTCGCTACATCAGGGTTCAACCCTTGCCGCCGCATTTTTGTAAATATATGCATTACCTCACCAACCGTTTCTTCTTTAGCATATGCAGATATGAGTTGTTGTAGACATGATGATCTGGTGAGATACCATTTCCTACCATCAAGTCATTGAGACAATACATATCATGAAAAGATTTTTCCAGAGCATACCCATGAAGCAGAATATTGTAGGTAGTAACAGTCTGTTTTTTGCCCAAACTGATCATAGAATCAAAAATCTTCCTAGCTTCTGCAGAACATCCGCTGTTGCAAAGATAATCCATCTGTGTACTGTAAGTTACAATATCTGGTTGAACACCATGTCTAGACATTTCCTTAAAAATCCGATCCACCTCTTCGCACTGTCCTAATGAATAATATCCATGTATCAGACTATTATATGTGGTAGTATTTGGCAGAATACGTCTCTGAAACATCTGTTGAAGAACCTCCTCAGCCTTGTCCATCGCATGAAGCTTGCACATGCCAGAGATGATTGAGTTATAGGTTACAGCATTTGGCGAAATCTCCCTCTGTAGCATTTCAGAAAATAGGGTGTAAGCCTTGCCCACCAAACCCTCTTTCAACAAGCCATCAATCACCGTGCTATAGGTCACCACGTTAGGTTGGCAGCTACCTCCATCCTCAACCATGATGTGAATCAGCTCGAGAGCCTCTTGGCTTCTCTTCTCGTTGCAGATACCCTTGAAAAGAAGGCATGAAAAGAATGCTGTAGGAGAAAATGTTCGGTGTGCAGTTAAACATGGGCATTATTTGGAGAACGATTTCCATTGCATAGCTGGTCTTGTTCTCCGCACAGATGGCCTTGAGTAGGTGGCTGAAAGAGAAGATCGCTTCTGCTATAAATCCCAACTTAATGAAGTGTCCCATGGCAGCGTGTCCAAGGTCCAAGCGGCCAGCACGGCAGCAGCAGTCAACTAGAATGCCGTAGGTGATATTGTGGGGAGGCACCTTGGCTCTTGCAACACGATTGAAGAGGGAGACGCCGAGCGCGGGGCAATCACGGCCGACAGCGGTGAGGAGGGAGTTGATGGCACGGACCGAGGTAGGCCCAGGACCCTGGATCAATTCGTCGAACAGGTTGAGTCTGTCCGCGGCACCAATGTCTCCGGCACGGCACCGGTCTTCAATTTTCCGCTCCAAGATGCGTCTGCCGACGGGGACAAGGCGGCGGCTCATAACTCCTCCTGGCCTGAAAATGCCGTCGCCACAGCTCACCACCTACCGGACCGGCGCAGCCTGGGCGATTACCTGGGGTAGGAAATAACGAGAGCAGAGTTAGGAGGACGAGCTTGCTCCATGTCCGGCGGCGCGGCTCGCCGCAAGGATGTTCACCATCGAGCTACAGCGGCACTAGGAGGTACAGTGAGACGTTGATCATTGAACTTACAATTGATCGTTTGAAAAATGTTTACGAATTAAAAAAAATAACTAACAAGCAAAAAAGTTCTTGAATAAAAAAAAAGTTCACTAATTCAAAAACAGTTCATGTATTCAGAAAAATAAATCAAGAAATCAAACAAAACATATGAATACCAAAAAGTTCACATTTGTTTAGAAAAAAGGTTCTTTATTTCTAAAAAAAATCTACAATTGTTTTGAAAGAAGGCCATAAATTTGGAAAAAGTTCATGAATTTTGGTAAAAACTTAACATATCCGAAAAAGGTTCAAGACTTTGAAAAGTTCAAATCTGAAAAAGGTTCAAGACTTTGAAAAGTACAAAAAATATAAAAAATGAAAAATGAAAAAGTTCATAAACTTTTAAATAAACTTGTACTTTGAAAAAAAAATGAAATTTGGAAAGGTTCACGAATTTGCAAAAATATGTTTTTGAATTTTAAAAAATCAAGCATTTGAGATAAAAAAAAGGGGAAATAAAAAATAAAACCAAAACGAAATCGAAATAAGAAACAGAAGCGCGCACTTCAATAGAAAATAGGAACAAATTAGTCGGTTAGAAACAAACTGCACATATAAGCATACCAAAAGATGGGTAACGGGACACAAGCTGGAAGTAAGTGTAGCAAGGCACCATCATTGTAAACTCCACACCACAAAAGTCACTATCGATGGCCGAGAGAAAGCAGCAACTGTTAAAAACTTAAGCAGGTGCAGGAGTTCAAAACAACCATTTACTACTTTATTTATGACGTTAATCTACCTTTTCTGCAATTTTCGCGAGTAAACATAGAGGATAGATATCATGGTCAGCTATCACATACACAAGCCGCTGAAAATGACTATTTGGTGACAATGCCTCGGGTCGCTGACTAAAGACGATGCTGGAGCCGTGTCTCCCGCAATTAAAGTTCCAGAAACAAGCATGCAGTCTAGCTCCAGTTGTGTTATGACTCACCAGCAGCTTCCTCTAGCTCTTGGTTGTCGGCCTCGGCAGCACTTTGCTCTGGCTCAAGATTGGCAGCAGCTACCATGTGGGCTAACTCTAGCATATTTTCGACCCTATCACCTACGCATATTTGGATAGATGTTCCTTTTGTCCCTGATGCCTCCTAATCCTAATGCTTCTGGTTCAGGATTTCTTCCATTCTTCTCTAACCTCTCAAACCCACTACCACATCCTCTGTGTTTCCTATTTACAACCTTTTAATACCGATGCCTCTATTTTTTAGGAACCAGTTTGCTTTTGTTTGTGTGAACACTGGGTAGAATATATACCCACACAGCTGAAATACATGGGACTAGAGCACATGAATGCCACACTCGCTCTATTTGTCCCAACAGTACACATGAATGGGATGCATGGAGCAATATATAACAGTGCTGGTATAACTGTTGCACACCGTCAATTAAAAACTGTTTTTCATTTGTAGTTCCATGTAAATGCACCCTGGCACATATGCTTCCTTTTGTGGTACTCTCAGTGGCCTGGCCTTTAGTGCTACTTAAAACCTACTCCACTCCTGCAACTCATATGTCCACGAGTCTTGTCATACACTAGTGGTGGGTGGGTGGCGCCGATTGAGAGAAAGTTGTGCGCACATTCATTTAAAAAAATAGATTTAATCCTCATCTCCATCTAGAAAAACATTAAAAAATCCTCACCTACATCTAGAAAAAGAAGTAAAAAAGAAAAAAATTCATTAACGCAGCCTATCAGCGAGCGCCACTTTGCGTAGCCCTCCATTTAAAAAAATATGTGAGGTCGTCACCTCCATCTAAAAACAAAAAAACATTTAAAATTTTTACTCACCTCCATGTAAAAATGATATCCAAAAAGTTTTTTCACCGCGGCCAACCAGCTTGCGCCACGTGGCATAGCTTGGTGGCCGCCCTTCACAGGCTTCACGTGACGCTTAATGGGTTTAATTAGAATGCATGTTCCCAAATTAAAAAAACACCCCACATAGATTGATACCATTACTAATAAAGATTTCTTAGGAACAAAGGAATGCAGAACAAAGGGGATAGAAGAAAAGCATAGGAATAGGGCGATATGCAAAGTGGAAATACGTAAGCCTTCCAAAACATAAGAATAAGTTCCCCCTTTGATATCAATGCTTTTTTCCCCTTTCCTAAGGAAAGAGCACCAGTCCTAAAGGTATCCAAAAGGATAAAATTGCATAGGAAAGCATAGTTGGACAATTAATTCCTGCATAAATTCTTTGAACCCACCCCCCGAGAATTTCCGGGGATTTAAACGGCATGGCCTAAATTAAATGGTATGATATATATTATTTACTATTCTCGCTTGGAAAAACGCATGTTGCTTTTCTTTGTTCCCATACTACACACATTTGTTATTGTGTCAACATTGAATGGGATCAAGTTAGGAACTGCAATAACTGTTTTAGGCCTACCATGTAATTAGGTCCTGAGTTGAGTAAAGAAACAACCTGGCATGCTACATGTCGTTGACTATCCTTACATCTTGTTTACACGCAGTTGTTGCCGCCGGTAGATTGAATTGACTAGCCGGCCGGAAAAAAAATCATTCAGGCCAGCTTTTGCTAGCTCTGTGCGGGATTATCTCGGAAGCAAACTAAGCCAACAGCTCTTGGAGAACCTCCTCTGGCCACAAAGCACTTGGCGGCATCAGGGTTATGGCTACGTCCGGCTCTGCTATTGCACACATTTGGGTGGCTATTCCTGCCTCCTTTGGCCACAAAGTGCTCAATCTTGCCATTGTGTTCTCGCCTACATTGAACTAAGCAGGCTAGATATATCTGGGTGACTGTTCCACTCTTCCCTGATGCCTCCTACTCCCAAATGGCTGTTCACAATTCTCATCTCTCTAGACTTCGAAGTCCTCTGTGTTTCATGTCTACAACCCTTTAATGCTAGCAAAATACAGCCATGTTATTCGAGAACTAGCTAGTTTGCTTTTGTTTTGTGTGCGCATTGTGTAGAATATATATCCATGCCATGGGAAATGCACTTTATCAGAGCACATGGGTGCTACACTCCCTTTTTCTGTCCCACCATACACTTGATCAGAGCACAGAGAGCTTGCAGATCTCTGTGGCGATATGTATCAGTGTTGTTGATTGTCGTACACCCTCAATAAAATTAAGCCATTATATATTTCAACGGTATTGCCTGGTAAATGCACGGTGGGCGGTGGCAAATGTTGGCCATGCCTTTTTTTGGTACCCTCAGTTACTCAGCTCCTATTGCTGCTTAATTAAATACCCTGCAAATGTCGAAAATGCCATCATCTAAAAAATTGGAGTCATTAATACGGTGGCCATGTCATCCCTTGCGCATTTAATCACCTGTGTCAACTTTTCTTATTGATGGTAGTTTGTCAACAAGAACAATGTATTTTTTATTTTATTTCAGTGTTTTCTCTCCACAGTAAAGCCACACTAATATCAGTCATAAATCACATAGCAAATTCAATTGGTTGTGCACTTGAAACAAGTGACATTGCAGAAAAGATGATGATGATTTTGTCACTTTGTTACTGTGATCTTCATCCTCATCTAAAAACACGTCTATTATACCTCAATGTGTTCCAGAAATCTACTGAAACAAGATCCTTATTGCGAGAAAATGACTCATCGCGCGGGACTGCCTTGTGGCCAACGTGGTTGCTTGATCAGGATTGATCTAACGGCTATGCAAGCGGCGGACGCTCGCGCGCACATCAGCCGGTTGAAGGTAAGCTTTGAATATCGATAAAAATAACTCGAATGAATGGTCCTATGAGAATTTGCAGGTTATATACATTCCTTATGCTTTTCTAGTTCCACTTTTTTTTTTCCAACAACTAAAATTTCAACTTAGCAAATACGAGTACTTGGTGATGATTTTTCTCACAAAAACACTTAAGGATGGTACGGCGTACACGTAGGCGCCACATCACCGGGCTTCCCGTTTTGATGTCCACAGGTGGCTAGCCAGCGTGGATTCAATCAGCCGCAGGCAACAAAGAAAAGTGCTCCCCGTCCATCTGCCCGCCGTGCCGGCAACTGCCACTCCGTCATCGCTCGCCGCCGCGGCCGACGACCCATCCGGTCCGGCGGCCCTTCTCGCTCCAAGCGATCCAGACTCGCGGCGCTCGTATGGCTGGCTGCCAGCCGCGCCCACGTTCACATCTACGGCGCCCGGCAGGTGTTCGACGGAAGGCCAAGGACGCTCTGCGCGCCTCTTCTTCCTCAGGGCATGCCCTGGCCGTGCGATGTGATGGCGTCTCCGAGGTGCGCGAATGTCCTCTCTCCTCTCTCTGCCCTGCCTCTGCCACTACTATTGGCATGCACGCCTCCAGATCGACCCTGAATGTTTTGAGATTTATAACTTGATTGTTTGAAAGAGAAATGCTAGTGCAGCACGAGTTACACAAACTGATCAACATTTTCCCCTGTCTGGAAAAAGATCGATCTGGACAAAAAAGTGGGCCTCTGTCTCGGGTCATGATTCTCCTTCCCGATGGGCCATATTTTTTACAAGTCCCATGAGCTTCCCGGGGCTTGTTGAGTTTGTGCATTATCAGTATGTAGGTTTTCACATGCTACCCTTTTCTGCATAATAGGGTAGAGCCAGAAATCAGCTTCCTGGTTTGTTGTTCATCGCATCATTATAGTGTATTCACAATTCACACACAGATAATATGTTCGACATGACAGCGTGCAACAGCTAATAGCTAAGGTGTTGGCACGGTATAATGGAACAGCAGTTAGACACTACATTAATTAAGTTGCCAGTTGGTTTAGAGACCTATTTTTTTATTTTTGCCAGTACAATTGACAGCACATAGATGCCCGTGGCTGGCATTTGGTTGAGGCATCCCAAAATAAGTTGCTATTATTTGTGAAAGTATAGTGCAATAATGGTGAGGGTTGACTTGATATAACCCAAAGACGTGGGATAGGATTCCAATTCTTGGTACCTGCACCCTTGTTTAATTTGTATTTTCAGACGTATGCCCTGATGTCATGTGTTAGAGTTGACCCGTTGGTTACCCAAGATTAGCACTAGGCGAAGGAGTTCATATGCTATAAGAATCCTAAATTTTTCCTAATGGTTCAAAGCCGCCAGGGATAGAGGTACTGAAAAAATCGTCAATACATTATTTCTGTCTAGTTTCCGCCCGGGATTCCTGACACAAATGCTTATCCAGGGAGAGCTATTATTCCTGGCAGGACCAACATGGAAAGCTTTCCTGTTAGTTTTGAGTTTAGAAACTTGGTTGTTTGAATGAGACATGCTGGTGCAACACGAGTTACACAAACTGATCAACCCTTTCTCCTGTCCAGAAAAAAATCTGGACAAAAAACTGGGCCTTTGTCTCGGGTCATGATTCTCCTTCTGACACGCCAGTTTTGTTAGGATGGACTTGTTGGTGTTTGAGGATTAAGTACATATATAGGTGTCCACACCACAAGCTAGCTTTCACTGCATGATATGATAGAGCCAGAAGCACAGAACACAGCTTCCTAATTCGTGTGCCGTGGAGGTATGTACAGATAATATGTTCGACATGAGAACGTGCAACAGCTAATAGCTAACCTATAACATGCCAAGGTGTCAGCATGATACAGTGGAACAGTTGGACACTGCATTAATCAGGTTGCTAGTTTGTTGAGAGCCATATTTTTATCTATGCTGGTACA
Source organism: Secale cereale (assembly GCA_902687465.1). Lineage (NCBI taxonomy): Eukaryota > Viridiplantae > Streptophyta > Magnoliopsida > Poales > Poaceae > Secale > Secale cereale. The sequence goes on along the minus strand of LR738712.1, from coordinate 889,829,117 downwards.
ATGGACAGTTCATAGATGCCGAGTCCAGCATTAGCTTTAGGCATCCTAAGCAAGTTGCTCTTGGTATGGACATAATGGACTACTGGTAAGAGTTGACTGAAGATAACAGAAAGACGTGGCATAGGATGCCAAGTCTTGGTACCCGACCCCTTGTTTGATTCGTGTTTGGATACGTACTCTCTGATGCCTTTAGTATGGCATCGAGGACTTACATTGTGTTTTCTTTGTAAAAGAGATCAACTCGCTGATATGATTAAAAAAACTAGAATGACATCTACAAAAAACACCATGAAAAAGGTCAATATCGACCACTATCAGAAAAGTGAAGTGCAAATGTACATTGTAGCTCCATACTTCTTGAGTTTCATAATTAGTGTGCAAATTGATGTGGCGCTGGCTTTAATTTATTGAAGCAACTGTACAGTTCCTTATAAAACCATATCCTCAAAGTGCTGGAGAACCTGCAAGTATTATATTCAGACAGTGCTTGCGTATGTAGACTTTCACAGGGAGGTGCGGGCACAAATGGAAGGAAGACAACAAACCATATCCCCAAGTTTCAGAGCTTGCTCTGCAGCAAACAACAAATCAACTGTCCCTCAAAGCCCCCCTCCCCCCAGAGCAAGCCCAGTCAATCTTTTGCTACCAATCCTAACAAAACCCAGAAATTTTCAGTAGGAGGTAGGGAGGACTGAGGAGCACCAAGGGTGCCAACAATGGAGTTGGTGGTAGGTGCTTCAGAGGCCACCATGAAATCGCTCTTGAGGAAGCTTGGAGGTCTGCTTGCTCAAGAGTATGCTCTCATCAGAGGTGTCCGCGGAGACATCCAGTACATCAACGACGAAATGGCGAGCATGCAGGCCTTTCTCGTCGACCTCAGCAGCACTAGTCCCCAGGGCCATGACCACCGGATGAAAGACTGGATGAAGCAGATCCGCGATGTCACCTATGACATTGAGGACTGCGTGGACGACTTCGCGCACCGCCTCTCCCACGACCCTGGTGGCCAAGTCATCTGCGCATTTGTCATGTCCAATGTCTATGAGGTTTGGACATGGCGATCTCGCCGCAACATCGCTTCCAACATCGCTGAGCTCAAGGTCCGCGCGCAGCAGATTGGCGAACGACGTAAAAGGTATGGTGTCGAGAATCCGAAGAGTGGCGTCAGGGAGTCCGGTGCAGCTGCCACTGGAAGATTCCAGGCTGCCGAGAACCAACAGGCGAGCCTTGAGCTTGTTGGTACCAAGAAGCCTGTGGGAGTGGACAAGGACATGAAGAAACTCGGGGAGTGGGTGACCTTGCAACAACCAGCTGCAGCATCTCTCACAGATCCCTCCTCATCAGCTCCTACATCCCAAACTGGGGCTAAGAAGCAAGACCAAGGCATTCTGTCCATCCTCGGGTTCGGAGGGGTGGGCAAGACTACTATGGCCATGGCGTTATACCAGAAATTTGGCGATCAATTTGACTGCCGAGCCATGGTCACGGTGTCGCAGAGCTCCGACATGGAAGAGATACTACGAAGCATACACAGTCAAGTCATGCCACAATCCAAAGACGGTAACGAGCAGCAAGGCAGCAGCGGTGTGGGCACCTCGGAGAAAAAACGCCTCGTGGCTGCCATAGGCAGCATGTGGGATACTGTCATGCCGAAGGGCCAGCAGGACGATGAGCAGTGTGGTGGTAGCACCTCAGATATTGCACGAGATCTCAGGAAGCACTTGGAGGAACAAAGGTACAATATAGTTTTCAAGTTGAGTTTGCATTGTGGTTAATTAGGTCATTGCAAAATTATAGAGTTGCATAGTATGCAGGAAAAAAAAAGGGTAGATCCGTAAGTTGCTCTCCTTATGGATACAATAGCCTCTCATTAAAAGAAAAGAAAGAAATAAAATGTGTGGCTATAGTATAAGACCAATTTTTATTTGACTATAATCAAAATTATAATCAACTTAGTGGTCCTATAATCAAAATTGCAAAAGCGTTGCGTCCAAAAAAGTATATGCTAGTTTAATACTGCACTTTTTGGGACATAAGTTATTTGTGTGTAGTTCATTATTCTTAATAAAAATCAACATCTCGGACTCACATATTAAGATATTTTTAAAGAAATTTCATAGTATGGAGGACACATCTACATGCACATGTGAATATGCTGCTGATATTTGAGTATATGTAGTTCATTGTATGCAGCTCGCCCCTATAGAATATGCGGGTCTTTATATACTCTACTCTATAATAGATTGAGTGTTTGTATATGTCCACGATTTGTCTTTTTTGTGTAGCTTACATGTTAAAACATTTTCAATGAAATTTCGCATATATGTAGGACACATCTGCATGCACATGTGAATGTTGTTTCAGCTGTGTATTTGAAATATTTCAATTTGATTCCGTAGTATGTGAAAATCTCGGACTCACTGGAGCCAGCGATGATCGTATTCCTCATATTTACCCCGTTACAGTGATAAGATAAAATAAAATACTGTAAAGAGCTTATTTAAAACGTACTACTCTTTATGAATCTATCTTCTCATTGCAGTTACTTGCTCTTAGTTGATGATGTATGGTCTGCATCGATGTGGGATAAGATAAAAAAGTCACTGTCACTGCCAAACTGTAAGAGTGGCAGTAGAATAATAGTTACCACACGGTTTCAAGCAGTTGCCACTGCTTGCATCACCGATGAAGGATCAGATCTTGTTCATAAAGTGGTCGGACTTAGCGATGACCAAGCTAAAGAACTATTCATGGCCGAATCCAATATGAGTGAAGAAAACCAGAAGAAAATTCCACCTGGACTCTGGGAAATGTGCGGGGGTCTGCCATTGGCCATAGTTATCATGGCTGGGCACGTAGCCTGCAACCCAGATAAAGTAGAGAAGGACTGGATGGAAGTTTGCACCAGGTTGGTACTGGACTCTGGGAAACCTCTTGGCCAGGATGGAGTCACAATGATACTAAGCCATTGCTACAATGATATGCCTGCTGAGATCAAGACATGCTCCTTGTATCTATGCATATTTCCAAAGGGGCGAAAGATCAGCAGGAAGCGGCTGACATGGCGATGGCTAGCAGAAGGCTTCGTCAGTGAGAAGGATGGGCTGAGTGCGGAGGATGTCGCAGAGACATACTTCAATCATCTCATAAAGAGGAAGATCATACGTGCTGTGGAGCACAGCAGCAACGGGAAGGTGAAGAGCTATCAAGTTCATGACATGGTTCTCGAGTACATTGTGTCCAGGGCAAGCGAAGAGAACTTTGTCACTGTGGTTGGTGGCCACTGGCTCATGGCACCGCCTAGCAACAAAGTCCGTCGGCTGTCCCTCCAAGGTGGTGACTCCAAATACAAGAAAGGAATGGATGGCATGAACTTTTCTCATGTCCGATCTCTGACATTGTTTGGGAGCTTGACCCGACTGCCTTCCAATTCATTGAAGTTGGGAATTGTGCAAGTGCTAGACCTTGAAGGTTGCAATGATTTTAAAAAGAAGCATGCCAAGGAGATATGCAAGATGCTTCTACTCAAGTACCTTAGTCTCCGGAGGACAGAGGTCGACAAGATCCCTAAGAAGATTGGAAAGCTCCAATATCTGGAGACTATTGACATAAGGGAGACCAATGTCACAGAGCTTCCAAGCACTGTCTGCCAGCTTGAACGACTGGTCAACATACTTGGTGGGAACAAAAGAACACGGAAGGCACTGAAGCTTCCAGATGACCTGAAGAAGGAAACAATGAAATCCCTGCGCATCCTGTCGGGTATCGAGATTGATGAGCGGTCAGTTGCTGTTGTGGCAGACCTTCATCATCTAACCGAACTGAGGAAGCTAGCCATTTACAAGCTCAACATCAGAAACGGAAGTAAGCTTTTCAGAGAATTAAGTTCTGCAATTGAGTATCTTGGTGGCTACTCTCTTCACACCCTGATAATCGATGACGGGTCATCTGAGTTTCTAAAATCATTGAGTACTCTCTCTTTCCCTCCCAAGTTTCTCAATGCTCTTGAACTGTCTGGAAAGTTGGTTGAGCTCCCACAATGGATCAAAAAACTTGATGCCTTGACGAAGTTGACCCTCTCGGTGATGGTGCTAACTACTGATGCTTTGCGCCAGTTGAGCAAGCTCAAGACACTGTTTTCTCTCACGTTTTCACATACTTCAGGAAAGGTGGATTCTGAAATAGGTGCCACCATAGGGGAAAACAAGGCTGATGGGGAGATCACAGTTCCAGCTAGCGGATTTGAGGAGCTCAAGCTTCTTCGCTTCTCGGCTCCTCTGGTGCCACTGCTAACCTTCCGAGATAATGCGATGCCGAAGCTAGAACGGATTGAGCTAAGGTTCAGCAATTTGGGTGGAATGCAAGACATCGAAAACCTTACAAGTCTAAAAGAGGTGCATCTCATAATGCATGACAAAGCAGGTGATGTTACAAAGTTAATAGTAGACGAAATGGCAACTGCAGCTAAGGAAGATGACAAAGGCCCAAGAATAATTGTTGATCAGTATCATGAGTGAGTGACCTGGTTTATTGTCATTCTTTGATTTGTTTTTCTATAAGCTATTCTGGTGTGTAATTCTATTCTTTGTGCAAGTTCAGAACAATATTTACCATATCTATTTTAATTTACATCCTTGAGCTTCATCTGTAATGATTTTCAGTGCCCGAGCAAGCCCAATCTATACTTTTTTCTCTCACATTTTCACTCAGAGTGGCATAGCAGAATCCAAATGATATCTTAATCAATGTGTTTATCTAGCTTGCCTTGTGAAGTTATACATAAATCAGTGCTAGAAAGGATTCATAGGCACCAAAGGATATTCTTCTACGTACCAAGGCTTGCCGTTGTCCAATAAGCAAGTTCAGATTAGCTTGTAGGGCGTTTTTGTTTCAAATGATCCTTAAAATTCAAAAATATGACGAGAATGGCGGGACGCAATAGATGGTGGCACTTGGGAGGGGTGGCGGGACACAAAGGAGACGGGGAGTTGGCGAGCAACCGGACATAGAACCTTGACGGGACGTGGCAGTACAATGGCGATGCCATGAAAAGATGGGGAGGCGACCTGGAGAGGCGAGGCTGAAAGAATCGAAGCAATCGACTAGAGGGATTTTGGAAGCTTTCTTGTAACAAGTTTGGATAGTACGTATAAATTAAGTTTCCTACATGTGCAATATATGGTGAGAACAACCTATATGATGCAACAAGCAAGCTAGCTAATAAGGAACAACATAAAGTAAAATGTGTGGAAAAGATTAGCGAGAAGTTTGAGAAGATGGTGTATCCTGAGGTTCACACTCTTGGTGATTGTTAATCTCCGTAGAAAATGTGCTGGATCCAAAGCTAATAAATCACCCTATTCTCCTCCAGCGGATGAGCCTGAAACCGTATAAAGAGTCCCCGCCAACTCCTAAAGTAACAAGATCCACCTTGGATCAAGAGGGATTCAGCTTTGTGAAAGTGTAGACTGGTGTGTCCTTTTGCTCCCTCTAAAGAATGGTGAAGTTTGGTCGCGCTGTCTAGACATTCTGGACTACTTCCTGGTAGTTAGAAGCTGCAACTCTCTGGAAACCCTGGAAGTTCCCTGACCCGGAGGTTCAGGCCAACATTTGGGCCGACACCCGGATTTCCAGAGAGCTGCAACTCGAAGTTGCACTTCTCTGCGCACACCCGGAGGCTATGGGCAAACCCTGGGATTTCCAGAGAGTCGCAACTCGATGTTGCACTTCGCTGGACACCCACGTGTTCTTCGCTGACGAGAAACATCTGTGGTGTCTGTTTGCAAAAGAAATTGAGGATAACAAGACGAGTTCATGTGATTTCCTTCCAATTTACTCTGTCTTTCTCCAGTCATTTTTTCAGATTGCACAAAAAATCAGCCTCATCAAGATATGCAGGATTTTAGAATGCATGGAAAGTCACAAGCAGCACTATCAAGTATATCAAATAGAATAACATGAAGAGTTCATGGTAAGAACCAAAATGTAGCATTACAAAAATAACACGACAGACGAGTTCATAAACATAGGCGATACACGCATTATTAATAAGGGTTGCCGGCAATGAGGATAGATACAAGCTCATATACAAAAGCATTATTCATGATAAGCATGTCTTGTCCTTTCCACCTCAGCAAGCAGGCATCTTGTAAACCAACCGGATTTGCTTGCTTTTTTTCAATAAGAAAGAGAGGAAGATAGGGTATATGTTGACAGACAACGATGCCACCATGTTCTAAATAGTAGACAATGGAAAGGCAAGTGCCAGTTGAAGGAAGCAATGGCCTATACCTGCCAACATGAAGGAATGGATAAAGCTTCCATTATCTAACAAGAGGAAGAAATGAAGAAATGGATATGTGTGATGAAGTTTTTAACGCGGAGGAGTGTGGTTGAAATGTACCCTTAGTGGCGACGAAGCTAGCAGGATACTTCGATTTCAGGACCAGCTATTGTTTCGTCCGAACCTTGCTGTTTCTTTTATTAGTAGGCCAAAACCAGGTCCACCCGAACTTGAATCCAGATGGTGTGCGTTCACCCCCCTGACCACTTTTCACAACCTCAGAGTCGCCATTGTCTGAAAACTCGATCCGATTACCATGGCTGGCAGACTGTTCTCTCATGGCAGCAACTGCCTTCTTGACACCGACACTGCTTGCATTGTGTGGAGAGTACCGGATGGTAATCTTCTCAAGCATGCGGAGGTTGATGATACCTGAAGGAAATTTATCAGCTGGGCGGGCATATAGCTTCAGCAGGAGGTGTTTCAGTTCCGGCATAGCTCCCTGCTCAAAGGTGACCCATGGCACATAACAGTCGAAACTGAAAACCTCAACGCTCGGGAAACCTGCAGGAATTGTTTGTTCCGCTTTCTTCCTAAAAGTGCAAATCAGTGCAAGAGTACTCAGGACCGGCAGACCTCCAAGTATCTTAAGATCATCTTGATCTAGCTTACAGACTCTGATATCCAGCTTCCTCAGAGAGGTAAGCCCTGCAAGCCACTGGGGAACTTTCCCAAACCTTCCTGCCACTTTCAATCTCTCAAGTGAAGAAAAAATGGTGGATAAAGGAAGTTCGTCGCTTGGGATGTAATCACCATAAATAATCAGATATTCAAGATTCGCGCACTTGCCTATGGAAGACAGCAACTTATCATTTTGGTCCTTGTCGGAAGGTTGATCATACAACACTACTTCAAGCTCCCTTACTCCTGTCAGTCCACTGATCTGCTGCATGGCACTTTCCGACCATTCTCTTGAATCAACGGTGCCAAGCGCCTTCACTGAGTTCAACTGGTCACTTCCCATAGGCAACTTTACTCTTTGGCCGGAACTAGAATGACCAAAATAAAGATGTGCTAGTTTGGGAAGACGAACAATTTCCTTTGGCAGCTCTCTCACTTGTGTCTGTCTTACATCTAAGGTCTCCAGATTTTGCAATTTTCCGACTTCTGCAGGGAGAAAACTGAGTTTCGTCTGCCTTGCATCTAGAGTCTTCAGCTGTTGCAGTTTACCGATTTCTGGTGGGAGACTGCTGATTTCAGTCTGCCTTAAATCCAGAGTCTCCAGATGGTGCAATCTCCTGATTTCTGGTGGGATCTTCTTGACTGGAGTATGGTGGAGACTCAAGTACTTCAACAGGGTCATTTGGCATATATGGTCCATAGCCGAGTTTTCCAAATCCTTGCACCCATCTAGATCAAACACCCGTAGATATACCAAATCACTGTTTAAATTAAACTTTGCAGGGCCAGCAATAGTCATGGAACGAATATTGCCATCAGCAGGTTTCATCGCTGCCGTGTCAACTGAAACTTCTGAACCAGTAGAACATTGGACTGACAAACGGAAATAATGAGCATATTCCCTTGAAATACCAACGTCAGACAAGACAGTAGCAAATTTTTCTTTTTCTGAAATCTGCCTAAGAACATAAAGTACCACTTGGTTAACCTCATACATCTCTTCCCTTGAATAGTTATCATATTCTGACAGCCGGATGAAATTTCTATTGATGAGCTCATCAAAGTACCCGCATGCTACTTCCTCTCGACTACGCCTCACATTTTCAGAGATGAATCCTTCAGCAATCCATTTCCTAACCATAGAAGTCCTATGAATTATTTGGTTCTTAGCATGAACAGCCAAGTACAGCAAACAGTCCTTGAGAGCACAGGGAAGGTGGGCATAGATAAGTGATATAATCTCTCTGAAGAGTTCAAAACCAGTAATGTTCTCGGATTCAGAACCTAAAGAACGTGGCGTCTGCTTCCAAGAAAAATATTCAGAATACATCATCTCTTGCCATGGCTTTGTTGGGGTTACCTTGGTTGTGAGTAACGAAGCAATACTTATTATTGCTGAAGGCGTACCACTGCACATCTTCAAGATGCCAAACAAAAAAATGTCTCCAGGTGCAATAGGCCAACTGGCCACATGGCGAAAATAATGCTTGTAGAACAAGTCTCTGGAATTTCGGTATCCAAGATAATGAACTTTATATATCGACTCGTCATAGCCTGAGCAACATAACTTAGCTATGTCATTAACACGAGTAGTAGTAATTACTCTGCTACCATAGTCATTATTTGGCAAGCTAGATGAGATGCTCTGCCAATCATCTTCGTTCCATAAATCATCAATCACGACCAGGTACCTATGAAAGTTTGACACTGAAAAGTCAAACTCGAGTAAGGCTTAATAATAATATTTTTTATTATGAGCAAAGGTAACCAAATAGGGTAGTGATATAATACGCATGAGACAGTAATCATGACGGGATACGATTGCTAGAGTATGGGTACCAACCTATTGAGCCTTCCCTGTTTGTAAAATTGCTAGCTAGCAATGACAAAAACAAAACCATATGAGTACAATTTGCATTTTCACAACGTAACTTCATGCGTTTGATCACAAACTATGACTACGCACTTATGTGCATCTGCAAGGCCTTATACAGTTCGAGCCATCTAAGAAAACAGTGTGTTTTAAGAAATAGAACATTGTCGTATCTAACAAATCAAATCTAAAGAGAACTACCAAATTGCAATGACGTATATAACAATTATAACACATGTATTTTGTATCTACTTGGTGCGCTGATAAAGTTCATATTGTCTGCAGAGAAAGAAAAAAAAAACATGTTCATTAACTGAACCATACCTCTTGTTCATAAGAAATTCTCTAATTTGAGAAATGAGCTGTCTTATATCCTTTGCTTCTTCATTGATGTTGATATGATTTTCCACACCAATAAGTTGATGGAACATCTCCGTGAAAAATTCCACCATGTAAGCTGGTTCAAGGGGGACCCTAACAAAAGCCCGGCAATCAAACTGCGGTTTAAGCCGACGGTACACAACTTGGGCAAGAGTTGTCTTGCCCAATCCCCCAAGACCGACAATGGAGACTATTTTCTTTTGCTTCATTGAGATGTCATCTCCCTCTGTCAACATCTTGATTAACACATCTCTTGGTTCATGGATGCAGACGAGCTCATTCTCTTCCTCATCTTTGTGGCAAGCGTCGGGACGCTTATGCGCGGCAAAAACATCCATGACATGCAATGTCATCACTTTGATACAGGCAATCAGATCAGCAGGATCCGGAGGAGGCGGAGGAGTCGGTGAATCTCTGGGCCTTCTCAAGAGCCGCCCGGAGACACCCAGGTTAGCGGCCGGCTCAGCGGGCACCAACAAGAGGTCGAGGATGTTCTCGGTCTGGCAGAACACCACGCTGATTTTGTACAGCCAACCTCTGTCAAACTTGTGGAGCTGGTCTGGCGGCGCATCCGTCATACAGCAAAAGTAAGCCTGCAAGCGCTTCTGCTGCTTTGCGACATACCTGAGGTCCTCCTTGGCGGGGGGCGGCAGGTTGTGCTCCTCCTTGAGTAACTTGGTCAGCTTGGAGAGAACAGAGCCCATGATCCCCTCCGTGATATCCATGCTTAACAGTATATTTCTCCCAATGGAAGCGGAGAAGGGGGCAGCCTGCAAGTTAAAATCAAGGTAGATGATGAGCATTATGATTCAGCACGAGCATAGAGAGAAGACGAGTAGATTTCAGTTTGCAGCTTGTAGGTAGGATCAGTACAGTACAGAGGAAGTGGAAAACCAAAGGGAAGCTGCATGTGGTGGACGAACTTACACTTACAGCGTGCTCGTCCGGCCGGTCCGAGAGGCCGTGCTGCCGCGCGAGGGGAGGATCGACGGCGTGGTTGGGTGGGTTTGTGGGGGTGGTGGGTGAGCCGGTGGCTGGGGCGAGAGGGAGGAAGCAGGGAGGGAGGGCGTGGAGGTGTGATGGGGAGTGGGGAACTGGCAGCGCGAGAGTATTGGGGTGGGCTCCTCCTCCTCTACATTGCGATGGAAGCATGAGCAAATCTATTTTTTATAGGCTACACAAAATATAGCAGAAATTCGTAGGGGCACGCAGTGGGCGTTTAATCATTCAAACTTACATTTTTTTCGTCTGAAAATTCTGATTCTCTCGGCCACAAGTATCGAGGTTCAGAGTTGAAACTTCAAGGTTTTTTTTTTTTTGCCGGCCGTAGGTACGAAAATCTTGATTTTATCAGTCCCTTGTACTAAGATTCATCATTTGAAACTTTAAGGTTATTTTTTTGCCGGTCGCAGGTACAAAAATCATGATTTTATCAGTCCCTCGTACTAAGATTCAAGGTTTGAAATTCTAAGCGATTATTTTTGCTGGTCGCAGGTACTAAAATCGTGATTTTATCGGTCGCTCGTACTAATGGAACTTAACAATTATTTTCAACAGGTGAAACTTAACAACTATTTTCAAAATTCATCAAAAGATATTAAAAATGTATATTATTTGTAAGTCCTCATGGCGGAAAACGTGAATGGAAAAACAAAACTTAATGTTAATTTTTTATTCAAAATATATAAAAGTTTGAAAATCAAAAACCAAAAAAATAGCACGTGTGAGGGACATGGTGCCCAACACTTGCACCCCACAAACTCTCTCCCAAAATATAGTACTACTATAACTAAATATAAAACGTTTTGCCAGTTCAAAGCAAAGATGCAGACATGCAAAACGAACAATCTTACAAAGGCTATGGCCTATAGGCATCCAAAAAACAATATGTGATTGACGCTATAACTGTGTCGACGGATGTGGAGGGTCTATACGAAAATTATACTGTCACCCGTGTTAGATAATAAACTCCCTAGCCACCAGCTCCAACCACATGCACGCCGCTTTGAACAGTGGTTGATACTCTGTTCGATGTAACATAGGCCACATACGAAGCCAATGCGTACATCAGTATATAATCTAAACAGAAGAAGAAACTTTGACACTAAAAGCAAAATCAGTTGTACACAGACAAAGCAATATAATAAGGCAGATGATTCCACCCTTATTAGTGTGCTAAATATATTTGCTATTCTGACAAGCCAATGTATCGGTGGCATTTGTGGGCAGATACAAATTGAACTCTTTGATAACTAGCCACATAGAATGCACAAATTAGTTGTGAAAGAATAGGTGCTTTTTAACACGATACAGACACAAAAAGTCATAGATATGCGCATACACTCACCCCTATGAATGTAAATACACACATCCTACCCCTATGGGCATCTTGAGATTTAGAAAGTCACCATAGATGTCTTGTAGTCGACAGGAACATCTCCTCCGACTGAACGCGCATCACCGAAAATCTTGAAATAAATTCAGGAAAATGCGAGCACTAGGACTTGAACACTAATGGGATGAGGATACAACTGTCCTCCTAACCATCCAACCACAGGTTTGTTCAAGAATAATTGATTATTTTATTATCACATCATGCTACACTACTTACTTCCTTGCCAATTGCGACGATCGAAGTCATTTTTGGTTTGCACAACCCCCTCCAAAGGTACCACATGACCATCTCAACTTTTAGTGGTATCTTTGATTTTCATATTTGTTTATTATTATCCACTAAAATCTCAGAGTGCGTGAGTACATGGTACATATAGAGTCAGCTTTACAGACCCAGATATAGTAAGATTCCAATGAAATGCATCTCGTCCTTGTGCCAGGTTGATCGCATCAAACAAGTTAGAAGATGTTGCCATGACATATAATGGGGCCCGAACAAATCCTGCCTAAATGAAACATCTAGCGGGGAGGAACTAAGCCGATGTGCAGGAGCATCATTCTTTTTATCGTGAATAATATGATACAAACTGGGGTATGGTTCCCGCAGAGTGGCGTTTAGCTATTTTTCCTTCTTATCACGAAAGATTCGAAGAGGAAAAGATGTTTCTATCCAATAAGTCTGATATGACCTAGGACGTAGGTGTTTCATGCTATAATTATATTATTTTGCCATAGTTTTTTTCCGTCAATTTTATTATTATTCTGAACTAACCTATTAATTAAATGGCCAATGTCATTTGTTCATTTATGTTACTTTTAGACTTTCAGAAAAACCAATTTTCTAGCGACAAAAAAAACAGGGAAATTTATATTTTGAAGTTGCATAAGAAGATGGAGTAAGGTGTGCCTCGGTGTGGTGGGCACCGAGCACAGCCTTTGAACTGCCTCTTGATGCCCCTACCTTTATATACTCTCGAAAACCCAAAAAATAATTATCAATGATTTTGTTCCGCTACCGCACTTCTTTGTTCCATGAGCATACTCCTGAAAACCCCAAAAATAATTATCAAGATTTTTTTTCGCTACCACACTTCTCTGTTTCATGAGCCGGTACGTGTCATAGGTTCTTCGTCGCCGGCGACCGAAGCAACATTTTGAGGGGCGCAACCAGCCGCCGGAGATGGGCACGGTGGAGCCAAACGAGCTCCGCTTAGATTAGATTTTACGTTGCATGTAATAATATGGATTTAATGATTTGAAAATGAGGTATCTGGTTGTGTAATCAACTTTTTGCGTCCTGTCCGGTCACTGACCGCGGACGTGTCCAGACTGGAATTTGGTACTTCCAGTTGTAGATGCTCTGTGTAGCAAACATGCTCATGAACCAATTGCAAGTCAAATGAACAGATGCTTACTTCCTCTGTAAAGAAACACAAGAGCATTTAGATCACTACGTTAATGATCTAAACACTCATATATTTCTTTATATAGGGACTACATTACTCCAACGACAGTGCGTTGAGTTCTTTAGAGAAGAAGATGAAAAAGAAAATATAAATCTATCCAGCCGTGCCACAAAGCTAGCTAGTAGATGCCAACTCATCTTGCATTTTAAGAAACCTAACAGAACAAGTTGATCTTATTTGAATTCATCAGTTGTCAGTGTTTTATTTTGCACTAGCTAGATGCAGATCAATTTTCTTGAGATCTGCATAAGATAACGCGACTTCACATAGCATAGATATACCAAGTCTTTTTAGACCGTCGTGTTTAGGTTTTATTTATCATTTTCAAGCCTTATCATGTATACTGTGCAAGATCATGCAGATGCCGACTGGTGCATTATTTTGTCAGAGTAGGCAGCGAACGGAAGTTGCTCCTATTTGGATGGGGCAATAATGGTCAGAGTTGACCGCATAAGACAGCGTACCAGAAGACCTGAAATCCCTCACGGTTGCTTATTTTCCTGACCGGCCTTCGAAACTAGGCTAACTTCTGTGACGGGAACCTTGAACGCGTGAGGACATCTAAATTTAGTGACGCGTACTTGAAGAGACCCATGAAAATATAGTTTTCCTGACAGTTGCGGCTTAACCCATGACGTTCAGTTTCCCACTTATTTAAAAAAAAAAGAGAGAGGGAAAGATCCTCAGCCTCCATGCCGATTGATTCACACAACTAATTTTCTTTTTCCAAAAAGGAGGTTGAAATTCCCGACCTCCAGTGTGATGCACACATCTATTTTAATTAATTATTAAGCAGAGCAGATAGCAAGGTAAACCACGACCTAACTACTGCAAGATATTCAAAGACATCTACGACTAAATTGACTCTTTCCGCATCAGTGCCTTTCAGAAGGAAACAATATATACTCATGTCATTGTTGCCATGTATGACCGTAGACGGCCTAGACAAGGATTTTCATCATGGTTGCCGAAATCAATCGCAAAAAAGAAAAGCAACACAAGAACAAATAGAAAAATCCTTCAATAAAGTAAAACGCAAGTTCATCGTTGTTGAACCCGACCAATAAAGGCATGGACAAGATTTTTCACCCCCAAAAAGTATTTTCAATACATGGATAATCTGCATGAGACCATAAAACCATCATGCTTGACAAATAGAAAAAACTCGTCAGTACAGATCAGTGGTGTTGATGCCCATATCGGTGAACACCACTGACGAGCCAGGATAAGAATGCACGTAGGAGGTAAAATGTCACCACTCACCACCGACAGGCATATGTTTGTTTATTCATTGTTTAATTTATTTATTGGCTAGCATCGACAGCTTCACTACTGGCTCCACAAATTAGTGCATCGTTGATCCATTCGATGATTCGTTGGTGTCTTGAATGGATTGCACATGGCAGCAGGGTTGTTTGTTGGTAGTATTATCATGGGAGATCTTGATGATCGATCCCAGTTAATTAGAAAAGGAATACAATAACAACATTTAGTACAACAGCATCGTTGACATAATAAAGTGTGGATCTTGCGGACAATAAATTTAATCAACTCTTATTGAAGGTTAAACCTCGAGTTATGGCATGTCAGTTGTCGGCTTTCGCGTGAATCTTGATGATAAGCCTGTCGATTAGTACTTGCGAAAGAAACAAAGTGCATCGTTGGTCCATTCGATGATTCATTGGTGTCTTGAATGGATTGCACATGGCAGCAGGGTTGTTTGTTGGAAGTATTATCGTGGGGGATCTTGATGATTGATCCCTGTTAATTAGAAAAGGAATACAATAACAACATTTAGTACAACAGCATCGTTGACATAATAAGGCGTGGATCTTGCTAGAAATAAATTTAATCAACTCTTATTGAAGGTTAAATCTCGAGTTATGGCCTGTTGTCAGCTTTGGCGTGAATTTTGATGATAAACCTGTCGATTAGTACTTGGGAAAGAAACAAAGTGAAAATGAAAGAGTGTGTTTCGATAAAGCGATGTCATAACTCCATCTACTTTAACGTAAACATGTGTCTGCGTGTTAAAAGCAAAAATAAGTAACATTATAAATAGCGGTCCAAAGTTCTGTAGAGACTAGTAGCATTATCATACATCTCTCTCCAAAGACTAAACCCAATATTTTTCTATGTGTCTTGAATTAAAGTTGTGTTTGTGAAATTTGTAAAAAAATGTTCACGTCATTCAAAAAACTGTTCTAACATTCAAAAACATTTCACATGTTTAGTTATTTATTAAGAATGTTTACAAAAATGCTCATGGTATCTTAAAAATTATTCATGGACCTTACCAAAAAAAAATTCACACAGTTTTTAGAAAATGTTTGTAACATATAAATCAAATTTGTGTGTCATTTAATGTTCATACATATAAATGTGACTCAAGATTTACGAGCATCTCATGTACGTTGGCCAGCAGCTGTAGAACTCTCGCCGGATTGGTATCCGCCACTGAGACGAACTCAGCAATGCATACCATCAAGCAGGGCGCTCGATACTGATCGAGCCAGAGGGAGTCCTAGGAATTGGGATCCTCGTCATCGTCTGAGTCACCGGGCGCCCAATTGGGATCAAGCTGCAGGGCGCTCGATTGAGATCGAGCCTCAGGGCGCTCTATTGGTCATGATCAAGTGCTTATATTATTGATGTGATCTTCTGCAACTTTGTCAGACTATTTTCATGTTCTGACCGTAACTGGACAATCTTTTCTACCTCAGAGATCATGATCACACTTGATTCAGCTAGTGATAAGGCTTCGTGCTGGGCAGAAGTTTTCAATGATAGATGGTTCTAAGCTCCTTCCTCACAGATAATTATATTGTTTAAAAAAATTTGGTGTGCTTACTTTGTATTGAACTATATGTTCCCTGTTTGAAGATTCAAGATAAAACTTAGGGAAAGAACAACTAGGATCATGGGATGTGTTGTAATTTGCTCAGTTCCATCGGAACTGCGTCATGAAATGTGTTGTTTCACTCATGTTATTGGACGTTGTAGCACCTGCCTTGCATTACAAGGGCATCAACACAGCAGCTGCCAAAATAAGTACATGGAGTTACCTGATCTAATTTTTGCCAAAATGGCACGATATTTTGCGGCCCTGAAACAGCCCATGCAGGCACATATGTCTCATGTCCTTTTGGTTTCAGCTGGTGTCTTTTTAGATTCGTAAAAGGTAGTGTACAAACCGTAGTGCAACAAATGCAGTAGCAAGCAAATTATCATGCACTACGGAATTTCTTGCACTATGGTTTGTACACTACCTTGAACAAATGCTTTGTACACTACGGTAGGTGTACAAATGAGACATAGCTAGGTGCCTGCATGGTGTGTTGCAGGTTGTACAAATGAGACATAGGAGCCTGCATGGTGTGTTTCAGGTTGTACACTACAAATCTAAAGATAGAGAGACATCCGTAGGGCGTCCGAGTGCATCTTCTGCAGCAGAGATGGGTGATGGTCGCAGCTTCAGCCAATGCCGGTTCTAGCATCACTGATGGGACGTTGCAACTTTTGCTGCCAACGGTTCAAGGATCGCCGCCGAGTCCAGCATGCAGTGTCGTCGTCTTCAGTAGTGCTAGACAGTTGCTGGTGGCAGCCAATATGGGCCGCCGTTCCAGCAACGCCGGGTGCTAGTTGTAGCACCGCGGCGTCTAGGTCCTCATCTTCTCCACCACAATCAGCCTCCGCACAGCAAGTGCTTCCTTTCATGACATCCCTAGAAGGAAAAATAAGCTTACTGTACTGAATCCGCATGGAGTCGGCAAGCTAGGGTCAGAGAGATGGGAGAATCAGTAGCAGACTAGGAAAAAGGGGAGAGAGCAGTCGATGCGGTCAAGGAATCCATGGAGGTACGCATGTTCTTCATGCCCAAGGATAAAGTAGACGGAACCAGTTCTCTAAGACTCTAACCTTCTTTTTGTAGCAGATACTGCATAAAGTTTACCTGCCTTGTAAGGCTTTTGTAGGATTAATCAAATTTTCTTTTTTGGAGGTGCATGAGCTTTTGAGATTCTGCGGAGAGGGATGGCATGCCCAGAATGCTGATACTTGTCGAAATGCATAAGGACCACCAAAATATATTCAGCCCAATGTTTAAAATAAATAAATATATATAAATATATAAATATATACTAGCATTTTCTCATACTAACGCTAAAGTATATCCGTCCCCGATTGGGTAGCAGTCATAGCTATTGTGACATAAAAACTCCGAAAGCATGCAGCACAAATCCAAATACTTCAACCAGCATGGCAGGTACTTCTCATCTCTTGCCAGATATATTAATTTGGAACCACCGCCGTGTACAATGGGTATCTGCATGCAGAAAAAAAAACTAACATAGCAATATTATTCCTTCCTATAAATAGCACAGTAGAACAATGGCACAACCAGAGGTCCATAAAGCCTTTGCTAATCGAGACACCCCTTTTAGTGGTATTTAAAGGGCTCTAGATAGGAAGTTAAACAATGAGTTAGCAAGCAGCCTGGATACGAGGTGACAAGAAATGGTGAAACTAAAACCATTTTGGAGTAGGAGGCATCAGGTAAACGAGGACCGTTCATTCATGGGAACCTTCATATACTCTCGACGATCTCCCGAAATGGTCGAACCCCAATTTCTCACACAAAGGAGGACCTTGTGTGTATCCCAAGCCCCTGTTGGCCGACTCAGGGTTTAGGAGGCGGATTAGAACAACCTCGAGCACCACCTCAGCATCAGCGAGGACGTTCCGCTGGATCGGAAGCCCCCACAGGAACGAACTCCCCAATCTCATAGACCGAGTAGCCAGCGACGAAGGCATCACATACGAGCCCATCTATTGCTCGCCTGTCGAACTCGCCTACAACACAGGGCACATGAGCCAGCCCTGAAGCATAGTTGTCCGTGCATTGTTGATTGTTGTGTGTGCCTGTCTTTTATTTTCTCTTGTGTTGTTCCTGAGTTGCTGGCTGTGTTCTCTCTTTATTATTCTCGGGAAAACCACAATATATTTTGAACATACATGATCAATAATTTAAAAAATATGAACATTTTTAAGAATTATATTGATTAATTTTAAAAACATATCACTGTGCATTAAAAATGTGCATAGAATATAAAAGAATGTTTTACAATTAAAAACATTGTGACATTTAATAAATGTTCACACATTTAGAAGAATGTTCACGAAAATGTAAAGTTTTGCATGTGTAATTTGTAAAAAGTATTCACTTCATTAAAAAACATTGTTCACAACATTCAGAAACTTTTCACATGTTTAGAAATTTCTGAAGAAAATTTCAAAAATGATCATGATATGTTAAAAATTATTCACACTTTTTTTTTGGAAAATGTTCATAACATACGAATAAAATTTGTGTGGCATTAAAAATCATAATAATTAAATAACATGTACGTGTCTTACAAAAAGTTCATGGAAATTTAAAAAGTTGTCATCTCGACTTATTCTCTTCGGGTCATGGATGTTAAAAATGGATGAAATTGAGTGAAACGTTGAAACCTTAGCGAAGAAAATTGCAATTAACAAGTAGTATGTGATTTTCTTGCTTGGCCCATCAAAGTTATATGTAGGCACTGAGCCCTTACTTGAATCAGCCCTCCTCCCTCACGAAGAAGCAAATTTTATACCTACCCAGAGGAAAATGTTTGGGCCGGATGGAGCTTGACAATGCGAAATGTAGATGATCTGAGCTAATGTGCAAAGGTTGGACGACGTGGTTGGAAGTTTTTTGAGATGAGCTAATGCTTCTATCAAGTTTCTTTACCTCCAATTTCTAAGAAATGGATGGCTGAATCTGTTTGACGCATTGTTCAATATTTGCAGATTGATATGATGCTATGACCTAGAGTGTTCTAAATGCAGTGCATGCACTTTATTTATTTTCAAATACACGAATTTATCCTTTTGATGTAGTTACATGTTAAATTATCTCTTAATGAACATGTGGATTTTTTTTGAAACTTCTAAATATGTTTTCTTCTATGAATTTTTCAAAATTTCGAGCTCACACTAGCCCATCTCCAAATCACCTCATTCCAAGTTTATTGACTACAAGCATGTGATTCTATGAATATATTACTGTCATGGAGAATAAACGGTCTTTCTATGCCTTCAAATAAAAAAATGAAGGGGACAGCCCGACAAAAAAGAAATTTCTATTCGCACGTTCTCATTAGGACATGCTTTTGTTTTATTTACATTGTGGGGGCATTAGGACTTGCTTTGCTGTATGTTGCATGACATGTTGATTTGGGAATGATAGTACTAGCTGCTTATAGTACGGACCCCTCCGTCCCGCAATATACTACAAAAACGTCATATATTATGGGACGGAGGGAGTACTTTATAAAAATTCAAGATCAAATATACATAAAAAAAACCTTAGTAAGTAGAGAGATGCATTCACAAGTTGAACTCTGCACACATGTAGCACTAATATGTACTAGCTGCACGACACCACTTAGTTGGGGCAATCAAGTATAGTACTATAATTTGATTGCCCCAACTACTGCAGCTTCTGCTTGCTAATTACGTAAATTGATGCTTATATATACATATAGTCACACACACACACACACACACACACACACACAGAGAGAGAGAGAGAGAGGTCGTCAGTAGTATACTGCTACTTCTCACTTGAACTAACAACAAAGAGGGTCTTCTTGCACTAATGTGCCGGGCCACGTCACATTTGATTATGGGGCTGGGGCTTGGGAAGCACTGGGAATTCAGGATATACATGCATTGACAACAAGGCTCCTGCGTTTGCTGTCACTCTGTTTCATCATAAATATAGATATCACTCATGTGCTCTCCTACCTTTGCTACCGTCCTATGGGTGCTATGGTCAGAGAGTTGCTTGGGCTACACGGTGTGTGCCTCCATGTATGTGGAGGGCACAACAACGGAGTGTGCGGACATGCTCTAGTGTGATGCATGGACGAAGCTGTGCTGTGTGCCTGCGTGGGTGTAAGAAACGGTGCTTGATCGGCCCAAGAAAAAAGATTTGAAGGCACAACTTCACAATGTTGCCGTATGCTAAACACCTCCCGGATTCTCTTGACCTTCCATAGTTTGGAAGACAAAATCATCTATCTAAATAGTAAATATTGGTAGGTTATTCCAGTTGGGGTACCTGAACATCTCTTCGACAGGAATATGTGAGCTCCCAGAAGAAACACGACATCTATCTTGCTTAGAAATCTCACAGAGGCAACTAATTTACCATCATCTGTAGTTAATCTAGAAAATTTGGTGCATCTATTTGTTGGCGAATTTGTTACATTTCCTGAAGGAGGAATCGGCAGGATGCAAGCACTAGTGTCGTAGAAACTGGTCAGAGGCTTTATGCAGCCAATTCAATTTCTTCAAGATTTCGGGAAGGCCAAGGGTTCCGAATTGGATGGGTTCCCTTGTCAACATTCAACAATTATGGATTGAACTGTATCAAGCGAAAATATATAATCGAACATCTGCACCCCGGCCCGCTTATCTGGCACGTCCAGTATATCTCGGGATATGTGTCAGCCGGTCCCGTAAGATCGCCAGGCCAGGGTTATAACGACTGTGTTAGTTGTACCTTCACTCGTGATCCCCCTACTGCATGCCTTAGGTACTGTACAACGAGAGATAAGGACAGACACTGTCGGACATGAGAGGAGGCGGCCCGTGACTCTGATCCATCTGTGTTCCTCCTTGCATCTCTAGGAGCAGACTAGGCGGCGGGAGATGGGGATTCATCAGATGCAGAGCATGGAGAGATCCCATATCTAAGCGGGAGGCTGGAGTTTCTGGTACGAGAGGAAGCGCCGGGCCGGGCGGGCACCGGAGAAACCCAGCGCCGGGCCGCAGTGGGCACCGCCGCCCCTGTCATCTCGCGCCGCCGTTGACATCCTCCAGGCGCCCGTGACTCTGGTTCCCCTGTGTACCCGTTGCTATCCTCAGGAGCAAGCTCGGCGGTGGGAGAGGCGGATTCAGTAGAGATAGAACATGGAGAGATCGTAAATCTGAGCGGAGTTGTTGGGGCAAGAGGAGATGCGGAAACGGCCGTAGATTCGGGCTGGCGTTGCCGGCACGAGTTTCGCCGCCGGTGATATCTTGCGCCGGGGCACAGCGCGCGCCGCCGCTGGTGAAATCCCACGGCGTCGGATATTCTCCAGATACATCACAGGTAAATCTACAACTGATGGAATACGCATAGGTCCTTTTGGAGTCGATTTTGTAGTTTGTTGAGTGATACATGTGTTGGCAATCCTCTTTCCCCAAACCCTAAACCCTCTGGCGGCGCCGGAGGCGATTAGGGTTTGACGTGGATCCAACTCTGCCCAACGATTCGTCGCCGGTGCAAGCGAGATAGGAGAGCGGCAAGTTCTCCGGGCTCATGGCTGACCCCAGCGCCGCGGGCTCGGGGGAGGGGAGCGATCTCTAGGCGGGCTGCGCCGCCAGGAAGAAACTTGAGGAGGCCCTTGGAAAGTTGGACATATCCGAGGAAGAGGCGACTCCTTTGATCCTTGACGATCGCGTCGAGGGAAGGCCGGAGAAGTGGCTCTTGGCCGGGAAGGTGCTCCACCGGAACTACATACACATCCAGACCATCACGAATGCGCTTCGGCCGGCATGGGGCAACCCGCGCGGTCTGAAGTTTAGATCAGCGGGATTAAATGTGTTTGTAGCAGAATTCGAGAATCAGAGAGATAGAGATCGGTTGTGGGGCGGGTCGCCATGGCATATCAGCAAAAACGCCGTGGTGTTGGCTGAGTTTGATGAATGCATGTGACCGGATGAGGTCCAGTTTGACCGTCTGCAGATCTGGGCTAGGGTTATGAATCTACCCTATAACCTAAGGGATGAGGCGTGGTGGATGCCGATTGCTAAGCAGATGGACAAGAACGCCCAGTTTGTCAAGTTTGATCACAATGGCGGTTTTTTGAGAGCAAGGATTTCAATTGAGGTAGACAAGCCTTTGAGAAGGTGGATTTTGATCGACTCTGCCAGGAAGAAGAAGATGGATGTGTATGACATTCAATATGAACAGCTACCTTACTTTTGCTTCTCCTGTGGTAGACTAGGGCACTCAGAGCTCTACTGTGCTACCCCTGTCTCCCGCGATGCCAAGGGTGAGCTCCTGTTTGGTTCCAAGCTTCGGGCTTCTGATGAAGCAAAGAAGCAGCCGGCCAGCGACAACTCCACCAAGGAACCAAAGACTCACAGCAAGCCAACTACTAAAAATTCAAGTACTAACAAGGATCCTGGGGAGGAAGTTACATCCCCTCTGAAGCACAAGCAGCGGCCAAAGCGCAAAGAAGGTCCACACCAAGTTTACAAAGCAGTGGTAAAAACCTTGTTGCTTACAGATGGGAGTTTGAACGATCCAATTGGGGACACAAGTACAAGTATCATGGACCCTACATCAACTGGTAATGAAACAGAAGGAGATGATTTTGCTCGTGAACCAAAGAAGAAGAAGCCTACCCCAGAAAACTCGGCAGAGACCGCGTCGCGGTCCTGCCCGTCACAATGAGTGTTTTTACTTGGAACTGCCGGGGGCTTGGGGACCCTGAGGCAGTTCGGGAGCTTCGCAGTATCGTGAAGCTGGAAGGATCCTCCCTTCTCTTCGTAATGGAAACAAAAATCAAGGCAAAAAGAGTTGAGGATCTGAAGTATACGCTTGGTTTTACAGGCAGTTTTGCAGTTGACAGTGTCGGCCTTAGTGGCGGCATATGTCTTTTCTGGTCCAAAGATGTGACCGTTGAATTGAAGAACTTCAGTAAGAACCATATTGATGCATTAGTTCATAACAAGAACCAGCACACTTATGTTTGGCGTTTCACTGGTTTTTACGGAGCACCGCGAGCGGAAGATAGACATCATAGTTGGCGGTTCTTGCGTACTTTGTATAATATACCCCATAGTGCGTGGCTATGTGTGGGAGATTTTAATGAAACTTTGTTTGCTTGTGAGCACTTCAGCAGAGCTGCTCGGTCTGAAACTCACATGAGAGCGTTTCGGGACGTTATGGATGAGATCTCCCTCCAAGATTTGGGTTGGTCTGGCATGACATACACATGGGACAACCATCAAAGAGGAGATGCAAATGTTAAGGCAAGACTAGATAGAGCCTTTGCCAATGAGGAATTTTGGCAGCTTTTTCGTCACATACGGGTTAGACATCTACCTTCAATTGAGTCTGACCATTGTTTTGTGATAGCATAAATCAAAGAGGTTTTGACGGATCGGCCTAGAGCAAAGAAGCAATTTCGGTATGAAAACGTATGGCAGACCCATTGTGACGCCCGAAGACCGACGTCCCAGAAGATTCCAGAAGATTCCAGATGTTCCGGGTTCTCCCGTGTGTTCTTTGTTCTTGTGTTATTTATTTTTTGCATTGCATCATGTCATCATGCCTTCATGTCATTTTCTTTTGCATCTCAACTTAAATAAACCGTGTGGACCTTCGGTCCATTTAAATTGAGGGAAGAATGTCTTCTCTTTATAACATATAAAAGCCTCTCAATATTATTAGGGAGCTATATAATAATATTCCATTCGTTGGAATTGACACAACACACTTGCATTTATTCTCCAGACATCTTTTGCTTCAGTTTCACGTCAAACCTCCCTATATTTTTCTTTTCCCGTGTTTCGAGGTTCCTCCAAAAACCCTCCAACCATTTTAATTAAATTCCTTGCATTTTTGCGAGTCCAGTAAAATTGATCTCATGCCCTAATTCTTCCCTAGCCACCTCCTCCTCATTCTTTTCTTTTCTTATTTGGTTTTTGGAAAAAAATCATTTAAGAAGAAAGCCCTGCAGCCTTCCCAGCCATCTGGACCGCACCATCTCCTCTCCTTGGGCCCAAGGCCATTCTGGCCCAGCCGCCTCAGCCTTTGGCCCATTGGCCCATTTCCCCTCTAACCCTAGGCTCCCTTCGCTTCTCCCCTCCCTCTGCCCTGAGTCCACCGCTCGAACCCCATCGACCGCGGCCCCGAGCGCCCGCCCCTTGGAGCGCCTCCTTCTCCAGGCGCCGGAGCGACCGCGCCTCGGGCCTCCTCTCTCCACCGCGTCCAGCAACGACCGGCCAGGCCCGCGGCCTCCCCTTCGTCCCTCCGCGCCAGGGACCCCGTCCGCGACCGCCGTGCGCCTCGGGCCCTGCTCCGCAGCGCCTCCCTCGCGCCAAGGAGCCTCCTCGCCTCGCCACCTCAAGCCGGTTCGCGACCCCGCCGCGCCAGGAGCCCGCCGCGACCCTCCTTCCTCCTCGTCGCCAAGTCCAGGCCTCTGCCTTGTCCGCACAGCAGCGCCGCAGGCCGCTCCCTCCATCCCCGAGTCCCGCGCGCCAGGAATCCCGTGCTCCTCGCCAGGTCGCCCGCAGGCCCGAGCGCTGCGCCTCCCTCCGTTTCCCTGCGCTCCGTCCTCCAGCTCGCTGGCCAGAGCCACCGTGCCGCTGCCATGGCCTCGTGGCCCCTTCACGCAAACGTGCTGCCGCTCTTGTTCTTTTGTTTTGCCTTGTACTGTGTAATTGACAGTGGACCCGTGTATGACGACTGGAGCATCTACATGACCCGACCAAGTACCCCTACACGTCGATGCGGCGAGTACCACGACGACCCTCGAAGAGCTCGAATCCGTCAAGTTCGACTACCGTCGCCGACACCAAGTACCACTACATAACGTGTACCCCGACGTCGCAAGTACCACGACACGTGACGTGAACGTCTACTGTCGCCCGAACGTCTACCGTCGCCCCGTGTACCTCTACGGCTACGAGCTCCGTGAACGTCTACGACCGTGTACAACTACCGTCGCCGGAACAACTACTTCCTCTTTGGCCGTGTACCACTACTTCCTCTACGAACGAGAACGGCTACTTCCTCTTCGGAAACGAGAACGACTTCTTCCTCTACGAACGTGAACCACTACTTCCTCTACGACTCGCGAGAACGACTCCTTCCTCTACGTCTCGAACCGCTCCGAAACGCACGCTTCGAAGGTATAACGAGACGACCCCGTGGATGACCCGTGGAATGCATGCTTGTGGTTGTATGGAATGTTTCCCTTGTGTGCATCGTGTCCGTTTCGTCCCTTTTGTCATGTTCCTCGGTTGCCTCGTCGCCGACTCGTGGGAACCCGGTAACGGGATCGCCCCACCTTTCATCTCGTTTGGCTCGCTCACGCCATCTTTCCTTTTGCACCGGACTCTCAACGAGTTACCGGAACCGATATGTTGCGTGGCATCATTTTCGGATCGTTGCCGTGGCACCCTTTCTTTCCACCACGGTGACAATACTTCATATCTTCTTCATGTCAACCTTTTAATAAACTTGCATAAAACTTGATCATGTCATCCGCATCATGTTAACAACACTAAATGTGTGAATTGTTGTTTGCTTATAATTACTAAACATGCTCATGGGGATTTTCCGGATATGTTGTTGTTATTTTCCGGCCTCATTTAAAATGCCTAAATAGGTAGCTTGCTCTTGCTTCACCTCTTGCCATGTTAACAAACACTTTATCTTGTCTTGTAAACAAACGAGAGTCAACTAAATAATTAAGTGTGGTGTTTTGTCAATATGCAACTCGTTGCATATTGAGCTCCACTTAACTTGTAGTTTTGTTTGTGCATCTTGCCATGCCTTGCATATTTAAACCGGACATGCATCATATTTGGATGTGCATCATGCCATGTTTATGCTTGTGTGTTTACCGTGTTGTTTGCTTCTTTCCGGTTGCTTCTCTTGTTAGCTTCGGTTTCGTTCCGGAGTTGTGAGGATTCGCTCGACTGTTGCTCCGTCTACTTCATGGACCCGTTCTTCTTCCTTGCGGAATCCCAGGCAAGATGATCATACCCTTGGATACCTTTACTACCATTGCCATGCTTAGATGTCTCGATGCTATCGTTACATGTCGCGCTACCCATCTTTTATGTCAGCCTCTCCTTGTTGCCATGAAACCTCTAACCTTGACACCTTCCTAGCAAAACCACTGTTTGGCTATGTTACCCGCTTGCTCAGCCCCGCTTGCTCAGCCCCTCTTATAGCGTTGTTAGTTGCAGGTGAAGATGAAGTTCGTTCCAGGAGGGAACTTGTTGTTGGACATATCACAATATCTATAATTATTATTAACACACCTATATACTGGGCATGGGTGGAAGGCTTGGCCTTTTGCTCGGTGTTTGGTTCCACTCATGCCACCTTAGGCGCCCATAAACCGGCATTATGTTCCTTGATTTTGCGTTCCTTACACGATGGGTGAAATGGGGACCCCTTGACAGTTCGACTTTGAATAAAACTCCTCCAGCAAGGCCCAACATTGGTTTTTAATTTGCTCATAATAACAACTTAATTAATTAATTAAATTGCAGGGGGGCCAGTGCTGATGGTGTTGGTCCCAAACGGGGGTCCTGCAGGGCCACCACGGGGAAACTAGAGGATTGGCTCCTGTAGCATCACCCATCTGGTAGTGTCCTGAGACGAGATACGCGCGGCTACTATCAGGGTGTCGACACACCGGGAGGTCTTGCTGGACTTGTTTTACCATTGTCAAAATGACTTGTGCTACCGGGATGCCGAGCCTGATCGGATTTTCCCTAAGATAAGGGGTGATGATATTATATTTATCACTTCAGCTAATCGTGAGAGCTTGTGATGGGCTAAGTTGGGACACCCCTGCAGGGTTATGATCTTTCGAAAGCTGTGCCCGCGGTTATGTGGCAGATTGGAATTTGTTAATGTCCGGTTGTAGAAAACTTGACAGAGGATCCAAAGTAAAACACACAACTGTGTGAGTAACCGTGACTGTCTCTTTTCCCTTTGAGAAGAGAACACGGTGGGGTTATGTTTGACTCGTATGTAGTTAGGATCTTTAGCGATCACTACTTTTGCGACCGTTTGCGTAGATTCTCATCTTATTCTGGTACTCGTAAGTTAGCCACCATATTATGCTTAGCCGCTGCTGCAACCTCACCACCTTACCTCTTCCTACCCATAAAGCTTTGCTAGTCTTGATACCCATGGTTATGGGATTGCTGAGTCCTCGTGGCTCACAGATACTACAACACCAGATGCCGGTTTAGCCGATTTTGAAGCAGAAGCTGGTTCAAGTTCTTCACTGGGAGCTCGATGAAGAGTGTGACCGTTTTGCTTGTGACGTTTCCGTCGATCAGTAGTGGTTTCTACTAGGATTCGATCCTGACCTGTGGCTTTATGTTGTTTGGTATCTTGTCTTTTTGGATCTTCACCCGTAGTCGGGTTGTGATGTTTTGAATGATGTCTTGCTTATGTAAGGTATTGTGTAAAGTGGCGAGTGTAAGCCAACTATCTCCTTTTGCAATTTAATCCCTCTTTTACATGAGTCATGCAAAGATACCAAACTTGAGATCATTCTAGGATGGGCTTATATCTTTAAGTCGTGCCTCGACACGTAGGAGATAAAGTCCCATCCTGGGCATTACAAGTTGGTATTCAGAGCCTTCTCCGACCTAGAAGCCCCCACTGATTGATCGAATCGTTGACGGTTGAGTCTAGGCACACACTGAAAATGTTTTGAGTCCTATATATATCGGAGAGTAGGATTTCTTTTGCTCCTCTTCTCTTTTCACTCTGGTGAGGACTCCTGACGATTACTCTTATCTCTTCTACTTTCAAAAATTGCACCAATTTTTTTTTAGGATCACGCGAGTATTGTTTGGATTGTTTCGATGTCTTTGTGACGAGAACATTGTTCTCGATGCCTCCTGTCATTAGGGGTTGTGGCAGTGTCCCGGGGAGTTGAGCTCCGAGGTGTTGTCGTCACAAATCCATCGCGGCAGTACTAGAATACTTAAGACGGCCGACATCGAAAACTCTCCTATGCGGTTAGTGGCAAGATAACCCCGACATCACCCAGTACTGGGGAGGTAGTTCGGGAGTATTGCCATAGCTTGTATAGTGGATGCGTTTCGAAGGTCCGAGGTAAACGGTTTCCGAGAACAACTGGTTATGTGTTGAAGGATGGATACAACTGGATGTAGGTTTAGAGTTGATTGCACGGTGCTTCCCCTGTATCCCCAACACCTGATTGCATAACTGAGAACTTTCGGAAATTAATAGGTGGGTTCATCCAGTAGTTCTAGGCATTCTTCCAACGGATGCACGATATGAAGTTCTGGGTTCTACATTGAGTGAAGTGGTTTTATGGACTTGTTCCGATCGGGAGTTGCATGTTAAAGGGTCATTGGCTATGCTGATCCGGGGATTGCAAAACCCTTTTGTAACACGTTCCATGAGCTTTCAGCACGAATATGTCGGACGAAGCTTCTATCTTGTATTTGTTCTATCTGATCCTTGTTCTTTTTTATTTACCTTTTCCTTCTCCCAAGTGGCTCCTCGTCTAGTTGATGTACCTGCGGAATTCATTCGTTCAATTATCTGTTCGGATAGATATGTTGCAACATAATCTTCTTCATAAACATATATATCCTTTGTTCTTGTTTTGATTCTGGTATTCGAGTTGCTTCGATGTCAAATGTTGATTCCATACCTTTCTTAATCGGTGTTCTCATATTTCTATGGGAGTGCTAATTCTTCTTCACCATCGAGATCTTCATGTTAAATTATTTTCAACCGGTGTCCATTTTGTTCGTCTCAAGTTGTCTTTGTTTTTCCCCACCCTCCCACCCTTCTTCTTCTTGGAGCCAGAAATTCTCAAGTGAAGTATCCATTTTATTCATGTGATGTTTCTTCATTCTTTTCCTTCAATGTTCTTATCCGGTGTTTTATCGTGAAGATGCTCGAGAGCTTCAAGTTCATCATTCTTAATTCCAATAATTCTGCCGGTGGATGTAATTCAAGATTTCGGTGTTGATCTTATCCTTTTCCTCATTTCACAATGCTTTCTTATTCCGGTGCACCAATTAATCATTCTCCTCTTGCTATTCATATCCGGAGTGCTGAAGATTGATAATTCCATTCTTAATCCGTTCAAGCTATTTTGAGGATTATCATCTTATTCTAGCCATTTAATTCAACCGGTGCTATATCTCTTAAGCAATCTTTTTCAACGGTGATTTCTTTGAGTGGGCCCTAACCCACAGGTCTTTTCCCAGGATCTTACCTGACTCTTCTAACTTTTCTGGAGTTATACTTAAATTCTTTTTAAAGTGTGACGTAAGAATGATTTCCATCAGTCACATGCCTTCTCCAAGATTGTTTCCAATTATTTCCATCTTTAGCTCCACCTTCCTCTTGTCATTCGTCCGGAGTATCTCGAAATTCTTATGGCATTTCTCGTCTTCATTCTCAGCATTTGAAGACCAGAGAAGTGTTTCTCTTAAATCTTGGCCCGTTCTCTCAAGATTCGTGGTTCTAGCTTCATGTCATCCTCATTATTGTTCTGATTGTGAGGAATTCTTTCTAACCATCTGAAGCATTTCATGAATTCTTTTCTTTGTGATCCTCCGAAGGCCATCATTTCAGAAGATTTCTTCGTTCTCAGTTTTCAACTTCGTCCTCCAAATATTCTTCATTGATATCTCTTCGTTCGTCTCTATATTCTTACGGTGGTTCTTTCAAGATTACTCTTCCGTTGTTACCGTTTTAATTCATTGGTTCTTTTCACAATCCTACCGGTGGTTCGTTGAAGAATTACCTAAGCTTGTGCTAGATCTCTTTTTAATTCTTTGCAACGAGAATAAGTAGTATGCCAAATCCTTTGGTTGTCATCAATTTAAATTGGTGAAGGAGATGCATGACATAATTCTTATTCTTGTTCCTTCAAAGTGGATTAATTCCTCTGTTTAGAGTTTATTCATGAGGAATAAATTCTAGGCTTCAAGTTGTTCATCTTGTTTTCCGGAGCTCCAAGTTATTTCTATTATATCATTTCAAAACTTCATCCAATTCATCGCAGGCCTTGAATCTTATTCTTTTCATCTTTCACTTCTCATGCTTTCAGTACCGGAGTTTTCATGGTGGTTCATCAAGACTTAATTCACCCTCGAAGTCTTCATCAAGATTCTTGTTGGAGCTCAAGCATTCTACATCATGCTTTCCAATTGCAATCCTGTCTACCTTATCTTTTCAGATGGTGTTATGTCATTCTTGACAATTCCTTCATGTTTCATGATTCACGAGTTATCAAGAATGAGATATCTAAAACCATCATTTTTCCTTGTTCAGGAGATCTTTTCAACCCTTCAATTTATTCGTTGGAGTAATCTTGGGTTGTATTGCACCTATAAGCTTTCCCTAAGGATTGTTGCTAATTATGGTGCGTATGAATGACCCAAGTTCTTCATTTATCATTCCGGTGAAATAAGTTTATCGTCTCCTTGTTGATCTCAATCCAATCAATTGTTTTCCATTAGTGGCTGGTTGTCACCTCTTAATTTTGAGATGTTTTCCATAAGCCCACATGAAGCTTATTCGTTTCGTTGTTGATTTTTTTCAATCAACTCCGTTCAACCCTTCTTCGTAAGGAGGATTTTTCTAATTGAATTTTGAGAGAAGTTGTCATTTTTCTTCTCCGTTCTTTTCTTTCATTGATTTATATGCTATTCTTTCATTCCGGAGGCATTGTGATGTTGCTCTCTTTGACCATCATCTCGTTTTTTATTATCAAGATCATGTTCTTTCCTTGTTTATCATTTATCAGGAGTGTTGTGTCCTCCATTCTAATTCTCCCATCTTATCAAGTTTTAACTCTCTTTTAACCGGAGTGCTGTCTGAATCCTTATTACCACTTGTGCCATTCTTTCAATGGTTTCAGAGGCAGTGTGTTCTTGATTTCATCAAGTATCATACCATCTTCTCAAGTTTTTGTTAATTCCTTCCATTTTCAGACGGAGTGCTGCCCAAATTATTTCGTTCTTATTCCTTCTCAATCTTGGTTAACCGGAGTGGTTTTGAAATTCTTTCGTCATCCGTGAGCTCTTGTTTCATATCTTTCAACCTACAAGGTTCTCATTATGCTCCTTGTTCCTCTTTCCGATGGAGTGTTTCATCTTCGTTCATCTCCGTTGCATTCTTTCGGTCAAGATTGTTCAACCTCTCAAGGTTCCTTGGTTTCACTCGTCTGTCAAAGAAGCAACTTTGTTTTACCTCTTCCTCTTCCGTTTTTACCCGGTGATATCTCTAGGATCTCGGGTCGAGATCCTCTGTTAGTGTGGGAGAGTTGTGACGCCCGAAGACCGACGTCCCAGAAGATTCCAGAAGATTCCAGATGTTCCGGGTTCTCCCGTGTGTTCTTTGTGCTTGTGTTATTTATTTTTTGCATTGCATCATGTCATCATGCCCTCATGTCATTTTCTTTTGCATCTCAACTTAAATAAAGCGTGTGGACCTTCGGTCCATTTAAATTGAGGAAAGAATGTCTTCTCTTTATAACATATAAAAGCCTCTCAATATTATTAGGGAGCTATATAATAATATTCCATTCGTTGGAATTGACACAACACACTTGCATTTATTCTCCAGACATCTTTTGCTTCAGTTTCACGTCAAACCTCCCTATATTTTTCTTTTCCAGTGTTTCGAGGTTCCTCCAAAAACCCTCCAACCATTTTAATTAAATTCCTTGCATTTTTGCGAGTCCAGTAAAATTGATCTCATGCCCTAATTCTTCCCTAGCCACCTCCTCCTCATTCTTTTCTTTTCTTATTTGGTTTTTGGAAAAAAATCATTTAAGAAGAAAGCCCTGCAGCCTTCCCAGCCATCTGGACCGCACCATCTCCTCTCCTTGGGCCCAAGGCCATTCTGGCCCAGCCGCCTCAGCCTTTGGCCCATTGGCCCATTTCCCCTCTAACCCTAGGCTCCCTTCGCTTCTCCCCTCCCTCTGACCTGAGTCCACCGCTCGAACCCCATCGACCGCGGCCCCGAGCGCCCGCCCCTTGGAGTGCCTCCTTCTCCAGGCGCCGGAGCGACCGCGCCTCGGGCCTCCTCTCTCAGCCGCGTCCAGCAACGACCGGCCAGGCCGGCGGCCTCCCCTTCGTCCCTCCGCGCCAGGGACCCCGTCCGCGACCGCTGTGCGCCTCGGGCCCTGCTTCGCAGCGCCTCCCTCGCGCCAAGGAGCCTCCTCGCCTCGCCACCTCAAGCCGGTTCGCGACCCCGCCGCACCAGGAGCCGCCGCGACCCTCCTTCCTCCTCGTCGCCAAGTCCAGGCCTCTGCCTCGTCCGCACAGCAGCGCCGCAGGCCGCTCCCTCCATCCCCGAGTCCCGCGCGCCAGGAATCCCGTGCTCCTCGCCAGGTCGCCCGCAGGCCCGAGCGCTGCGCCTTCCTCCGTTTCCCTGCGCTCCGTCCTCCAGCTCGTTGGCCAGAGCCACCGTGCCGCTGCCATGGCCTCGTGGCCCCTTCACGCAAACGTGCTGCCGCTCTTGTTCTTTTGTTTTGCCTTGTACTGTGTAATTGACAGTGGACCCGTGTATGACGACTGGAGCATCTACATGACCCGACCAAGTACCCCTACACGTCGATGCGGCGAGTACCACGACGACCCTCGAAGAGCTCGGATCCGTCAAGTTCGACTACCGTCGCCGACACCAAGTACCACTACATAACGTGTACCCCGACGTCGCAAGTACCACGACACGTGACGTGAACGTCTACCGTCGCCCGAACGTCTACCGTCGCCCCGTGTACCTCTACGGCTACGAGCTCCATGAACGTCTACGACCGTGTACAACTACCATCGCCGGAACAACTACTTCCTCTTCGGCCGTGTACCACTACTTCCTCTACGAACGAGAACGGCTACTTCCTCTTCGGAAACGAGAACGACTTCTTCCTCTACGAACGTGAACCACTACTTCCTCTACGACTCGCGAGAACGACTCCTTCCTCTACGTCTCGAACCGCCCCGAAATGCACGCTTCGAAGGTATAACGAGACGACCCCGTGGATGACCCGTGGAATGCATGCTTGTGGTTGTATGGAATGTTTCCCTTGTGTGCATCGTGTCTGTTTCGTCCCTTTTGTCATGTTCCTCGGTTGCCTCGTCACCGACTCGTGGGAACCCGGTAACGGGATCGCCCCACCTTTCATCTCGTTTGGCTCGCTCACGCCATCTTTCCTTTTGCACCGGACTCTCAACGAGTTACCGGAACCGATATGTTGCGTGGCATCATTTTCGGATCGTTGCCGTGGCACCCTTTCTTTCCACCACGGTGACAATACTTCATATCTTCTTCATGTCAACCTTTTAATAAACTTGCATAAAACTTGATCATGTCATCCGCATCATGTTAACAACACTAAATGTGTGAATTGTTGTTTGCTTATAATTACTAAACATGCTCATGGGGATTTTCCGGATATGTTGTTGTTATTTTCCGGCCTCATTTAAAATGCCTAAATAGGTAGTTTGCTCTTGCTTCACCTCTTGCCATGTTAACAAACACTTTATCTTGTCTTGTAAACAAACGAGAGTCAACTAAATAATTAATTGTGGTGTTTTGTCAATATGCAACTCGTTGCATATTGAGCTCCACTTAACTTGTAGTTTTGTTTGTGCATCTTGCCATGCCTTGCATATTTAAACCGGACATGCATCATATTTGGATGTGCATCATGCCATGTTTATGCTTGTGTGTTTACCGTGTTGTTTGCTTCTTTCCGGTTGCTTCTCTTGTTAGCTTCGGTCTCGTTCCGGAGTTGTGAGGATTCGCTCGACTGTTGCTCCGTCTACTTCATGGACCCGTTCTTCTTCCTTGCGGAATCCCAGGCAAGATGATCATACCCTTGGATACCTTTACTACCATTGCCATGCTTAGATGTCTCGATGCTATCATTACATGTCGCGCTACCCATCTTTTATGTCAGCCTCTCTTTGTTGCCATGAAACCTCTAACCTTGACACCTTCCTAGCAAAACCACTGTTTGGCTATGTTACCCGCTTGCTCAGCCCCGCTTGCTCAGCCCCTCTTATAGCGTTGTTAGTTGCAGGTGAAGATGAAGTTCGTTCCAGGAGGGAACTTGTTGTTGGACATATCACAATATCTATAATTATTATTAACACACCTATATACTGGGCATGGGTGGAAGGCTTGGCCTTTTGCTCGGTGTTTTGTTCCACTCATGCCACCTTAGGCGCCGATAAACCGGCATTATGTTCCTTGATTTTGGGTTCCTTACACGATGGGTGAAATGGGGACCCCTTGACAGTTCGACTTTGAATAAAACTCCTCCAGCAAGGCCCAACATTGGTTTTTAATTTGCTCATAATAACAACTTAATTAATTAATTAAATTGCATAGGGAGTTAGCGCTACCCGAGGATTCTTTCTACATAGCAGGGGGGGCCAGTGCTGATGGTGTTGGTCCCAAACGGGGGTCCTGCAGGGCCACCACGGGGAAACTCGAGGATTGGCTCCTGTAGCATCACCCATCCGGTAGTGTCCTGAGACGAGATACGCGCCGCTACTATCAGGGTGTCGACACACCGGGAGGTCTTGCTGGACTTGTTTTACCATTGTCGAAATGACTTTTGCTACCGGGATGTTGAGCCTGATCGGATTTTCCCTAAGATAAGGGGTGATGATATTATATTTATCACTTCAGCTAATCGTGAGAGCTTGTGATGGGCTAAGTTGGGACACCCCTGCAGGGTTATGATCTTTCAAAAGCCGTGCCCGCGGTTATGTGGCAGATTGGAATTTGTTAATGTCTGGTTGTAGAAAACTTGACAGAGGATCCGAAGTAAAACACACAACTGTGTGAGTAACCGTGACTGTCTCTTTTCCCTTTGAGAAGAGAACACGGTGGGGTTATGTTTGACTCGTATGTAGTTAGGATCTTTAGCGATCACTACTTTTGCGACCGTTTGCGTAGATTCTCATCTTATTCTGGTACTCGTAAGTTAGCCACCATATTATGCTTAGCCGCTGCTGCAACCTCACCACCTTACCTCTTCCTACCCATAAAGCTTTGCTAGTCTTGATACCCATGGTTATGGGATTGCTGAGTCCTCGTGGCTCACAGATACTACAACACCAGATGCAGGTTCAGCCGAGTTTGAAGCAGAAGCTGGTTCAAGTTCTTCACTGGGAGCTCGATGAAGAGTGTGACCGTTTTGCTTGTGACGTTTCCGTCGATCAGTAGTGGTTTCTACTAGGATTCAATCCTGACCTGTGGCTTTATGTTGTTTGGTATCTTGTCTTTTTGGATCTTCACCCGTAGTCGGGTTGTGATGTTTTGAATGATGTCTTGCTTATGTAAGGTATTGTGTGAAGTGGCGAGTGTAAGCCAACTATCTCCTTTTGCAATTTAATCCCTCTTTTACATGAGTCGTGCAAAGATACCAAACTTGAGATCATTCTAGGATGGGCTTATATCTTTAAGTCGTGCCTCGACACGTAGGAGATATAGTCCCATCCTGGGCATTACACCCATACAGACTATGATCGTCTCGTAGCTGATACTTGGCGAGGCATACCTCGGACTCCTGGTCTCCAAGGCATTGCATCGGCACTTGGTACATTGCAGTCGACGTTAGAGCCATGGAGTCTGAAGGAGTTTGGGTGTTTGACACGTATTGTCAGACAACTCCAAAAGCGCCTGAACCGTGTTCGGTGTCAAGCTACAGGAACAGGGCCGTCGGACGAGGAGGAAAACATTGTTAAAAAACTGAAAGAGGCCTTACATCAAGAGGAAGTATGGATTTGGCAGCGGTCGAGAGTTCCGTGGCTTCGTGATGTGGATTGCAATACATCATACTTTCAGGCACAAGCAGTGCAGCGCTAACGTATGAATAAGATTTCAGAGTTCGAAGGGCGGATGGCACTGTTTGTGCTAGTGGAGATGAGGATAAAGTGGAGGTGCAGACCTTTTATCAACAGCTATATGAGTCACAAGGTTTTGCCGATCCGCAGTTTCTGTTATCGCATGTGCCGACCAAGGTGACACAGGCGATGAACACCGAACTTTCCAAACCCTACACCCCGGATGAAGTCAAGGTGGCGTTGTTTCAAATGGCTACGTCGAAGGCGCCTGGTGTTGATGGTTTTAGTGCAGGTTTTTATCAGCGTCATTGGGATTTACTTGGTAATGACGTAACCCAGGCAGTGCTTGATTTTCTTAATGGATGCGAGCTACCATCGGGTCTGAACGATACTTCTATTACTCTTATCCCCAAGGTCAGACACCTCCAATCAATAACTCAATACCGTCCTATTGCTTTGTGCCCTGTTCTGTACAAGATTGTAGCTAAGGCAATCACCAATCGTTTGAGATACATCATGGACGAGGTAATCAGTGAAGAGCAAAGTGCTTTTGTTCCTGGCCGCCTTATCACTGACAATGTTCTAGTTGCGTATGAAAGCGTACATACGATGAGGAGGAGGAAGAAGGGCAAGAATTATTCATGTGCGGTTAAGCTTGACATGATGAAAGCTTATAATCGCGTCGAGTGGCATTATCTGGAAGCTATACTAGATCGGCTGGGCTTCTGTATGAGTTTCATAAGATTGATAATGAAGTGTGTCTCCTCGGTTCGGTTTTCGGTGCGTGTCAACGGTGAATTGTTACCATATTTCACACCAACCAGAGGATTCAGATAGGGAGATCCAGTTTCACCATATTTATTTCTGCTTTGTGCAGAAGGTTTTTCCTCATTGTTAAAATACTACAATGGGATAACTATAGACAGGGATTTGAGGGTCTGCTACAGATCACCATGGGTCACTCATTTACTATTTGCTAATGATAGTCTGATTTTCATCAATGCTTGTAATCCAAGCGCTCAAAGACTTAATGAGATTCTCAGGATCTATGGAGAGGCCTCGGGCCAAAGTGTTAATCGCAATAAAAGTTCGATATATTTCAGCTCTAACACTCCTGATTCCTTGAGACAGGTTATGCAAACAACACTGAATATCCATGTGCAAGCATTTAGCGAGAAATACCTGGGGTTACCTACTGCAGTGGGTCGGATCACAAGTGGCACATTTGATCACATCAGCGAAAGAGCTCGTGGGAAAATACAAGGTTGGTCGGAAAAATTGTTGGCATGTGCAGGCCGAGAGACTCTCCTCAAATCGGTCGTCCAATCTATCCCTACTTATCCAATGAGCACTTTCCTTCTGACCAAGAAAGTTTGTAAGAGCCTTACTTCACCAATGGCCAAGTACTTTTGGAGTAGCTCTCTTGACAAGAAATCTTTGCATTGGGTGTCCTGGAAGGAGCTAGCAACACCTAAGTGCAAGGGCGGTATGGGTTTCCGAGACCCTCATTTTTTCAATCTTGCTATGTTGGCAAACACGGGTGGCGTTTCATCACCAACCCAAACTCTCTTTGTGCAAGAGTTTTGAAAGGCCGCTATTTCCCCGATACTGACTTCATGCAGGCTACTGTACCCAAGTCAACGTCAACAACCTGGAGGGCGATCCTGGCCGGAAGGGAGGCCCTATGCTCTGGACTGATTACTCGTGTGGGCGATG
Source organism: Secale cereale (assembly GCA_902687465.1). Taxonomy (NCBI): domain Eukaryota; kingdom Viridiplantae; phylum Streptophyta; class Magnoliopsida; order Poales; family Poaceae; genus Secale; species Secale cereale. The sequence goes on along the minus strand of LR738712.1, from coordinate 889,791,622 downwards.
GCTCCTCCATTTCGGTTTGGAATGACATGTGGATTCCAGGTACAATATCTATGTCTCCTATTTTCCGGCCACAACACACGACTGTTCAGCGTGTGTCCGAGCTTATTGATACATCTAACTGGTCCTGGAGGCAAGAACTTGTACGACATACTTTCATTGCTCCTGACGCCGAAGCAATTCTGAATATCCCTATTCGGCAAGGAGGAGGAGATGATTTTCTTGCATGGGCATTCGAAAGATCGGGGAACTACACTGTGAAGTCGGTGTACCGTGCTCTCGTGACTCAGAAAGAGCGAGTTGCTCTAGAGGAAGGGACGGCTACCGGAACCTCAGAGGAAGATACACAGTTGTGGAAATCCTTATGGAAATTGAATGTCATCCCGAAGGTTAGAGTGTTCTGGTGGAGGGTCCTTCGCGGCATTCTCCCAGATGAGGTCACTCTCAACTATCAACACATTGCAGAGATCCGTCGATGCAAAGTTTGTTTGGCTATGGACGAGAATCTGGAACATGCACTCATACATTGTACACATGCAAAAGGCTTCTGGGATGAAGCTTATGCTTGGTTTGGCATCAGATTGCCTCATCTTCATCCTGACTCATGGGCGCGAGATATCACATGTGACCCTCGGTTTACTGATGATGATCGTGCAAAAATCACAACTATAATGTGGTCCATCTGGCACTCCCGGAACCGGATCAAGCACGGCGAGGAGGGGAGGAATCCTACGGCGATGATCAGGGCTACTAAGGAGGCGATTGCCCTACTTCACCTCCCACGTTGAGATGCGATGATCTTACCTGGTTTCGGTTGGAGACCACCTGATGAGGGACTCGTCAAGATCTCCACAGACGGTTCCTTCAGTTTGGCAGATGGCAGGGGCGGTGCGGGAGGGGTGGCCAGATCCTCTTCGGCGCTCCTAGGAGCATGGTGCAAACCTTATTTGGGTATTTCTGATCCCTTGATTATGGAGGGTTTATCACTACGAGATGGAGTTCGGTTCGCTTCACTACGATGATTCTCGCATGTGATTATGGAAACTGATTGCTTGGAGATGGTTACGCTCTGGAACACTCGCCACAATTCTCGGTCAATTGTGGCTCCTTTATTGTTAGAGATAGGAGAGCTATGTAATAATTTTACTTTATTTGATATTCAGCATGTAATCAGGTCAGCTAATGTTCCGGCGCATCTTTGTGCAAAGCATGCTTGCACCCTGAATGTGACCGATAGCTGGCTTGAGGAGACTCCTGGCTTTTTGGTGACCAGCCTTTTGGCTGACTGTCCCAAGAATGCCTTCATATGAATAAAGCTCTCTGGTTTCCCCGCAAAAAAAAAAAAAAAGAGTGTACCACACTCCAGATCGTTCTTTAGTTTCTGGCGCACATATCAGGTGGATGATTAGCCCATGGATGTATCGGTTTTTCAGGTCAAAATAGGAACGCAGTAGGGACAGAAATTTCTGTGTGGTGTCTCTGTTCTAGGCTTCTAGCCGGCATCATGCAAGTAAAATGACACGCATGATTATATCATATACGTTTCATTATATTAGTCTGTGGAGGGGTCAGGCCCTGAGCGTCAGGGGTTGCAAATGTCATAGACTCATAGTTATTATGTCAGATGCCTAGAGCGTTCTTTTTTTTTGTGTTGTTTTTATAAGGTAGTCGGAGCATGATCATTATCGTATTTGTTGGTATAGGGAGGTCAGGTGGTGGGAGCCGTGATTTACAAGTTTAAAGTATTTTCACAATTGGATCGTGAACAAGATGTGCCAGGCACATGAGGATATCCAGGTGTACAACAAGCCTTTTTTTATCATGGGATTGGCAAACTCATAGTTCGAGCAATGCTTACACATTCTGCAGCAGTTTCATCTGAAACCATGTACCTGGCCCAGATCCAGAATGCAGTCGGTCATGGGATTGGCAATCTCCCTAAATGTGCCTGGCACATTTTGCAGCTGTTTCATGTGCAACCATGTACCTGGCACAGCTCAGAAATGTTGTCGATCATGGGATTGGCAAATTCACATGATAAGAAATGTGCCTGGCACATATTGCAGCAGTCTAATGTGCAACCATGAACCTGGCACAGATCCGAAATGTTGTTGATCATGTGACCGTTGAAGATGATACCGTAAGGAATCATGTACAAAGAAATGTTGTTGATGATGTGACCGTTGAAGATGATACAGTAACAGATTATGTACAAAGCACAAGATGCATTCGCATATCATGCTGGGGTTCGAACCATGAATTATTACGTGCGAGGGCCATGAAATGTGACCATGTGCCAGGCACATGAGGCCAACTCCACCGCGCGATCCCAAACGGACGTCCGGTTTGGCCGGATTTTGTCCCTTTGGGGCGTCGATGGGTTCGCCCATGTTCGCGTTTGTCCGATGAGTCGTGGGTGCGCCCAACGCGCGGCCGCACCCCAAAACCTGTCCGGGGGTCGACGTGAATAAAAAAACTAAAAACTTAAATGAAATGACTAAAAAAGTAAATAAACTTAGTTAAAAAAACATAAAACATATATATAGGGGTTACGGCCACAAAATGGCCCAGTTTATCAGTCCACTTAAACGGCCCAGTTCGTAATTAACATAAAACAAAAAAAAAACCTCCCATGCGCTCCTGCCGCGCCCGTCGATGCCGTGGCCGACGCCGTCTTCGCTGGCCGCCGGTGTCGTCGTCGTCGCTGACCAGGTCGACGTAGGCCGGCAGCGTCCAGAGATGGGTCGGCGGTGCGTGGTAGACGGGGGGCGGGCTGGACGGCGGGAGGTGCCTACACCACCTCCTCCCGTGGCGACGCCTCCCGCTCCGGTGACCGCGGCGGCATCGGGCGCCAGTTCACGCCCACGGCATCGGCCATCTCGTCTGCCGTGCACGACCAGCCCCACCCAAATCCGGCGCAAGTTTGCGGTCAAAATGGATCGACCCGGACACAAAACGGACAAGATGGGTCCGGGCCGTCGTGCGCTGGGCCGTCTCCTTTATCCGTTTTAACCCAAACGAACAGGACCACAAAAGATCACCAATGAGCCGCTGTGCGCATCACGGGCATGCTTCGGCATACCGTGTGAGCCTCCGCATACTGTGTGAGCAGAAACGATCACGTGCGCAGAGCCTAGGCTCGCGTCGATTCAGCCTGGCGCCTAGGCTCGTAACAGCCATCTGCCACGGTAATAGGAGGAGTAAAGCTACACGTACGGGGAGTTTACAGGCTTTTACGGGGTTGATCCAATGTGACGTTTTATAATTGGACATTGGTTGGATGAATCGCCCCACCTCCCTGAAAATCATGGGGGGGGGGGGCATGCTTAGATTGTTGGAAGGAGCGTGTAAGAGCATGTAAAAGGCCGTATGTCTAGCATTTTTGGTAATAGGAGTACGTAAAACTGGATTCCGTGACGGAGATCTCGAGGCACAACACAACGATTCAACCGCTGAGATAACGCGGCCTCGATGCAGATGCTCTAAAAATCCGCATCCCTGTATCAAGCCCTCTGCATCCTTGGAGGCTTGCCTGCTCTCCTCGTGCAGATACTAGTAGGAGAAAGAATGTCTGAAGGACAAGGACAGCGCACCTCCAGTCCATTACGCCACGACGCCGGAGGAGGAGGCAGCCCGCCTTGAGCGCTGGAAGGTGCATTGGCTCACCGAGGAGGAGGCCGACGATGAGTGGCTGATGATTTACTAGAATATGTTGGGGCTGCGGTCCAAAGAAGTGATTGAACTGATTTGGGTGATGAAACTGTTTCAGGTAGTCTTGGATGAGGGGTTTCCATCAGCAGGAAGAGGATCTTCATTTGGGGGCATCAACAATGATTGCATCTTCATCAGGCGTGGTGGGCGCGTCGGGTCCGTGGCAGGGAGTGTGTGTGTGCGTGCAGGTGCAGCACGGGGCGTGTCCGTGCGGGTGTGCGTTGTGTGCGTGTGTTTAGGAGTAGCTGTTTGGCGAGTCGCGTGGCTGATCGAGGGCGCGGCCGTTGGAGCTCGCCGTGGAGCGCGCGCGTCGGAGCGCGACGCGGGGCATGAGCGGAGCGAGCGGGGCGCGAGCGATCAGGAGGGAGTGGAGGCGTGGGTCATGCCCGGGGCGCTGGCTCGGGTATAAAGCCACAACGAGGGCCATTGTAACAGCGGTGGGGTGACGAGTACGAGCTCGTGGAGTTGGCGTTCGTGTGCCGGGAAAAACCACCGTGTCCCCGTGTCCTTTCTTCCTCCTCTGGTCTTCTTCTTCGTTTGGTTTGAGCCACTGCATCGTCGAGGGAGTTGAGTGACAGAGAGAGGAGAGCTAGGGCAAGGGAGCTGCGCCAACAATTGGCATCAGAGCGAGGCAAGGATCAGGGCGTGCCGGCGATGGCGCTCGTCCCGTACGCCGGCGGTTCAGGAGGTTCGGCGACGCAGACGGTCCCCATGCTCACAGGGGAGCACTACACCACCTGGGCCATCAAGGCGGAGGCTGACCTGGACGCAGCCGGGCTCTGGGAGGCGGTGGTGCCACCGGAGGACGCGGTGTCGACCGTGATCGCCAAGAAGGACAAGGCGGCGCGGGCTTACCTGCTGCGGGCACTCGCCGATGACTTTCTGCTGCAGGTGGCTGCGTAGAAGACGGCGGCACAGATATGGGCTAGCCTGAAGGCGCGCTTCGTCGGCGCGGACCGCGTGCGCGCGGCGCGGCTGGGCACACTACGCGGGGAGTTCGAGCTCCTGCGCATGACGAGCAACGAGTCGCTGGACGCGTTCGCGGGGAAGATCAGCAGCATGGCGGCGCGCTACGCCGGACTGGGAGCGACCCTCGACGACGCGGTGAAGAAGCTCCTGGACTGTGTTCCGGATCGCCTCTACGCGGCGGTCGCCGGGATGGAGCAGTTCTGCGACCTGTCCACGCTGCTGTTCGAGGACGCGCTGGGTCGCCTGAAGGCCTTCGACGAACGGCTACGGCGACGCGGACAGGCGGGCGGCGAGCGGGCTGACGGTGAGCTGCTGTACACCGCGGCACAGTGGCGGGCGCGAGGGGCGTCAGCGCGGCGCGCGTGGAGAGGACGACGACGATGGGGCGCGCAACGAGGCGTCAGGCTTCGGCGGAAACCGGCACGGCCGCTGCTACAAGTGCGGCGAACGGGGGCACTTCAAGCGGGAGTGCCCGCAGTGGAAGAAGGCGCCGGCGGCAGAGCGTGCGTTGCTGGTTGACGGCGACGTCGAGGACGCCGGCCTGCTCTGAACCGTGGCTTAGGGCACGAATGTTAGAGCAAATAAGCCACGGCGACGAGCTCACCGCGTCGGGCGCGTGTATGGGCGCGCAGCCAGGCGTGGTGGGCGCGTCGGGTCCGTGGCAGGGAGTGTGTGTGTGCGTGCAGGTGCAGCACGGGGCGTGTCCGTGCAGGTGTGCGTTGTGTGCGTGGGTTTAGGAGTAGCTGTTGGGCGAGTCGCGTGGCTGATCGAGGACGCGGCCGTTGGAGCTCGCCGTGGAGCGCGACGCGGGGCACGAGCGGAGCAAGCGGGGCGCGAGCGATCAGGAGGGAGTGGAGGCATGTGTCATGCCCGGGGCGCTGGCTCGCGTATAAAGCCACAGTGAGGGCCATTGTAACAGCGGTGGGGTGACGAGTACGAGCTCGTGGAGTTGGCGTTCGTGCGCCGGGAAAAACCATCGTGTCCCCGTGTCCTTTCTTCCTCCTCTGGTCTTCTTCTTCGTTTGGTTTGAGCCACGGCATCGTCGAGGGAGTTGAGTGACAGACAGAGGAGAGCTAGGGCAAGGAAGCTGCGCCAACAAAATTAGCCACAGCATTATTAATCTCAAACATATTTCAAAGATCTGCTGGGAAACCAACCAGAAGAATCCAACATTCTCTATTCAGACTAGATTTCTTCCAATTCAAACCCTCATCATGCCTCTATGGGCCCCTATTAACTAGTCGATCTCTATCAAAAGTACTATTGAATCTGACAAATGCTTGGCCAAACGGGCATGTTGTGATGGACGTAAACCCCACACTTTGATCTTGGGAAAGAAACTCTCCAAGACTCGTATTTCTTTTTTTCAATTATTTTTTTGTCTTTCTGGCGATGTTCTTCAGTAGAAGGGAATGTTCACGTCGACTACAAAGATGACGAGTATCCATAGCTTCAAAGCGTGCTCCAGGTAGTACGACAATCAATTTTTCCCAAGACCATTTTCACAAAATAGGTCTAGATCCAACAAAGCCAAAACCCCATCGCGCCGCCGCCATAACCAACGCGCCTTCCGCTCCACCGGCAACTTGACGCTGCTGCTGCACTGGCCACAGAGCAGCGGGTCCATTTCATCCATGGTCGCCTCTTCGGCATCCTGTGCCGCAGCCGCAGCCGCGGGCTTCATCCGCAGGGGCGAGGCCTTCGGGGCCGACATCGCCGCCGCCGCCAAGACCGCCATCGACACCGCCCACACCCACGCCTAATCCTCCGCCATCGCTGCAAACGCAGCCATGGCTGACGCACTTGCGGCCATCCACACCCTCACCCAGT
>LR738712.1:889744213-889767083 GCA_902687465.1 Secale cereale | reverse complement strand
CCCCCCCCCCGGCGCGGCCCAGGGGGGCGCGCCCACAGGGCGCCTGGAGCCCCTGTGCGCCCCCCCCCCCAGGTTGCCCTTCGGACGCAGTGTTGTTTCCGGTTCGCTGATTTTTTATATAATTTTTCTGGATTTTTCTGGGCAGTTCTCGAAACGTGAAAACCTGAAATACAAAAACAGCCGAAAACAGAAACTGGCACTGGGGTGCACTGGATTAGTAAGTTAGTCCAAATATCATCAAAAGTGTATGGAAGTGTATGAATATCATAGCAATATCACCCAAAAGTGGCATGGAGCAAGCAGAAATTATAGATACGTTTTGGACGTATCAACATCCCCAAGCTTAATTCCTGCTCGTCCTCGAGTAGGTAAATGATAACAAGAATAATTTCAGTGGTGACATGCTATTAACCATATAGGACTTTCTCATAGTCATATGACAAAAACTTACTGAGACAATGATTCTATAGTAATTAAGTTGTCTCAAGAGAAAATCACAAATGACTGGAAGTTTTACAACATGAAACTGAAACATCAAAAAGATTTACAATGAACATGATGTGCAAATATGATAAAGTGATATCTAGCTTGCCCCCTTTAGTGATGCAAAACATAAATGCAGGGGCACCTTCAAGGTTTAAGTGATGACTAGATACAATCATTTCAGAATAAACGATATCACAATCATGCAAAAGACAATGCTACTTTGGGACAATGCACATTACACTCAGAATGACAATCATGCTCTCAGTAGTTGGTGCTTCAACATAAAGGTAAAAGAAAGGTTAAGTGCTAGAGTTTTTTATTTTGAAAACATGGAAGCAATTGTGTCAACGGTAGTAGTACTTCATATGTGTCATGTATAAAACATCTTATAAGTTGCAAGCCTCATGCATCGAATACCAATAGTGCTCGCTCCTTGTCCTAATTAGCTCGGATCCCCATGGGTTATCATTGCATTGCATATGTTTTAACCAAGTGTTACAAAGGGGTACCTCTATGCCACCTGTACAAAGGTCCAAGGAGATAGATCGCATTTGATTTCTCGTTTTTGATAAATCTCAACTTGAGGACATCCATACCGGGACGACATAGAAAATAGATGATGGACTCCTCTTTAATGCATAAGCATATTCTCATGAGAGATTGAGGATTAAGGTCCAAGCTAAAACTTCCACCATGATGCATGGCTTTGGTTGGCGGCCCAATGTTCTTCTCTAACAGTATGCATATTAATTCAACCCACGGTAAATCACCCTTACTTCAGACAAGACGAACATGCATAGCAACTCACATGATATTCAACAAAAGTGTGATAGTTGATGGCGTCCCCAGAACCATGGTTACCGCTCAGCACGCAACTTATAAGAAATAAGATACATAGGCAACATATTCTTTACCACAATAGTTTTTAGGCTACTTTCCCATGAGCTATGTATTGCATGGTTAGTTTGCTTAGTGCAGGTGGAGGTTAGCAAAAGACTGGGAGCGACAAACTAAGAGAGCAATGACGGTCATAATCATGCAGAGCGACAAAGCAATATTGAATCAGGCATGGTAGTTATATCGCTACTTAGAAACAAAAGATCATCAAGGCTTGACAGACTTTCTTTACAGTCTTGAATATGCGTGAGCATACGCCAAGTCAATCAAAATAAATTCTCGAAGGAAGATATTACTAAACCATACCACATCATAGGCAAACAAACCAAGTTGGTATTCCAATAACACATTGGGAACCCCCCAGCTATTTGAGATTAACCATAAGAAAACCTGAACTACTAAGCACCATCATGAAAGTAGCATCTTTATCATAGACACATTAACACATGCAACGGAAGCAAACTCTCTTAATAAGGTGAGCATGGTAATTAAAGAGAGTTCAAGCAACCAACTAAATAAAAGCTCTTGAAAATATAAGCATGAATACTAAGAGCAGAGCACGATAGTAGCTATTAAAAGACAAAGAACACACACAGCATAGATAGACATGAAAATTCTATGTAATGTTCTAGGTAGAGGTGGAGCGTGTTTCTCTCCCACATAAAGGAATGCTGGGTTCCGACTCGTTATGAAAAACTAAAAACAAAACTAAAAGCAAGACGCTCCAAGCATAGCACATAACATATGAAGTGATAAAAATATAGCGAAACGAAAGACGAACTGATAATGTTGATGGAGAAGGGGATGCACGGGGGCATCCCCAAGCTTAGACGCTTGAGTCTCCTTGAATATTTCTTGGGGGTGCACGGGGGCATCCCCAAGCTTGAGCGCTTGACACTCCTGAATCTTTTTATCATCTTCCCTCGCACACTTGAAAACTCCCTTCATACATAACTCATCATAATCTGATTAGCGAGGTTAGTACCATAAATAAAATAATTATACCTTGCTGGAAATAAGGATATTCTTGAAGTTCTACTGTTTCTCAAGATTGCCAAAAGGTTTTTGCAAAGAAAAAGCAATTTCTTAATTTGCAAAGTGAAGGTAAGGCAAAACAGGACAGAATCTGTGAAAAACAGAACAGCAGGCAGTAATTGACCTGTTCGGGATACTTTTGCAACTCAAATCAAAAAACTCAGAACTGACGCACGAAAGACAATTATATAGAGAATGCTGTAGAAAACATTCAGACCAAAAAGATGATCTGGTGATTTTATACGAATTTTTCTATCCAAGGACAGAATCTGTTTCCTGGACAGCACCTCACAACTTTTGAACTTTCTAGCAATCAGAGGCTATACTTGGCACAAATATGAAAAGCAAAGATACAATGATGATGCTACAGCAGTAAACAACATCAAGACACAACAAAAGAAAAAAATTTATTCATGTGGGCTGCCTCCCAAAAGCGCTTTCTTTTATGCCTTTAAGCTAGGCATAATGCATAGATCAAGTTTTATCAAGAGTAAAAGAATAACTAGCCCGTACAACGGACTCAAAAGGTAACTTGACCTTCTTACGAGGGAAGTGTTCCATCCCTTTCTTGAGAGGAAACTGAAATTTTATATTACCCTCTTTCATGTCAATGACAGCACCAACGGTGCGCAAAAAGGGGCGTCCCAAAATAATTGGACATGAAGGATCACATTCAATATCCATAATAGTGAAATCAACGGGCACATAATTATCATTGACAACAATAAGAACATCGTCGATCCTCCCCAAAGGTTTCTTTATGGAAGAATCAACGAGAGCATTACCAAAAGAACAAGAATCGAAAGATTTTAATTTAAGCATATCATATAGTATTTTGGGCATAATGGAAGTACTAGCTACAATATCACATAAAGCATATCATGAGAAGTTGTTTATCTTAATTTTAATCATAGAATCCCAACCATCTCCTAGCTTTCTAGGTATGGAGGCTTCTACTCTAAGTTTCTCCTCCCTAGCTTTGATAAGAGCATTAGTGATATGCTCTGTGAAGGCAAGATTAAGCGTGCTAGTGTTGGGATCCTTAGCCATCCCTTGCAGAAAGGCGACAACTTCTGAAATACTACAATTATCAAAATCAATTTTATCATCAGTGGGCAGAATTGTAGTGTCATCCTCTTTGTTTAATTCGCTCTCTATTATAAGAGTTTGAACATCTTCCCAAGTTTCGGGAAGCTTAGGAGCAATTTTAAACTGAGGCTCATACTTTTTTCCTGGAAGACCATGCCATGGGCATAACTCTCCATCATAACTAGTATAATCACAAGGTTTATTTTTTTTGTAAATCCCGTCAGAGATAAGTGGGGCAATGGAAGTAGGGGTGTACTCCTCCCATTTAGGGTTTTTGGTAGAACCCATAGTAGCAAGCAAGCAAGATAACTATTTTTTTGTGATTTTCGATAAAAGGAACTAAAGCAAAAAAAATGAAAAGTAAACTAACAAGACTAAAAAGCAAAGGTAAAAGATAGCATGCAACTCCCCTATCCTGAAGAGTGGAGTCCCCGGCAACGGCGCCAGAAAATACTCCTTGATGGACCTCGAACCCCTCGTTGGTTAGCCCAAGTGGAAGGTGTAAGATGCAGTAAGTAGAAGTGTTTTCCCCTAGCAAAGATGCCAAGGATCGAATCCCCAGAGACTCCTAGGTTCAACAGGTAGGTGTCAACTGCTAACGGCGCAATTAGCAATCAACGTGGACCTGCACACAGATACAAATAACTTTGCTCCCAACGAGTACAGAGAGGTTGTCAATCTCTCCGGCCTTGTAGTTCACAAAGGGTTAAAAGCAATATGATAGTAGTGATAGATAGTATTTTGCAATAGTAAATAAAATAGCGAAAAGTAAATAGTGGATGTGATCAATGATGGTAATATGGACCGGAGTCTCATGATGTTCAATAGTGATGTCTCTCTCCCAAAAGACGATAAAACAGCTATGTGAGGTAAACAAATTACAGCTGGGCAATTGACAGGACCACGAACGCAAACCAATGCTGATTACATTGCAAGAAAGGTTGAGGTTCAAAGCATGGGCGGTACGCCAAAGTAAGTAGATCGAAACCCATCAATATCTACTACTAATCATCCACCTTGAGATATCTATCCAGAACATCTCGCTGATATTAAGTTGCGAGTCCCACCCATAGTGTAAACTCAATGCAACAGACAACTGCATTAAAATAACTTTGCGTAAAGTAAACAATCCTTGCACCCACGGGCACAAGCTGTTGGAGATATGCCCTAGAGGCAATAATAAAAGCATTATTATTATATCTCCTTGTTCATAATAATTTTCTGTTATTCATGCTTGAATTGTATTGTACGGAAACAGCGATACATGTGTGAATACACAGACCACAATAAGTCCCTGGTAGTCCTCTAGTTACCAGCTCGTTGATCAACAGATGGTCACGGTTTCCTGACCATGGACATAGGATGTCGGTGATAACGGGATCACATCATTAGGAGAATGATGTGATGGACAAGACCCAAACTTGAGCATAACACGAGATCGTATAGTTCGTAATGCATAAGCTTTTCAGTCTCAAGTATTTATTCCTTAGACCATGAGGTTGTACAACTCCCGGATACCGTAGGAGTACTTTGGGTGTGCCAACTGTCACAACGTAACTGGGTGGCTATAAAGGTACGCATCGGGTATCTCCGAAAGTGTTTGTTGAGTTGGTACGAACCAAGACTGGGATGTTGTCACTCCGTATGACGGAGAGGTACCTCTGGGCCCACTCGGTAAGACATCATCATAATGAGCTCAATGTGACTAAGTAGTTAGTCACGGGATGATGGATTACGGATCGAGTAAAGAGACTTGCCATGACGAGATTGAACAAGGTATCGAGAATACCGACGATCGAATCTCGGGCAAGTACCGTACCGATAGACAAAGGGAATAACATACGGGATTGAGTGAATCCTTGACACGGTGGTTCATCCGATGAAGATCATCGAGGAACACGTGGGAACCAACAAGGATATCCAGATCCCGCTGTTGGTTATTGACCGGAGAGTGGTCTCGGTCATGTCTACGTGTCTCCCGAACCCGTAGGGTCTACACACTTAAGGTTCGGTAACGCTAGGGTCGTAGAGATAAATGCATGTGGAAACCCGAAAGTTGTTCGGAGTCCCGGATGAGATCCCGGACATCACGAGGAGTTCCGAAATGGTCCGGAGGTAAAGATTGATATATAGGAAGTCCAGTTTCGGCCAACGGGTGATCTCCGGGGGTCACCGGGAGCGTCCCGGGACCACCGGGTGGGGCCACCCATCCCGGTGGGGCCCCTAGGCCGCAAGGGGAAGTGTCCAGCCCTCTGGGCTGGCGCACCTCTAGGGGGCCCACCTCCCCATGCGCCTAGGGTTAAAACCCTAAGGGGGAGGGGGGCTCCACTTGCCTTGGGGGGCAAGGAACCCCCCTGGCCGCCGCCCCCTTGCAGATTGGATCTGCAGGGGGCCCAGGCGCACCCCCTGGCCCCTATATATATGTGGGGAGGGAGAGGGCAGCCGCACCCAAGCCCTGGCGCCTCTCCCCCTCCCGTCACACCTCCATACTCCCACGCAGGGCGCCCGGCGAAGCCCTGCTGCGATCTCCACTGCATCCGTCATCACGCCGTCGTGCTGCCGGATCTCTGACGACTTCTCCTCCCCCCTTGCTGGATCAAGAAGGAGGTGACGTTGCTGCACCGTACGTGTGTTGAACGCGGAAGTGCCGTCCGTTCGGCGCTAGATCATCGGTGACGACGAACGTGAAGAGTACGACTACTTCATCCACACTTCGTTGAAAGCTTCCGCACGCGATCTACATAACGGTATGTAGATGCACTCTTACTTGCTCGTTGCTAGATGTCTCCATAGTTGGATCTTGGTGAAAGCGTAGAAAATTTTGAATTATGCTACGTTCCCCAACAGTGGCATCTGAGCCTAGGTTTTATGCGTAGCATCTTGCACGAGTAGAACACAAAGCAGTTGTGGGCGTTTGGTTTTGTTCAACTTTCTTACCGTTACTAGTCAATCTTGATTCGGCGGTATTGTGGGATGAAGCGGCTTGGACCGACCTTACACGTACGCTTACGTGAGACTGGTTCCACCGACAGACATGCACTAGATGCATAAGGTGGCTGGCGGGTGTCTGTCTCTCCTACTTTAGTCGGATCGGATTCGATGAAAAGGGTCCTTATGAAGGGTAAATAGAAGTTGACAAATCACGTTGTGGTTTTGGCGTAGGTAAGAAACGTTCTTGCTAGAAATCCTATAGAAGCCACGTAAAACTTGCAACAACAATTAGAGGACGTCTAACTTGTTTTTGCAGCATGTGCTATGTGACGTGGTATGGCCAAAACGAAGATGTGATGAATGATATATGTGATGTATGCGATTGATCATGTTTTTGTAATAGGGAATCACGACTTGCATGTCGATGAACTTGACAACCGGCAGGAGCCATAGGAGTTGTCTTAATTATTGTATGACCTGCGTGTCACTGAATAACGCCATGTAATTACTTTACTTCATTGCTAAACGTTAGCTATAGTAGTAGAAGTAATAGTTGGCGTGACGACTTCTTCAAGACACGATGATGGACATCATGATGATGAAGATCATGGTGTCGAGCCGGTGACAAGATGATCATGGTGCCCCGAAGATGGAGATCCAAGGAGCAAGATGATATTGGCCATATCATGTCACTTTAATTGATTGCATGTGATGTTTATCATGTTTATGCATCTTGTTTACTTAGAACGACGGTAGTAAATAAGATGATCTCTCACTAAAATTTCAAGTATTGTGTTTCCCCTAACTGTGCACCGTTGCTAAAGCTCGTTGCTCCGAAGCACCACGTGATGATCGGGTGTGATAGGTTCTAACGTTCACATACAACGGGTGTAAGACAGATTTACACACGCGATACACTTAGGGTTCACTTGACGAGCCTAGCATGTACAGACATGGCCTCAGAACACAGAAGACCGAAAGGTCGAACACGAGTCGTATAGAAGATACGATCAACATGAAGATGTTCACCGTTGATGACTAGTCCGTCTCACGTGATGATTGGACACAGACTACTCGATTCGGATCGTGTATCACTTAGATGACTAGAGAGATGTCATTCTGAGTGGGAGTTCATTAAAATTTGATTGAGATGAATTTAATTATCATGAACTTAGTCTAAATTCTTTACAATATCTCTTGTAGATCAAATGGCCCACGCTCAGGTTTCCCTCAACTTCAACGCGTTCCTAGAGAAAACCAAGCTGAAAGACGATGGTAGCAACTATACGGATTGGGTCCGTAACCTGAGGATTATCCTCATAGCTGCCAAGAGAACTTATGTCCTAGAAGCACCGCTAGGTGACGCTCCCGCCCCGGCAAACCAAGACGTTATGAACGCTTGGCAGTCACGTTGTGATGATTACTCCCTGGTTCAGTGCGGCATGCTTTACATCTTAGAGTCGGGGCTCCAAAAACGTTTTGAGCACCACGGAGCATATGAGATGTTCGAAGAGCTGAAAATGGTTTTCCAAGCTCATGCCCGAGTCGAGAGATATGATGTCTCCGACGCATTCTACAGCTGTAAGATGGAGGAGAACAGTTCTGTCAGTGAGCACATCCTCAAGATTTCAGGATTGCACAATCGCTTGTCTCAGCTGGGAATGAATCTCCCAGATGAAGCGGTCGTTGACAGAATCCTCCAGTCGCTCCCACCAAGCTTCAAGAGCTTCGTGTTGAACTTCAATATGCAGGGGATGGAGAAGTCCATTCCCGAGGTGTATTCAATGCTGAAATCAGCGGAGGTAGACATCAAGAAAGAACATCAAGTGTTGATGGTCAATAAAACCACTAAGTTCAAGAAAGGCAAGGGTAAGAAGAACTTCAAGAAGGACGGCAAGGGAGTTGCCGCGCCTGGCAAGCCTGTTGCCGGGAAGAAGCCAAAGTATGGACCCAAGCCTGAAACAGAGTGCTTTTATTGCAAGGGAACGGGTCACTGGAAGCGGAACTGCCCCAAATATTTAGCAGACAAGAAGGCCGGCAACGTCAAAGGTATATATGATATACATGTTATTGATGTGTACCTTACCAGCACTCGTAGTAGCTCCTGGGTATTCGATACCGGTGCAGTTGCTCACATTTGTAACTCAAAACAGGAGCTGCGGAATAAACGGAGACTGGCGAAGGATGAGGTGACGATGCGCGTCGGGAATGGTTCCAAGGTCGATGTCATCGCCGTCGGCACGCTGCCTCTACATCTACCCTCGGGATTAGTTTTAAACCTGAATAATTGTTATTTAGTACCAGCTTTGAGCATGAACATTGTTTCTGGATCTCGTCTTATGCGAGATGGCTACTCTTTCAAATCGGAGAATAATGGTTGTTCTATTTATTTGAGAGATATGTTTTATGGTCATGCCCCGCTGGTCAATGGTTTATTTTTGATGAATCTCGAACGTAGTGATACACATATTCATAGTGTAGATGCCAAAAGATGTAAAGTTGATAATGATAGTCCCACATACTTGTGGCATTGCCGACTTGGTCATATTGGTGTCAAACGTATGAAGAAGCTCCATTCAGATGGGCTTCTAGAGTCTCTTGATTATGAATCATTTGACACGTGCGAACCATGCCTCTTGGGCAAGATGACCAAGACTCCGTTCTCCGGAACAATGGAGCGAGCAACCAACTTACTGGAAATCATACATACCGATGTGTGCGGTCCAATGAGTGTTGAGGCTCGCGGAGGCTACCATTATGTTCTCACCCTCACGGGTGACTTGAGTAGATACGGGTATATCTATTTGATGAAACACAAGTCTGAGACCTTTGAAAAGTTCAAGGAATTTCAGAATGAGGTTGAGAATCAACGTGACAGAAAAATAAAGTTCTTGCGATCGGATCGTGGGGGTGAATATTTAAGTCATGAATTTGTTTTTCCGGCACACATAGGCCCAACATAGTCTACAAGAGGGAGGACAAATCCATTGCGATGTGCGGTGGAGTGGTTGGAGACTTGGAGTTTCGCACATATAGTTGATTGTTTGATGAATGTTTCATAAGTAGTATTTTGGCTGTAGTACAAGTAATCAGGTGCTGAACATATTTTGTTGTTAGTAATGACTAATGCAAACCGTTTATTGAGATAATATTGTCATATGCATTACATATGAGCACACCATTGTGAGCTTGCCCATTTGCAGCAATGAACAATTACAGGGACAAGTCAACATTCACAACACAAGGATCAACTAGTAATTGATCAGATTTTAACAACGCAACAAATATCTGAAATTCAGAGTCAAACAGATATTAATCAGCAGTTGCTCCACCACATGGTCATGCTCTCTGGCATACAGTGTTTGGCATATTTAGTTGACAACAATCTTTCGTGCGGCACGGTGTTTGTGCGCCGGAATAGGCCGTATGTGCGGCGAGGCCTATGTGTGCCGGAAAAACAATTTTTTCTCCTTCTTGCAACTTCGTTCGAGCGAGTAAGAGAAAGAGAGTGGTTCGTCCGGCGTTCGTGCCGCTGGAGGCTACTCGGCGTTCGTCGTCGGAACGGGTTTGTCCCAACAAGGTTCACATGAAGGAAGGCCACTCTGACCATCTGCAAACACACTGAAGGGCACACCAACACCCAGTTACGATTTTCCTGCTAATGCATTTCTTGCGCTATGGTCTTTACACTGCCTTTTGCAAATCTAAAAAAAGCACCAGCTGAAACCACAAGGACATGAGACGTATATGTCTGCATGGTGTGTCTCCGGGCTGCAAAATATAGTGCCATTTAGGCCAAAATTACATCAGGTAATTACGCGTAGTTATTCCGGCAGCTGCCGCATTGAGGCCCTTGTAATGCAGGGCAGGTGTTACAACATCCAATAAGATGAGCAAATTACAACACATCCCACGATCCTAGTTGTTCTTTCTGAAATCTTCAAACAGGGAACGTTCAGATCAATACAAAGTAAGCACACCAAAATAATTCAAAACAATATAAATATCTATGAGGAAGGAGCTTAGCACCATCTATCAGTGCAAACTTCTGCCCAGCACGAAGCCTTATCACTACCAGAATCAAGTGTGATCATGATCACTGAGGCAGAAAAGATTGTCTGGTGACGGCCGGAACTTGAAAAATATTTGACGGAGTTGCGGAAAATCATCATGACCATTAGCGCATGATCATGATGACGATGGTCCCAATTGTTATAGGACTCCCAACAGCTGATCTGTATCCGGTGCCCTCCTAGCCAATATGCGATGTTGCGGCTTCCAGTCCAGTGAGAGTTCTACAACAGCTGGTGGGCGTGCCCAGGGTGCTCCTAAATCCTGAGTCAGCCGACAGGGACGTGGGACAAGGATGCTTGCCTTGTGCTGATCCATGCAACCTTGTCCCGAAAATCTTGGGTTGGAGCTTTTGGGGATTGTCGAGGGTAGGGGACGGTTCTCATGGATGAATAGTTCTCATTTACCTGACGCCTCCTACTCCCAAATGCTTTTACCTTCACAATTTATTTTCTTCCTTACCACTTCATATCCAGGTCTATAGCTAGCTCCTTTGCTTCTCCTATATCTGTAGCTTTACAGCTTTTCAGCACCTGCAAAAAATGTGTCTTGATTAGCAGAACTAGGCGAGTTTTATAGAGAATGTTGGGTCGAGGATATGTAGAAATGTATGGTAGATTGGTAGTTCTACTCGTCTTTATGGATCTCTGGTTGAGCCTTCATTTTACTCGGTGAGCTAGAAGGTGCGTGATGGCTGATTATACAGCGGGTTACGCATCGGATAGTAGGTCCATCTCGCTTATTACGAGACCGACCGAGGTCGCCCGAGTGGGCCTGCCGATCAGGGATTTTTTGAACCTTTTATGTACAATTGACACTGTTTCTTCCATCCGTTTATTTTATTTTATTTTTTCTATTATTTTCTCTACCAGATTTTCATGGTTTTTCATTTTCTATTATTTTTTATTCTCCGTTTTATTTCTTTTTCAAATTTACCAATTATTTTGTTCCTGGTTTTACTGCACGGGCATTTTTTTTTACATGTGTCATGAATGTTTTCCACCAATTTTGTGAAGAAATTTTACATTTTCATAAACGTTTTATTTAACATATGAACCTTATTTAATTATTATGAGCCTTTTTAAATGGCATAATTTTTTATTTTTTATTTTATGAACATTTTGTAAAAATTGCGTGAATTTTTTTTACATATAGCGAAGAAAATATAAAATTCCATGAATAAATCGAAGAATGTGTAAAATTTAATGTGGTGACCGATTGAATTGTTAAACACTTCTCACATATTAGACTTACAAAATACATATTCATGAAATTATTTAATAATGCCAAGAACATGTTTTTATACGTGTAATTTTTTTTAAAAAAATCACCAATTTTTTTGTTGTACATTCTTTAAAATGCGGCGAATAGTCCTAAAAACAAATCTAAAGTACTTACAAAAATCAAATTTTTAAAAGACGTGTTAATGTATCTTCAAAATATATCGTGTATTTCTTTGTAAAAGATTAGAGAGGGAACACGGCTATTAACACATGTACAACCCGAGAAAATAAAAACAGAGGAGCACGCAACAATCAATACTGCACAGAACTACGTGTTGGGCCAACCCATGTGCGCTTTCGCGCTCTGCCATGTACGATGCGTTCTTGTTCGCCAGCTGCTCCGTCGATGAGATAGCTAACGAAGGTTCTGCAGGGCCGGCAAGTCATGCCTGATACTAAGAGCATCTTCAGCCGCGCCCTCAACAGACCCCCCAGGCCACTTTTTAGGCCTCGGCGCCGAAAAAATGGCTCAGTCGCGCCCTCAGGACTGTTGGAGATATTGACCATGGATACCCTCGGCGATCACCCTTGGTATTTCAAGATAAATAACAGCCGCCTGGTCCATCGCGGCCGTCTGCTCATCGGGCCGCCTCCTATCGTAGCCTGCCCTAGGAGCCGGCTGCCAGCAGACGTTAGGGACCCAATAGGCGGCGACACCAACACCAGCGGCTAGCAGACGGTCCCATATCCCCCCCCTCAGGACGCGTGCTAGGGGACCCCCACGCAACAGGGGCGTGGCTACAGGTGAACATGTCCTTAGAAGATTTATAAGGGCATGGCTACAGTAAACGTGTACCTTATGAATATCTCCTAAGCGGCGGGTCACTGTAGCCACGTTGCTCGTGACCAAGCATCGGTCAGAGGAGGCCACGATCCCACTACTCACAGACGGCAGGGCCAGCAGGCGGCTGGCCCCATTGGTCAGCGAGTAGCTCATGAACGAGCCGCCCCTGGCAGACGGCCAGGGGAGACGGCCGCCTGGTAGCAGGCGGCAATTCTCACCCTAGAAGTCCGAGCCTCATCAAGATGACAAGACAGGGTGTGGCGTCAGCGTACGGCAGGAGACGGCAGCACTTTAGCCACTTCCCTCCTGACAAGGCTGTCGTCAGCAGAGGCGCATCTACAGTGAAAGACAATCACATACGGCCCGCATGCAGCGGGCCCTAGCTGGCAGGCGGCAAGGCCGGTGCTAGAAGACACTGACGACTGGGAGCCACACCGTCGAGATTACCATTGCACCCCTGGGGGTAGGCCTATATAAACCCCCCAGGGTCCTCAATGAGGAGGGGTTAGAAGGTTACGAGATTGAACCCTAGAAGAGAGATAGGAGGTGGGCTAGCCTTGTTCATCTTCTTCCTCTAGACTGCACAGCTCGAGGAGCAACCTTGTAGCTACCATAGTGACATCAGTCATGACGCGGAGCCCCCGCAGAACAGGACTAGGGGTGTTATCTCCTCGGAGAGCCCCGAACCTGGGTAAGATCCGTAGGCGTCCTAAGTTCCGCTTCATCCCGCTTTCCGAACCCGGCGACGTTCTTTTGACCCCATGCATGATAAGCCATCCGTTGGCATATGTCGTTCCAAAACCCCGACATTTGGCGCCCACCGTGGGGCTAGGTGCACCGTCGTCCGGAGACATGTTCTGGACGGGAACCTTGTTCCTTCCTGGCGAGAGTAGCCAGCTCGACACGCCCGCTGGCGTGGAAACCAGGATGCTTCGCGACGCTGAGGCCGCATGCGCCGTGAGCGGGCTCGCCGATCTGCTCGGCGGCGTCCGCATCCATGACGAACCCTCTCCGGCGGCCGAGCCAGTGGCACCGGAGAGCTTCCTCGACAAGCTCCACATCGTCGATGAGCGCGCCTCTGACGTGGAGCAGTAGGCTCGTCTGACCCACCGGTAGACATGATCGTCGACCTCGGCGCGGGGCCCGTCGATTCCTTCCCCGAGCACGTGGAGATCGTCAACGACCCCCTCCCCGTTATTCCGATCGGCAGCACCATCAGCACCGTCACGGAGGTGCTCGTCACCGACCACGGCGAACCATCTAGCAGGACGGGCCCAGACCCGCTCGAGGCCGCTCTGCAGCACCTCGCCGCTCCTGTCGCGGCGGGGCAGACGACGAGGCGTTAGAGGCGCTCCGTGTTTCGCTCCTCGACAGCGCCAACAAACTGGCTGCCTCCCGACGCCTCACCGAAGCTTACCACCGTGAGATGGACCGCGCGATTTGTGGCACGCCGGCTGCTGGCGAGCCTAGCCGAGCCGGCGCCGTCCGCGATCGCGGCGGGCTGCTGGCAGACATGTTGGGGTCCCGCGGCCTGTGTACCTCACTCCATCAGAGAACCTGAGGGTTGCCCAGGCGGCAGTCGATGAGATGGGATACTTAGAAGAAGACGAGCTTCGTTGCATGACTCAGCGCGCCCGCCAGCTCCTCGACGCTGCTGCCATGCATGTGGAGCCAGCTAGGTAGGCTTGAGAGGCAACCAGAAACTAAGGCGTGTGATTATCATAGCAATAACCTCAATGGTAACAATGTCTGGTATAGCTTGTTTGACAGAGGTTCTTCCAACTAGCCAGTTACATCTCTTTTTCTTTACACGGATCGCCCCATGACCACGAGGTCTCTGCTCATGACGCATGACAAGGCTATCTCGTCAAGCTGTGATGCCCACAAGGACCATCAGTAGCTCAACCAGAAGCATCGCTGCGACGACGAGGATATCTCGTACAACAATATGAATGTGATCGACCCTGATACTGATGACCATAAACCCGCGAATGGCTTTAAATCCTTGTCAGTGTGGAAATAATCTATCAATGAAACCTTTTTTATTGTCGCATTATGTTGTTCAGAAAAATTCTAAACGTTATCATACGAAAAGCGGACATATCACTTGAACAAGCGCAAAATAAGACAAGTCTGATTTAAAAGCCACATTATGGCAAATCCACACTAATGCATATACAATGCTCCTCGTTGCTACGAACTAAACATGTTTAAGCGATAAAGTTGAACTATTTTATTTTTCCCACTATCTTCTGTTTTCAGGCTTTTTCTGACCCGAACAGGTGCGCTAAAATTCACCCGGCCCGCAAATCCCCGTGTCCGCCGCTATATTTAGGGGTTAGGGTGTTTTAGTATTCCATTCTTGGATAAGCTCCACCCACCTCCGCACAATCCTCTCCTCTTTGTCGTCTTTTTTGGTTTCTCCGGCGAGCGATTTTAGGTTGTTTTTTTGCGGAGATCGAAGAGATCCATAGCGGGAGGTGCTAGGGGACGTGGGGGGTATGATGGGTCGCCAACGCGGAAGTGCGCCCGGCACGACACAGAGGGCGACAGCTCCAGCTGGCCCACCGTCGAGTCATGGTGCTTCCCGCGTGGAGCCGCTTCAACAAGCACGGCGACCAACTTTGGCCAACCACCAAGGGGATGGAGCTCGCCGCCGCGTAGGAGATGGTGGTGGCTGATAAAGACGGCGCCACCGAAGGGCTCAAGGCTGCAAAGGAGGCCTTTGATCTTGCGAACGTGCTCTACCCGATCAGCATGCGAGTACTCGAAACGCCAGTCTATTGTGGAAATGGGATTGGAAAAAATACATTTTTTAAAATGCAACATTAACATTATTTTAAATACATGGTCAACATCTTTTATATACACATTTAAGTTTTTTTCTGAAATTATCGATTAACATTTTTCAAATACATATTTAACATTTTTAGTACATGTTCAACTGGTTTTCAAATGCTTTATTAATATTTTCTAAATACATGATCAATTGTTTCCTTCATTTTCGGTATATGTGATATACATTTTCTCTATACACATTTTTCACATTTTCTGTATACACATTTAACATTTTTCAAATGCATGGTCTAAATTTTCCAAATCTTTCCCTAAAAATTTATTTTGTACTAATATATATTTCACAATGTTTTAAAGTAAAAAAAAAGAAAAAAAAAAGCAAAACGAAAAAGTGAAAATGTAACTTTTCTTTAGAAAAAAGAGGTGCGCACTGGGCCTGTCCATGTGGAGTTTCCCTGACGTGAGGCTTGCCCTCTGTCTCGCTGACATACGGGCTCTACCTAAATCTGTCCCAGCCGGCCCACCAGCACTCGCTTCGCTCCACAGTCGTCCATTGATCCTTTGACCTTTGACCATTGACCCCGATGACCATTGGCTTTACAATTGACCGTTTGAAAAAATGTTTACAAATTAAAAAAAATCACCAACATGCAAAAACAGTTCCTGAATGCAAAAAAAGTCCGCAAATTCACAAACAGTTCATGTATTCAGAAAAAAAAATCAATAATTCAAACAAAACATATGAATACCAAAAACTTCACAATGTTTTAAAAAAAAACTACAGATGTTTTGAAAAATGGTCGTAAATTTGGAAAAAGTTCATTAAATTTGGTAAATACTTCACAAACCTGAAAAAGGTTCAAGACTTTGAAAAGTTATAATCTGAAAGAGGTTCAAGACTTTGAAAAGTAAAAAAAATGGAAAAACAATTGCAAAAGGAAAAAGTTCATAAATTTGTAAATAAACTTGTACTTTGAAAAAAAAATGAAATTTGGAAAGGTTCACGAATTTGCAAAAATATGTTTTCAATTTTTTTAAAAATCAAGCATTTCAGAAAAATGGAAAAAAGGAGAAATAAAAAATAAAACCAAAACGGAAGCGCGCACTTCAATAGAAAATAGGAGCAAATTAGTAGGTTAGAAACAAACTGCACATAAGCACACCAAAAGATGGGTAACGGGAAGCTGGAAGTAAGGAGCAAGGCACCGTCAGTGTAAACTCATCACCAGAAAAGCCACTATCGATGGACCAGAAAGCAGAAATTGTTAAAGACTTAAGCAGTTGCAGGAGTTCAAAACTACCATTTACTATTTTATTTATCATGTCAATCTACTTTTTCCATGGATTTTGCAAATGAACATAGAATATAGATATCATGGTCAGCTACCACATGCACAAGCTGGAAGGGTGAAGGGAGTTCCTGAAAAAAATGGTCATCAATACCCCGATGACCATTGGCTTTACAATTGACCGTTTGAAAAAAATGTTTACAAATTAAAAAAATCACCAACATGCAAAAACAGTTCCTGAATGCAAAAAAAGTCCCAAATTCACAAACAGTTCATGTATTCCGAAAAAAATCAATAATTCAAACAAAACATATGAATACCAAAAACTTCACAATGTTTTTAAAAATAGTTTATTTTTTTCTAAAAAAACTACAGATGTTTTGAAAAATGTTCGTAAATTTGGAAAAAGTTCATTAAATTTGGTAAAAACTTCACAAACCTGAAAAACGTTCAAGGCTTTGAAAAGTTCTAATCTGAAAAAGGTTCAAGACTTTGAAAATTGCAAAAATTGAAAAACAAATTGCAAAATGAACAGTTTTTATTTTTTTAAGAAAACTGTACTTTGGAAATAAAAATGAATTTTGGAAAGGTTCATGAATTTACAAAAATATGTTTTCTAATTTTAAAAAATCAAGCATTTGAGAAAAAAAGAAAAAAAGGAGAAAAAAAATAAAACCAAAACGAAACTGAAATAAGAAACAGAAGCACGCACTTCAATAGAAAATAGGAACAAATTAGTCGGTTAGAAACAAACTGCACAGACATGCTGGCTATTCTGATAAATAGGGCGAAAGAAGATGGCCAGGTTGGGGGGCTCATTCCACATCTGGTGGATGGTGGAGTGTCCATACTACAATATGCTGATGACACTATTATCTTCATGGAGCATGATGTCGCGAAGGCGAGAAATATGAAGTTGGTGCTTTGTTTATTTGAGCAATTGTCAGGCCTAAAGATTAATTTTGACAAAAGTGAGCTATTTTGTTTTGGGCGTGCCAAAGAGGAAGAGGAGACCTACAAACAGTTGTTTGGCTGTGGGATAGGGTCCTTGCCTTTTACGTATTTGGGCATTCCCATCCATCATCGTAAACTTACCAACAAAGAGTGGAAATGCATTGAAGATCGTTTTGAAAAAAAACTGAGCTGCTGGAAGGGTAAGCTCTTATCTTACGGAGGTAGATTGATCCTCGTTAACTCGGTCTTGACGAGTATGCCGATGTTTCTTTTGTCTTTCTTTGAAGTACCGGTGGGAGTACGGAAAAGATTAGACTTCTATAGATCAAGGTTCTTTTGGCAAAGTGATGAGAATAAGAAGAAATACAGGTTGGCCAAATGGAACATTATTTGCAGACCAAAAGACCAAGGGGGTCTGGGTATCGAGAACTTAGAGGTTAAGAATAGTTGCCTACTTAGTAAATGGATCTATCGCATATCAGTTGAAACTGAAGGGATGTGGGTTCAACTACTACGTAATAAGTACTTGCATACAAAGTGTCTATCTCAAGTGACGACCCGCCCAAACGACTCGCCCTTTTGGAAAGGGCTGATGCGGGTCAAAATGGCTTTTTTTGGTAGGTGCAAGTTCATTGTAGGCAACGGACACAACACACGATTTTGGGAGGATACCTGGCTAGGAGACACCCCTCTTGCGGTGCAATATCCTTCTCTATATAACATAGTCCAACGCAAGGAGAGCTCGGTTCATACAGTTTTGAGCACGGTCCCCTTGAATATTGAGTTCCGGAGAGCGTTAGTGGGTCAACGATGGGAGCGTTGGCTCAATTTGGTGCG
Organism: Secale cereale; assembly: GCA_902687465.1. NCBI lineage: Eukaryota > Viridiplantae > Streptophyta > Magnoliopsida > Poales > Poaceae > Secale > Secale cereale. The sequence goes on along the minus strand of LR738712.1, from coordinate 889,748,631 downwards.
TAGGCTAATGCAAGTTAATCTTACTGCAGAGACGGACTCCATTAGATGGAAGCTGTTCGTGTCTGGCGCTTTTTCGGTGAAGTCTATGTATACAGACTTGATCAACACCGGACCCATTCCGAGGTCGATGCATATATGGAAAATTAAAGTGCCACTAAAGATTAAAGTGTTCATGTGGTTTGTGCATAAGGGAGTGATCTTGACGAAGGATAATTTAGCTAAACGTAATTGGACAGGCAGCAAGAGATGTTGTTTTTGTGATCAGGATGAAAATATACAACATCTGTTTATCCTTTGTCCCCTTACTAAGCTACTGTGGAGAACACTTCATGCGGCATTTAATATTGCTCCACCATTATCGCTCCAACATCTTTTTGGGGATTGGCTGCGTGGTATTGATTCCAAGATAGCGGCACATATTCGAGTAGGAGTATGCGCTATGCTTTGGGCTATATGGAATTGTAGAAATGATGTTGCTTTTAACATAAAGACTTTAACAAACTTCTTGCAGGTTATCTTCAGGGCATCCACATGGATCCGTACGTGGTCATTACTCAGTCCTGCGGATCGCAGGGAGCATATGGCGTTTGGGTGCAACCGATGGGAGACGGTCGCACGGGATACCTACAACCGATTTGGATGGCGCTCCACACTTAGGATAAGTGGGTAGACTTTGTAATCTGATGAGGCCGGTTGTGGCCATTTTTCTTTTTTAGCCAAATGTGGCATTTGTTGCTTTTTGCACCTTTAAACTTGAGACTGCGTGTTTGGACATCGTTCGTTTAATAAGAAGGACTGTGTGCATCTAAAGATGCAGAGGCCTGAGGTTTCCTCCTTTTCGAAAAAAAATAAACAAACTGCACATAAGCATACCAAAAGATGGGTAACGGGACACAAGCTGGAAGTAAGTGTAGCAAGGCACCATTATTGTAAACTCCACACCACAAAAGTCACTATCGATGGCCGAGAGAAAGCAGCAACTGTTAAAAACTTAAGCAGGTGCAGGAGTTCAAAACAACCATTTACTACTTTATTTATCACGTTAATCTACCATTTCTGCAATTTTCGCGAGTAAACATAGAGGATAGATATCATGGTCAGCTATCACATACACAAGCCGCTGAAAATGACTATTTGGTGACAATGCCTCGGGTCGCTGACTAAAGACGATGCTGGAGCCGTGTCTCCCGCAATTAAAGTTCCAGAAACAAGCATGCAGTCTAGCTCCAGTTGTGTTATGACTCACCAGCAGCTTCCTCTAGCTCTTGGTTGTCGGCCTCGGCAGCACTTTGCTCTGGCTCAAGATTGGCAGCAGCTACCATGTGGGCTAACTCTAGCATATTTTCGACCCTGTCACCTACGCATATTTGGATAGATGTTCCTTTTGTCCCTGATGCCTCCTAATCCTAATGCTTCTGGTTCAGGATTTTACTACTAGGAAAAGGCCTATTAATGGCGCACCTAGTTTGGCCATTAATGGCGCATTAGGGGTGCGCCATTACTGGTATACTAATGGCGCACCACAGATGCGCCATCAGTATGCACAGTGGTGCGCCATTAGTATGCCTCCCAGGGGCCATGTGTGTAGCCAGGTGCTTTGGCATACTAATGGCGCACTCTGCTGTGATGCGCCATTAGTATGAATATTAGTTTTTTTTTTCTGTTTTTTGCACAGGTTATGCATATATATAAATATAATTTCTCGTGGAGCCAACATATATGGTACGCACATCGAAACTATTAGAATCTACTCCCTCCGTTCCGATTTACTCGTCGTGGTTTTAGTTCAAATTTGAACTAAAACCACGACGAGTAAATCGGAACGGAGGGAGTATATAATAGCTCATAGAACAACTTAGCATCATGCATCATCGATCATAATAATAATAAAAACTCAACATTGGTATTAAATAATAAGTCTTACACATCATTATCGACCATACAACTTCTACTACGTAGCAATTTTCTAAGATAAAATGGCATAAAACAAGATGGCGTTTGTCTCTAAATCAATTAGATTTAAAGGGCCATTATGAAGAACGCAGATTATCTTGTCTCCATTTCTTGCCCTTCTCACTCTATTGCTTCCAAGTACCTCCTTACGAGTTTTCGTTATTTTTCGCCATTCTTTGATTCTCATTCCTTCATTTTTAGAAGAAATCCGATATGGACACGTGTGATTTGTAGGTTCACCTGGCAGAATGTTTAAAACTTGTAGTTGACCAGATCGAAACATGACAGGAGGCACACAGTCACTAGGGAGAATCTGTTGCAAAACATATAGTAAGACTTCGTAGTTAGCATTGTAGTTCAGTTCGAGAAGAACTAATGCAAAACATGCACGAATGTCGTAATAGTAAAAAAATCTTACCATGGTATCTCCATTGATATTAACGTAGTTCAAGACGTGCACTAGTGGGACGTATTGACTATATTGTGGATCAATATTGCGATATTGAATGTAATCCAGAAGAAAGGAATAAAAGAAGATGATCTGCTCTTTGTCCTTATAAGTACATTCTGAGCCAGGGGTGTAGTAGGTTCTGTCTAGCATCATCCTCACATTATTTGAATAATCAAAATAACCTATCAATGGAAATAAGTTGTCAACTATTTTGAAATAAACAATATAAATTACTAAATAACTATGTTTGATAAACTCACTTCTCGGTAGAATTGGAATCATATCATCAACAAGGACCCAAATGTCCAAATCATCTTCGGCGATGGAATCCGGATTACCAAGATCCATGGTGAGAAGCATACCCTCATAAAAACCATATATCTTGCAAAATGATTCCCAATTCTTGCAACCAAAAGTGGTTACGTTATCTGAATTGTACAAATCCACTTCTAAATCAACATTATGCATGGTCCTTAGTTGAATTTGCTTTGTCTCCGAAGTTTCATGATCTTCAAATCCCATCCTCTCCAAGACATAGCGTCTTGCATGACACGGGATAAACTAGTTGCATGTAAAAGAAGAAAATTAATTACTTACACGTTGAAGTAGCTAGAAATCGTGCTTAATTAATTACGAAACAAGACTTGTCGTTGCGTACCGTTTCGACATCGAAGGTCTCGTCGAGCTTAATACTGAAGTAACGACCGTCTACCAGGTGAGGCCTGTCGCACAGACCCCGGTCGTCACCGCACCAGGAGCACTCCGGGATCCTATCGTCGTCGGAAGACCATTTCCTATGTTTCAAAGAGATTAAACTTTATAAATTAAAAATATGTACCTAGACAAGCTAGCTGTGGCACCACTAAGGGACTCAGGTTGTTCGGTGGCCTAAACGAAGGTACATACTAACAGATGTGCAACATGTTGCGGTTGTTGCCTGCATTATCCCTTACGATGATGTTTTTCTTTTCTTTTGGGCAGGCTAATGAGTTGAAGAAAAAGCTCTTGCGCAAGTAACAATGTGTACTCTCTTGCTGAAAATCGCACGAAGAGAAAAAAAAACTGCTTTACTTGACAAAGATGATCTCAGTAAACCTGCAGGTGTTCCCAATGTGTGCAAGCAGCGGGAAATCTTAGGTCCTGCTCCTGAAGCAGAGCATTGCAGATAGATGCCCATGTTTTTGCATTCAGAAACCAAACAGTACCACCTATGCAAATTCATATCAAAGTATCTCAATTTCATTTAACTCAACCCATGATTGAAGGAAGAACTAGATCAAAGCATGATCAGTACTAGTGATAATCGGAGAAAAAAGGATTCAAATTTCATATTAGCAACATAATTGGCAAAATGGCAACACCAACATCAATCAGCAGCATCTGGGCAATTGCACGACAAAACGGCATCCGTATCAAGGAATTTGAAGATGCCTCAAAGCATAGTTTAACAACAAAAAACACAATCAGGAAGCATATATCTGAATTCAATTAGCAAGCATGCTTCCATCCCCAAACCCCCCATCTTGCAGCCTGCAACCATATTTACACACAGATCAACTGCAACTAGCAGCAATCAACACTCAAAAGTCAAAAGCCACCACAAAACCACCACAAAACTAGCAGCAATCAACATGTTGCACATCAACTTTATAAATTAAAAATATGAACCTAGACAAGCTAGCTGTCGAAAGACGACATTCAGGTTGTTCGGTGGCCTAAACGATGCCCGATATTAACCTGGTCTAAGCATCATCTGATCAATTAAGGAACTACAGGCAGAGGCCAAGCTGCAATACATCGAGCTCTTAATACCACTACTGCATCAAATATACTGGGCGGCCATGGACGAACAAAGCAGCAGCGATACATGGAGCTCAATCGCTAGGGGTCATACCTGGGGGATGCCGGGGCGTCGGGGGCGCGGGCGTCGAGGCCGGGGCGTCGGGGGCGCGGGCGTCGAGGCCGGGGCGTCGGGGGCGCGGGCGGCGGCGGCGTAGCTCCGGGCGTCCGGGGC
>LR738712.1:889701967-889744203 GCA_902687465.1 Secale cereale | reverse complement strand
GGGGGCGGCGGCGCGGCGCTGGAGGGAGAGAGAGGCGTCGGTGGCGCGGGCGGCGGCGGCGTAGCTCCGGGCGTCCGGGGCGTCGGGGGAGGGGGGTGGCGCGGGGGCGGCGGCGCGGCGCTGGAGGGAGAGAGAGGCGTCGGGGAGAGGGGGGAGATCTGGCGAGGGAGAGAAAGAAGGGTGCGGCCGGTGGGGGGATGGGGGAATACTAATGGCGCACTGCCCCTCTGTGCGCCATAAGTATGTAGATTCTTATGGCGCACGTTCACTAGGTGCGCCATTAGTATGAATGGACAGGCGCGCTAGTTCAAAAAAAAAAAACTTCTTGATAGTAATGGCGCACTCTGGACATCGTGCGCCATTAGTAGTTCGAGCTCTAATGGCGTATCTGTTGATGGTGCGCCATTACTATATTCTAATGGCGCACTGCTTGTCCGGTGCGCCATTAGTATCAATTCCATCTATAGCCCTTTTCCTAGTAGTGTTTCTTCCATTCTTCTCTAACCTCTCAAACCCACTACCACATCCTCTGTGTTTCCTATTTACAACCTTTTAATACCGATGCCTCTATTTTTTAGGAACCAGTTTGCTTTTGTTTGTGTGAACACTGGGTAGAATATATACCCACACAGCTGAAATACATGGGACTAGAGCACATGAATGCCACACTCGCTCTATTTGTCCCAACAGTACACATGAATGGGATGCATGGAGCAATATATAACAGTGCTGGTATAACTGTTGCACACCGTCAATTAAAAACTGTTTTTCATTTGTAGTTCCATGTAAATGCACCCTGGCACATATGCTTCCTTTTGTGGTACTCTCAGTGGCCTAGCCTTTAGTGCTACTTAAAACCTACTCCACTCCTGCAACTCATATGTCCATGAGTCTTGTCATACACTAGTGGTGGGTGGGTGGCGCCGCTTGAGAGAAAGTTGTGCGCACATTCATTTAAAAAAATAGATTTAATCCTCATCTCCATCTAGAAAAACATTAAAAAAATCCTTACCTCCATCTAGAAAAAGAAGTAAAAAAGAAAAAAATTCATTAACGCAGCCTATCAGCGAGCGCCACTTTGCGTAGCCCTCCATTTAAAAAAATATGTGAGGACGTCACCTCCATCTAAAAAGAAAAAAACATTTAAAATTTTTACTCACCTCCAATGATATCCAAAAAGTTTTTTCACCGCGGCCAACCAGCTTGCGCCACGTGGCATAGCTGGTTGGCCGCCCTTCACACGTGACGCTTAATGGGTTTAATTAGAATGCATGTTCCCAAATTAAAAAAACACCCAACATAGATTGATACCATTACTATTATAGATTTCTTAGGAACAAAGGAATGCAGAACAAAGGGATAGAAGAAAAGCATAGGAATAGGGCGATATGCAAAGTGGAAATATGTAAGCCTTCCAAAACATAAGAATAAGTTTCCCCTTTGATATCAATGCTTTTTTCCCCTTTCCTAAGGAAAGGGCACCAGTCCTGAAGGTATCCAAAAGGATAAAATTGCATAGGAAAGCATAGCTGGACAATTAATTCCTGCAGAAATTCTTTGAACCCGCCCCCCGAGAATTTCCGGGGATTTAAACGGCAGGGCCTAAATTAAATGGTGCGATATATATTATTTACTATTCTCTCTTGGAAAAACGCATGTTGCTTTTCTTTGTTCCCATACTACACACATTTGTTATTGTGTCAACATTGAATGGGATCAAGTTAGGAACTGCAATAACTGTTTTAGGCCTACCATGTAATTAGGTCCTAAGTTGAGTAAAGAAACAACCAGGCATGCTACACGTCGTTGACTATCCTTGCATCTTGTTTACACGCAGTTGTTGCCGCCGGTAGATTGAATTGACTAGCCGGCCGGAAAAAAATCATTCAGGCCAGCTTTTGCTAGCTCTGTGCGAGATTATCTCGGAAGCAAACTAAGCCAGCAGCTCTTGGAGAACCTCCTCTGGCCACAAAGCACTTGGCGGCATCAGGGTTATGGCTACGTCCGGCTCTGCTATTGCACACATTTGGGTAGCTATTCCTGCCTCCTTTGGCCACAAAGTGCTCAATCTTGCCATTGTGTTCTCGCCTACATTGAACTAAGCAGGCTAGATATATCTGGGTGACTGTTCCACTCTTCCATGATGCCTCCTACTCCCAAATGGCTGTTCACAATTCTCATCTCTCTAGACTTCGAAGTCCTCTGTGTTTCCTGTCTACAACCCTTTAATGCTAGCAAAATACAGCCATGTTATTCTAGAACTAGCTAGTTTGCTTTTGTTTTGTGTGCGCATTGTGTAGAATATATATCCATGCCATGGGAAATGCACTTTATCAGAGCACATGGGTGCTACACTCCCTCTTTCTGTCCTACCATGCACTTGATCAGAGCACAGAGAGCTTGCAGATATGTATCTGTGTTGTTGATTGTCGTACACCTTCAATAAAATTAAGCCATTATATATTTTGACGGTATTGCCTGGTAAATGCACGGTGGGCGGTGGCAAATGTTGGCCATGCCTTTTTTTGGTACCCTCAGTTACTCAGCTCCTATTGCTGCTTAATTAGATACCCTACAAATGTCGAAAATGCCATCATCTAAAAAATTGGAGTCATTAATACGGTGGCCATGTCATCCCTTGCGCATTTAATCACCTGTGTCAACTTTTCTTATTGATGGTAGTTTGTCAACAAGAACAATGTATTTTTTATTTTATTTCGGTGTTTTCTCTCCACAGTAAAGCCACACTAATATCAGTCATAAATCACATAGCAAATTCAATTGGTTGTGCACTTGAAACAAGTGACATTGCAGAAAAGATGATGATGATTTTGTCACTTTGTTACTGTGATCTTCATCCTCATCTAAAAACACGTCTATTATACCTCAATGTGTTCCAGAAATCTACTGAAACAAGATCCTTATTGCGAGAAAATGACTCATCGCGCGGGACTGCCTTGTGGCCAACGTGGTTGCTTGATCAGGATTGATCTAACGGCTATGCAAGCGGCGGACGCTCGCGTGCACATCAGCCGGTTGAAGGTAAGCTTTGAATATCGATAAAAATAACTCGAATGAATGGTCCTATGAGAATTTGCAGGTTATATACATTCCTTATGCTTTTCTAGTTCCACTTTTTTTTTCCAACAACTAAAATTTCAACTTAGCAAATACGAGTACTTGGTGATGATTTTTCTCACAAAAACACTTAAGGATGGTACGGCGTACACGTAGGCGCCACATCACCGGGCTTCCCGTTTTGATGTCCACAGGTGGCTAGCCAGCGTGGATTCAATCAGCCGCAGGCAACAAAGAAAAGTGCTCCCCGTCCATCTGCCCGCCGTGCCGGCAACTGCCACTCCGTCATCGCTCGCCGCTGCGGCCGACGACCCATCCGGTCCGGTCCGGTCCGGTCCGGCGGCCCTTCTCGCTCCAAGCGATCCAGACTCGCGGCGCTCGTATGGCTGGCTGCCAGCCGCGCCCACGTTCACATCTACGGCGCCCGGCAGGTGTTCGACGGAATGCCAATTACGCTCTGCGCGCCTCTTCTTCCTCAGGGCATGCCCTGGCCGTGCGATGTGATGGCGTCTCCGAGGTGCGCGAATGTCCTCTCTCCTCTCTCTGCCCTGCCTCTGCCACTACTATTGGCATGCACGCCTCCTGATCGACCCTGAATGTTTTGAGATTTATAACTTGATTGTTTGAAAGAGAAATGCTAGTGCAGCACGAGTTACACAAACTGATCAACATTTTCCCCTGTCTGGAAAAAGATCGATCTGGACAAAAAAGTGGGCCTCTGTCTCGGGTCATGATTCTCCTTCCGGATGGGCCATATTTTTTACAAGTCCCATGAGCTTCCCGGGGCTTGTTGAGTTTGTGCATTATCAGTATGTAGGTTTTCACATGCTACCCTTTTCTGCATAATAGGGTAGAGCCAGAAATCAGCTTCCTGGTTTGTTGTTCATCGCATCATTATAGTGTATTCACAATTCACACACAGATAATATGTTCGACATGACAGCGTGCAACAGCTAATAGCTAAGGTGTTGGCACGGTATAATGGAACAGCAGTTAGACACTACATTAATTAAGTTGCCAGTTGGTTTAGAGACCTATTTTTTTATTTTTGCCAGTACAATTGACAGCACATAGATGCCCGTGGCTGGCATTTGGTTGAGGCATCCCAAAATAAGTTGCTATTATTTGTGAAAGTATAGTGCAATAATGGTGAGGGTTGACTTGATATAACCCAAAGACGTGGGATAGGATTCCAATTCTTGGTACCTGCACCCTTGTTTAATTTGTATTTTCAGACGTATGCCCTGATGTCATGTGTTAGAGTTGACCCGTTGGTTACCCAAGATTAGCACTAGGCGAAGGAGTTCATATGCTATAAGAATCCTAAATTTTTCCTAATGGTTCAAAGCCGCCAGGGATAGAGGTACTGAAAAAATCGTCAATACATTATTTCTGTCTAGTTTCCGCCCGGGATTCCTGACACAAATGCTTATCCAGGGAGAGCTATTATTCCTGGCAGGACCAACATGGAAAGCTTTCCTGTTAGTTTTGAGTTTAGAAACTTGGTTGTTTGAATGAGACATGCTGGTGCAGCACGAGTTACACAAACTGATCAACCCTTTCTCCTGTCCAGAAAAAAATCTGGACAAAAAACTGGGCCTTTGTCTCGGGTCATGATTCTCCTTCTGACACGCCAGTTTTGTTAGGATGGACTTGTTGGTGTTTGAGGATTAAGTACATATATAGGTGTCCACACCACAAGCTAGCTTTCACTGCATGATATGATAGAGCCAGAAGCACAGAACACAGCTTCCTAATTCGTGTGCCGTGGAGGTATGTACAGATAATATGTTCGACATGAGAACGTGCAACAGCTAATAGCTAACCTATAACATGCCAAGGTGTCAGCATGATACAGTGGAACAGTTGGACACTGCATTAATCAGGTTGCTAGTTTGTTGAGAGCCATATTTTTATCTATGCTGGTACAATGGACAGTTCATAGATGCCGAGTCCAGCATTAGCTTTAGGCATCCTAAGCAAGTTGCTCTTGGTATGGACATAATGGACTACTGGTAAGAGTTGACTGAAGATAACAGAAAGACGTGGCATAGGATGCCAAGTCTTGGTACCCGACCCCTTGTTTGATTCGTGTTTGGATACGTACTCTCTGATGCCTTTAGTATGGCATCGAGGACTTACATTGTGTTTTCTTTGTAAAAGAGATCAACTCGCTGATATGATTAAAAAAACTAGAATGACATCTACAAAAAACACCATGAAAAAGGTCAATATCGACCACTATCAGAAAAGTGAAGTGCAAATGTACATTGTAGCTCCATACTTCTTGAGTTTCATAATTAGTGTGCAAATTGATGTGGCGCTGGCTTTAATTTATTGAAGCAACTGTACAGTTCCTTATAAAACCATATCCTCAAAGTGCTGGAGAACCTGCAAGTATTATATTCAGACAGTGCTTGCGTATGTAGACTTTCACAGGGAGGTGCGGGCACAAATGGAAGGAAGACAACAAACCATATCCCCAAGTTTCAGAGCTTGCTCTGCAGCAAACAACAAATCAACTGTCCCTCAAAGCCCCCCTCCCCCCAGAGCAAGCCCAGTCAATCTTTTGCTACCAATCCTTGCTACGAATCCTAACAAAACCCAGAAATTTTCAGTAGGAGGTAGGGAGGACTGAGGAGCACCAAGGGTGCCAACAATGGAGTTGGTGGTAGGTGCTTCAGAGGCCACCATGAAATCGCTCTTGAGGAAGCTTGGAGGTCTGCTTGCTCAAGAGTATGCTCTCATCAGAGGTGTCCGCGGAGACATCCAGTACATCAACGACGAAATGGCGAGCATGCAGGCCTTTCTCGTCGACCTCAGCAGCACTAGTCCCCAGGGCCATGACCACCGGATGAAAGACTGGATGAAGCAGATCCGCGATGTCACCTATGACATTGAGGACTGCGTGGACGACTTCGCGCACCGCCTCTCCCACGACCCTGGTGGCGAAGTCATCTGCGCATTTGTCAGGTCCAATGTCTATGAGGTTTGGACATGGCGATCTCGCCGCAACATCGCTTCCAACATCGCTGAGCTCAAGGTCCGCGCGCAGCAGATTGGCGAACGACGTAAAAGGTATGGTGTCGAGAATCCGAAGAGTGGCGTCAGGGAGTCCGGTGCAGCTGCCACTGGAAGATTCCAGGCTGCCGAGAACCAACAGGCGAGCCTTGAGCTTGTTGGTACCAAGAAGCCTGTGGGAGTGGACAAGGACATGAAGAAACTCGGGGAGTGGGTGACCTTGCAACAACCAGCTGCAGCATCTCTCACAGATCCCTCCTCATCAGCTCCTACATCCCAAACTGGGGCTAAGAAGCAAGACCAAGGCATTCTGTCCATCCTCGGGTTCGGAGGGGTGGGCAAGACTACTATGGCCATGGCGTTATACCAGAAATTTGGCGATCAATTTGACTGCCGAGCCATGGTCACGGTGTCGCAGAGCTCCGACATGGAAGAGATACTACGAAGCATACACAGTCAAGTCATGCCACAATCCAAAGACGGTAACGAGCAGCAAGGCAGCAGCGGTGTGGGCACCTCGGAGAAAAAACGCCTCGTGGCTGCCATAGGCAGCATGTGGGATACTGTCATGCCGAAGGGCCAGCAGGACGATGAGCAGTGTGGTGGTAGCACCTCAGATATTGCACGAGATCTCAGGAAGCACTTGGAGGAACAAAGGTACAATATAGTTTTCAAGTTGAGTTTGCATTGTGGTTAATTAGGTCATTGCAAAATTATAGAGTTGCATAGTATGCAGGAAAAAAAAAGGGTAGATCCGTAAGTTGCTCTCCTTATGGATACAATAGCCTCTCATTAAAAGAAAAGAAAGAAATAAAATGTGTGGCTATAGTATAAGACCAATTTTTATTTGACTATAATCAAAATTATAATCAACTTAGTGGTCCTATAATCAAAATTGCAAAAGTGTTGCGTGCAAAAAAGTATATGCTAGTTTAATACTGCACTTTTTGGGGCATAAGTTATTTGTGTGTAGTTCATTATTCTTAATAAAAATCAACATCTCGGACTCACATATTAAGATATTTTTAAAGAAATTTCATAGTATGGAGGACACATCTACATGCACATGTGAATATGCTGCTGATATTTGAGTATATGTAGTTCATTGTATGCAGCTCGCCCCTATAGAATATGCGGGTCTTTATATACTCTACTCTATAATAGATTGAGTGTTTGTATATGTCCACGATTTGTCTTTTTTGTGTAGCTTACATGTTAAAACATTTTCAATGAAATTTCGCATATATGTAGGACACATCTGCATGCACATGTGAATGTTGTTTCAGCTGTGTATTTGAAATATTTCAATTTGATTCCGTAGTATGGGAAAATCTCGGACTCACTGGAGCCAGCGATGATCGTATTCCTCATATTTACCCCGTTACAGTGATAAGATAAAATAAAATACTGTAAAGAGCTTATTTAAAACGTACTACTCTTTATGAATCTATCTTCTCATTGCAGTTACTTGCTCTTAGTTGATGATGTATGGTCTGCATCGATGTGGGATAAGATAAAAAAGTCACTGTCACTGCCAAACTGTAAGAGTGGCAGTAGAATAATAGTTACCACACGGTTTCAAGCAGTTGCCACTGCTTGCATCACCGATGAAGGATCAGATCTTGTTCATAAAGTGGTCGGACTTAGCGATGACCAAGCTAAAGAACTATTCATGGCCGAATCCAATATGAGTGAAGAAAACCAGAAGAAAATTCCACCTGGACTCTGGGAAATGTGTGGGGGTCTGCCATTGGCCATAGTTATCATGGCTGGGCACGTAGCCTGCAACCCAGATAAAGTAGAGAAGGACTGGATGGAAGTTTGCACCAGGTTGGTACTGGACTCTGGGAAACCTCTTGGCCAGGATGGAGTCACAATGATACTAAGCCATTGCTACAATGATATGCCTGCTGAGATCAAGACATGCTCCTTGTATCTATGCATATTTCCAAAGGGGCGAAAGATCAGCAGGAAGCGGCTGACATGGCGATGGCTAGCAGAAGGCTTCGTCAGTGAGAAGGATGGGCTGAGTGCGGAGGATGTCGCAGAGACATGCTTCAATCATCTTATAAAGAGGAAGATCATACGTGCTGTGGAGCACAGCAGCAACGGGAAGGTGAAGAGCTATCAAGTTCATGACATGGTTCTCGAGTACATTGTGTCCAGGGCAAGCGAAGAGAACTTTGTCACTGTGGTTGGTGGCCACTGGCTCATGGCACCGCCTAGCAACAAAGTCCGTCGGCTGTCCCTCCAAGGTGGTGACTCCAAATACAAGAAAGGAATGGATGGCATGAACTTTTCTCATGTCCGATCTCTGACATTGTTTGGGAGCTTGACCCGACTGCCTTCCAATTCATTGAAGTTGGGAATTGTGCAAGTGCTAGACCTTGAAGGTTGCAATGATTTTAAAAAGAAGCATGCCAAGGAGATATGCAAGATGCTTCTACTCAAGTACCTTAGTCTCCGGAGGACAGAGGTCGACAAGATCCCTAAGAAGATTGGAAAGCTCCAATATCTGGAGACTATTGACATAAGGGAGACCAATGTCACAGAGCTTCCAAGCACTGTCTGCCAGCTTGAACGACTGGTCAACATACTTGGTGGGAACAAAAGAACACGGAAGGCACTGAAGCTTCCAGATGACCTGAAGAAGGAAACAATGAAATCCCTGCGCATCCTGTCGGGTATCGAGATTGATGAGCGGTCAGTTGCTGTTGTGGCAGACCTTCATCATCTAACTGAACTGAGGAAGCTAGCCATTTACAAGCTCAACATCAGAAACGGAAGTAAGCTTTTCAGAGAATTAAGTTCTGCAATTGAGTATCTTGGTGGCTACTCTCTTCACACCCTGATAATCGATGACGGGTCATCTGAGTTTCTAAAATCATTGAGTACTCTCTCTTTCCCTCCCAAGTTTCTCAATGCTCTTGAACTGTCTGGAAAGTTGGTTGAGCTCCCACAATGGATCAAAAAACTTGATGCCTTGACGAAGTTGACCCTCTCGGTGATGGTGCTAACTACTGATGCTTTGCGCCAGTTGAGCAAGCTCAAGACACTGTTTTCTCTCACGTTTTCACATACTTCAGGAAAGGTGGATTCTGAAATAGGTGCCACCATAGGGGAAAACAAGGCTGATGGGGAGATCACAGTTCCAGCTAGCGGATTTGAGGAGCTCAAGCTTCTTCGCTTCTCGGCTCCTCTGGTGCCACTGCTAACCTTCCGAGATAATGCGATGCCGAAGCTAGAACGGATTGAGCTAAGGTTCAGCAATTTGGGTGGAATGCAAGACATCGAAAACCTTACAAGTCTAAAAGAGGTGCATCTCATAATGCATGACAAAGCAGGTGATGTTACAAAGTTAATAGTAGACGAAATGGCAACTGCAGCTAAGGAAGATGACAAAGGCCCAAGAATAATTGTTGATCAGTATCACGAGTGAGTGACCTGGTTTATTGTCATTCTTTGATTTGTTTTTCTATAAGCTATTCTGGTGTGTGTAATTCTATTCTTTGTGCAAGTTCAGAACAGTATTTACCATATCTATTTTAATTTACATCCTTGAGCTTCATCTGTAATGATTTTCAGTGCCCGAGCAAGCCCAATCTATACTTTTTTCTCTCACATTTTCACTCACAGTGGCATAGCAGAATCCAAATGATATCTTAATCAATGTGTTTATCTAGCTTGCCTTGTGAAGTTATACATAAATCAGTGCTAGAAAGGATTCATAGGCACCAAAGGATATTCTTCTACGTACCAAGGCTTGCCGTTGTCCAATAAGCAAGTTCAGATTAGCTTGTAGGGCGTTTTTGTTTCAAATGATCCTTAAAATTCAAAAATATGACGAGAATGGCGGGACGCAATAGATGGTGGCACTTGGGAGGGGTGGCGGGACACAAAGGAGACGGGGAGTTGGCGAGCAACCGGACATAGAACCTTGACGGGACGTGGCAGTACAATGGCGATGCCATGAAAAGATGGGGAGGCGACCTGGAGAGGCGAGGCTGAAAGAATCGAAGCAATCGACTAGAGGGATTTTGGAAGCTTTCTTGTAACAAGTTTGGATAGTACGTATAAATTAAGTTTCCTACATGTGCAATATATGGTGAGAACAACCTATATGATGCAACAAGCAAGCTAGCTAATAAGGAACAACATAAAGTAAAATGTGTGGAAAAGATTAGCGAGAAGTTTGAGAAGATGGTGTATCCTGAGGTTCACACTCTTGGTGATTGTTAATCTCCGTAGAAAATGTGCTGGATCCAAAGCTAATAAATCACCCTATTCTCCTCCAGCGGATGAGCCTGAAACCGTATAAAGAGTCCCCGCCAACTCCTAAAGTAACAAGATCCACCTTGGATCAAGAGGGATTCAGCTTTGTGAAAGTGTAGACTGGTGTGTCCTTTTGCTCCCTCTAAAGAATGGTGAAGTTTGGTCGCGCTGTCTAGACATTCTGGACTACTTCCTGGTAGTTAGAAGCTGCAACTCTCTGGAAACCCTGGAACTTCCCTGACCCGGAGGTTCAGGCCAACATTTGGGCCGACACCCGGATTTCCAGAGAGCTGCAACTCGAAGTTGCACTTCTCTGCGCACACCCGGAGGCTATGGGCAAACCCTGGGATTTCCAGAGAGTCGCAACTCGATGTTGCACTTCTCTGGACACCCACGTGTTCTTCGCTGACGAGAAACATCTGTGGTGTCTGTTTGCAAAAGAAATTGAGGATAACAAGACGAGTTCATGTGATTTCCTTCCAATTTACTCTGTCTTTCTCCAGTCATTTTTTCAGATTGCACAAAAAATCAGCCTCATCAAGATATGCAGGATTTTAGAATGCATGGAAAGTCACAAGCAGCACTATCAAGTATATCAAATAGAATAACATGAAGAGTTCATGGTAAGAACCAAAATGTAGCATTACAAAAATAACACGACAGACGAGTTCATAAACATAGGCGATACACGCATTATTAATAAGGGTTGCCGGCAATGAGGATAGATACAAGTTCATATACAAAAGCATTATTCATGATAAGCATGTCTTGTCCTTTCCACCTCAGCAAGCAGGCATCTTGTAAACCAACCGGATTTGCTTGCTTTTTTTCAATAAGAAAGAGAGGAAGATAGGGTATATGTTGACAGACAACGATGCCACCATGTTCTAAATAGTAGACAATGGAAAGGCAAGTGCCAGTTGAAGGAAGCAATGGCCTATACCTGCCAACATGAAGGAATGGATAAAGCTTCCATTATCTAACAAGAGGAAGAAATGAAGAAATGGATATGTGTGATGAAGTTCTTAACGCGGAGGAGTGTGGTTGAAATGTACCCTTAGTGGCGACGAAGCTAGCAGGATACTTCGATTTCAGGACCAGCTATTGTTTCGTCCGAAGCTTGCTGTTTCTTTTATTAGTAGGCCAAAACCAGGTCCACCCGAACTTGAATCCAGATGGTGTGCGTTCACCCCCCTGACCACTTTTCACAACCTCAGAGTCGCCATTGTCTGAAAACTCGATCCGATTACCATGGCTGGCAGACTGTTCTCTCATGGCAGCAACTGCCTTCTTGACACCGACACTGCTTGCATTGTGTGGAGAGTACCGGATGGTAATCTTCTCAAGCATGCGGAGGTTGATGATACCTGAAGGAAATTTATCAGCTGGGCGGGCATATAGCTTCAGCAGGAGGTGTTTCAGTTCCGGCATAGCTCCCTGCTCAAAGGTGACCCATGGCACATAACAGTCGAAACTGAAAACCTCAACGCTCGGGAAACCTGCAGGAATTGTTTGTTCCGCTTTCTTCCTAAAAGTGCAAATCAGTGCAAGAGTACTCAGGACTGGCAGACCTCCAAGTATCTTAAGATCATCTTGATCTAGCTTACAGACTCTGATATCCAGCTTCCTCAGAGAGGTAAGCCCTGCAAGCCACTGGGGAACTTTCCCAAACCTTCCTGCCACTTTCAATCTCTCAAGTGAAGAAAAAATGGTGGATAAAGGAAGTTCGTCGCTTGGGATGTAATCACCATAAATAATCAGATATTCAAGATTCGCGCACTTGCCTATGGAAGACAGCAACTTATCATTTCGGTCCTTGTCGGAAGGTTGATCATACAACACTACTTCAAGCTCCCTTACTCCTGTCAGTCCACTGATCTGCTGCATGGCACTTTCCGACCATTCTCTTGAATCAACGGTGCCAAGCGCCTTCACTGAGTTCAACTGGTCACTTCCCACAGGCAACTTTACTCTTTGGCCGGAACTAGAATGACCAAAATAAAGATGTGCTAGTTTGGGAAGACGAACAATTTCCTTTGGCAGCTCTCTCACTTCTGTCTGTCTTACATCTAAGGTCTCCAGATTGTGCAATTTTCCGATTTCTGCAGGGAGAAAACTGAGTTTCGTCTGCCTTGCATCTAGAGTCTTCAGCTGTTGCAGTTTACAGATTTCTGGTGGGAGATTGCTGATTTCAGTCTGCCTTAAATCCAGAGTCTCCAGATGGCGCAATCTCCTGATTTCTGGTGGGATCTTCTTGACTGGAGTATGCTGGAGACTCAAGTACTTCAACAGGGTCATTTGGCATATATGATCCATAGCCGAGTTTTCCAAATCCTTGCAGCCATCTAGATCAAACACCCGTAGATATACCAAATCATTGTTTAAACTGAACTTTGCAGGGCCAGCAATAGTCATGGAACGAATATTGCCATCAGCAGGTTTCATCGCTGCCGTGTCAACTGAAAGTTCTGAACCAGAAGAACATTGGACTGACAAACGGAAATAGTGAGCATATTCCCTTGAAATACCAACGTCAGACAAGACAGTAGCAAATTTTTCTTTTTCTGAAATCTGCCTAAGAACATAAAGTACCACTTGGTTAACCTCATACATCTCTTCCCTTGAATAGTTATCATATTCTGACAGCCGGATGAAATTTCTGTTGATGAGCTCATCAAAGTACCCGCTTGCTACTTCCTCTCGACTACGCCTCACATTTTCAGAGATGAATCCTTCAGCAATCCATTTCCTAACCATAGAAGTCCTATGAATTATTCGGTTCTTAGCATGAACAGCCAAGTACAGCAAACAGTCCTTGAGAGCACAGGGAAGGTGGGCATATATAAGTGATATAATCTCTCTGAAGAGTTCAAAACCAGTAATGTTCTCGGATTCAGAACCTAA
The DNA here is from genome assembly GCA_902687465.1 of Secale cereale. NCBI lineage: Eukaryota > Viridiplantae > Streptophyta > Magnoliopsida > Poales > Poaceae > Secale > Secale cereale. The sequence continues at coordinate 889,730,928 of LR738712.1, read as the reverse complement.
AGAACATGGCGTCTGCTTCCAAGAAAAATATTCAGAATACATCATCTCTTGCCATGGCTTTGTTGGGGTTACCTTGGTTGTGAGTAACGAAGCAATACTTATTATTGCTGAAGGCGTACCACTGCACATCTTCAAGATGCCAAACAAAAAAATGTCTCCAGGTGCAATAGGCCAACTGGCCACATGGCGAAAATAATGCTTGTAGAACAAGTCTCTGGAATTTCGGTATCCAAGATAATGAACTTTATATATCGACTCGTCATAGCCTGAGCAACATAACTTAGCTATGTCATTAACACGAGTAGTAGTAATTACTCTGCTACCATAGTCATTATTTGGCAAGCTAGATGAGATGCTCTGCCAATCATCTTCGTTCCATAAATCATCAATCACGACCAGGTACCTATGAAAGTTTGACACTGAAAAGTCAAACTCGAGTAAGGCTTAATAATAATATTTTTTATTATGAGCAAAGGTAACCAAATAGGGTAGTGATATAATACGCATGAGACAGTAATCATGACGGGATAAGCGTGGCTGCAATCTCACTGGGCAACCAAGTCAACGATTGCTAGAGTATGGGTACCAACCTATTGAGCCTTCCCTGTTTGTAAAATTGCTAGCTAGCAATGACAAAAACAAAACCATATGAGTACAATTTGCATTTTCACAACGTAACTTCATGCGTTTGATCACAAACTATGACTACGCACTTATGTGCATCTGCAAGGCCTTATACAGTTCGAGCCATCTAAGAAAACAGTGTGTTTTAAGAAATAGAACATTGTCGTATCTAACAAATCAAATCTAAAGAGAACTACCAAATTGCAATGACGTATATAACAATTATAACACATGTATTTTGTATCTACTTGGTGCGCTGATAAAGTTCATATTGTCTGCAGAGAAAGAAAAAAAAAACATGTTCATTAACTGAACCATACCTCTTGTTCATAAGAAATTCTCTAATTTGAGAAATGAGCTGTCTTATATCCTTTGCTTCTTCATTGATGTTGATATGATTTTCCACACCAATAAGTTGATGGAACATCTCCGTGAAAAATTCCACCATGTAAGCTGGTTCAAGGGGGACCCTAACAAAAGCCCGGCAATCAAACTGCGGTTTAAGCCGACGGTACACAACTTGGGCAAGAGTTGTCTTGCCCAATCCCCCAAGACCGACAATGGAGACTATTTTCTTTTGCTTCATTGAGATGTCATCTCCCTCTGTCAACATCTTGATTAACACATCTCTTGGTTCATGGATGCAGACGAGCTCATTCTCTTCCTCATCTTTGTGGCAAGCGTCGGGACGCTTATGCGCGGCAAAAACATCCATGACATCCAATGTCATCACTTTGATACAGGCAATCAGATCAGCAGGATCCGGAGGAGGCGGAGGAGTCGGTGAATCTCTGGGCCTTCTCAAGAGCCGCCCGGAGACACCCAGGTTAGCGGCCGGCTCAGCGGGCACCAACAAGAGGTCGAGGATGTTCTCGGTCTGGCAGAACACCACGCTGATTTTGTACAGCCAACCTCTGTCAAACTTGTCGAGCTGGTCCGGCGGCGCATCCGTCATACAGCAGAAGTAAGCCTGCAAGCGCTTCTGCTGCTTTGCGACATACCTGAGGTCCTCCTTGGCGGGGGGCGGCAGGTTGTGCTCCTCCTTGAGTAACTTGGTCAGCTTGGAGAGAACAGAGCCCATGATCCCCTCCGTGATATCCATGCTTAACAGTATATTTCTCCCAATGGAAGCGGAGAAGGGGGCAGCCTGCAAGTTAAAATCAAGGTAGATGATGAGCATTATGATTCAGCACGAGCATAGAGAGAAGACGAGTAGATTTCAGTTTGCAGCTTGTAGGTAGGATCAGTACAGTACAGAGGAAGTGGAAAACCAAAGGGAAGCTGCATGTGGTGGACGAACTTACACTTACAGCGTGCTCGTCCGGCCGGTCCGAGAGGCCGTGCTGCCGCGCGAGGGGAGGATCGACGGCGTGGTTGGGTGGGTTTGTGGGGGTGGTGGGTGAGCCGGTGGCTGGGGCGAGAGGGAGGAAGCAGGGAGGGAGGGCGTGGAGGTGTGATGGGGAGTGGGGAACTGGCAGCGCGAGAGTATTGGGGTGGGCTCCTCCTCCTCTACATTGCGATGGAAGCATGAGCAAATCTATTTTTTATAGGCTACACAAAATATAGCAGAAATTCGTACAGGGACATGGTGCAAGTGTAGCCTATAAAAAATAGATTAAACTATGGCAAATATATAAAAGTTTAAATGATGGAAGTTTGAATGATTAAACTATGGCAAATATATAAAAGTTTGAAAATCAAAAACCAAAAAAATAGCACGTGTGAGGGACATGGTGCCCAACACTTGCACCCCACAAACTCTCTCCCAAAATATAGTACTACTATAACTAAATATAAAACGTTTTGCCAGTTCAAAGCAAAGATGCAGACATGCAAAACGAACAATCTTACAAAGGCTATGGCCTATAGGCATCCAAAAAACAATATGTGATTGACGCTATAACTGTGTCGACGGATGTGGAGGGTCTATACGAAAATTATACTGTCACCCGTGTTAGATAATAAACTCCCTAGCCACCAGCTCCAACCACATGCACGCCGCTTTGAACAGTGGTTGATACTCTGTTCGATGTAACATAGGCCACATACGAAGCCAATGCGTACATCAGTATATAATCTAAACAGAAGAAGAAACTTTGACACTAAAAGCAAAATCAGTTGTACACAGACAAAGCAATATAATAAGGCAGATGATTCCACCCTTATTAGTGTGCTAAATATATTTGCTATTCTGACAAGCCAATGTATCGGTGGCATTTGTGGGCAGATACAAATTGAACTCTTTGATAACTAGCCACATAGAATGCACAAATTAGTTGTGAAAGAATAGGTGCTTTTTAACACGATATAGACACAAAAAGTCATAGATATGCGCATACACTCACCCCTATGAATGTAAATACACACATCCTACCCCTATGGGCATCTTGAGATTTAGAAAGTCACCATAGATGCCTTGTAGTCGACAGGAACGTCTCCTCCGACTGAACGCGCATCACCGAAAATCTTGAAATAAATTCAGGAAAATACGAGCACTAGGACTTGAACACTAATGGGATGAGGATACAACTGTCCTCCTAACCATCCAACCACAGGTTGGTTCAAGAATAAGTGATTATTTTATTATCACATCATGCTACACTACTTACTTCCTTGCCAATTGCGACGATCGAAGTCATTTTTGGTTTGCACAACCCCCTCCAAAGGTACCACATGACCATCTCAACTTTTAGTGGTATCTTTGATTTTCATATTTGTTTATTATTATCCACTAAAATCTCAGAGTGCGTGAGTACATGGTACATATAGAGTCAGCTTTACAGACCCAGATATAGTAAGATTCCAATGAAATGCATCTCGTCCTTGTGCCAGGTTGATAGCATCAAACAAGTTAGAAGATGTTGCCATGACATATAATGGGGCCCGAACAAATCCTGCCTAAATGAAACATCTAGCGGGGAGGAACTAAGCCGATGTGCAGGAGCATCATTCTTTTTATCGTGAATAATATGATACAAACTGGGGTATGGTTCCCGCAGAGTGGCGTTTAGCTATTTTTCCTTCTTATCACGAAAGATTCGAAGAGGAAAAGATGTTTCTATCCAATAAGTCTGATATGACCTAGGACGTAGGTGTTTCATGCTATAATTATATTATTTTGCCATAGTTTTTTTCCGTCAATTTTATTATTAGTCTGAACTAACCTATTAATTAAATGGCCAATGTCATTTGTTCATTTATGTTATTTTTAGACTTTCAGAAAAACCAATTTTCTAGGGACAAAAAAAACAGGGAAATTTATATTTTGAAGTTGCATAAGAAGATGGAGTAAGGTGTGCCTCGGTGTGGTGGGCACCGAGCACAGCCTTTGAACTGCCTCTTGATGCCCCTACCTTTATATACTCTCGAAAACCCAAAAAATAATTATCAATGATTTTGTTCCGCTACCGCACTTCTTTGTTCCATGAGCATACTCCTGAAAACCCCAAAAATAATTATCAAGATTTTTTTTCGCTACCACACTTCTCTGTTTCATGAGCCGGTACGTGTCATAGGTTCTTCGTCGCCGGCGACCGAAACAACATTTTGAGGGGCGCAACCAGCCGCCGGAGATGGGCACGGTGGAGCCAAACGAGCTCCGCTTAGATTAGATTTTACGTTGCATGTAATAATATGGATTTAATGATTTGAAAATGAGGTATCTGGTTGTGTAATCAACTTTTTGCGTCCTGTCCGGTCACTGACCGCGGACATGTCCAGACTGGAATTTGGTACTTCTAGTTGTAGATGCTCTGTGTAGCAAACATGCTCATGAACCAATTGCAAGTCAAATGAACAGATGCTTACTTCCTCTGTAAAGAAACACAAGAGCATTTAGATCACTACGTTAATGATCTAAACACTCATATATTTCTTTATATAGGGACTACATTACTCCAACGACAATGCGTTGAGTTCTTTAGAGAAGAAGATGAAAAAGAAAATATAAATCTATCCAGCCGTGCCACAAAGCTAGCTAGTAGATGCCAACTCATCTTGCATTTTAAGAAACCTAACAGAACAAGTTGATCTTATTTGAATTCATCAGTTGTCAGTGTTTTATTTTGCACTAGCTAGATGCAGATCAATTTTCTTGAGATCTGCATAAGATAACGCGACTTCACATAGCATAGATATACCAAGTCTTTTTAGACCGTCGTGTTTAGGTTTTATTTATCATTTTCAAGCCTTATCATGTATACTGTGCAAGATCATGCAGATGCCGACTGGTGCATTATTTTGTCAGAGTAGGCAGCGAACGGAAGTTGCTCCTATTTGGATGGGGCAATAATGGTCAGAGTTGACCGCATAAGACAGCGTACCAGAAGACCTGAAATCCCTCACGGTTGCTTATTTTCCTGACCGGCCTTCGAAACTAGGCTAACTTCTGTGACGGGAACCTTGAACGCGTGAGGACATCTAAATTTAGTGACGCGTACTTGAAGAGACCCATGAAAATATAGTTTTCCTGACAGTTGCGGCTTAACCCATGACGTTCAGTTTCCCACTTATTTAAAAAAAAAAGAGAGAGGGAAAGATCCTCAGCCTCCATGCCGATTGATTCACACAACTAATTTTCTTTTTCCAAAAAGGAGGTTGAAATTCCCGACCTCCAGTGTGATGCACACATCTATTTTAATTAATTATTAAGCAGAGCAGATAGCAAGGTAAACCACGACCTAACTACTGCAAGATATTCAAAGACATCTACGACTAAATTGACTCTTTCCGCATCAGTGCCTTTCAGAAGGAAACAATATATACTCATGTCATTGTTGCCATGTATGACCGTAGACGGCCTAGACAAGGATTTTCATCATGGTTGCCGAAATCAATCGCAAAAAAGAAAAGCAACACAAGAACAAATAGAAAAATCCTTCAATAAAGTAAAACGCAAGTTCATCGTTGTTGAACCCGACCAATAAAGGCATGGACAAGATTTTTCACCCCCAAAAAGTATTTTCAATACATGGATAATCTGCATGAGACCATAAAACCATCATGCTTGACAAATAGAAAAAACTCGTCAGTACAGATCAGTGGTGTTGATGACCCATATCGGTGAACACCACTGACGAGCCAGGATAAGAATGCACGTAGGAGGTAAAATGTCACCACTCACCACCGACAGGCATATGTTTGTTTATTCATTGTTTAATTTATTTATTGGCTAGCATCGACAGCTTCACTACTGGCTCCACAAATTAGTGCATCGTTGGTCCATTCGATGATTCGTTGGTGTCTTGAATGGATTGCACATGGCAGCAGGGTTGTTTGTTGGTAGTATTATCATGGGAGATCTTGATGATCGATCCCAGTTAATTAGAAAAGGAATACAATAACAACATTTAGTACAACAGCATCGTTGACATAATAAGGTGTGGATCTTGCGGACAATAAATTTAATCAACTCTTATTGAAGGTTAAACCTCGAGTTATGGCATGTCAGTTGTCGGCTTTCGCGTGAATCTTGATGATAAGCCTGTCGATTAGTACTTGCGAAAGAAACAAAGTGCATCGTTGGTCCATTCGATGATTCATTGGTGTCTTGAATGGATTGCACATGGCAGCAGGGTTGTTTGTTGGAAGTATTATCGTGGGGGATCTTGATGATTGATCCCTGTTAATTAGAAAAGGAATACAATAACAACATTTAGTACAACAGCATCGTTGACATAATAAGGCGTGGATCTTGCTAGAAATAAATTTAATCAACTCTTATTGAAGGTTAAATCTCGAGTTATGGCCTGTCAGTTGTCAGCTTTGGCGTGAATCTTGCTGATAAACCAGTCGATTAGTACTTGCGAAAGAAACAAAGTGAAGATGAAAGAGTGTCTTTCGATAAAGCGATGTCATAACTCCATCTACTTTAACGTAAACATGTGTCTGTGTGTTAAAAGCAAAAATAAGTAACATTATAAATAGCGGTCCAAAGTTCTGTGGAGACTAGTAGCATTATCATACATCTCTCTCATTAGACTAAACCCAATATTTTCCTATGAAAAGCAACCTACTCCCACTAATCGAGTCATAATCTTCTGCTGGTACTGGGAAGTCTTAGATAAGAAATACAAATGAGCTAGTGGCTTGGATATATAAGATGACAAAACAAGAGGAGAAATAGTAAACCAAAATCCTTCGGGAGTAGGAGTCATCGGCACTAGTAGAAAAATGACTTTACGTGTGCCTCATTAGTCCCGGTTTGGAAACTGACCGGTACTAATGTGACCATTAGTGCCAGTTCCAACGGCTAGGGGGGCGGAAATCATTAGTACCGGTTTGTGTTGAACCTCTAATACCGGTTCATGACACGAACCGGGACTAAAGGGGTGGTGGCAGGCTGGGGCCCCACGAGCACATTTAGTACCGCTTCATGTCACGAACAGGTACTATAGGTGAACGTTTAGTCGCGGTTTGTATAACCAACCGGAACTAAAGGTATCACTATATATAGTGCTTCATCCAGCCCGATTAAAAATACAAAATATATTTTAAACATATTTGATTACCAATTTTACAAATATGAACATTTTAAAGAACTGTATTAATTAGCTATTAGAACATATCACTGTGGACTAAAATGTCCGTGGAATATAAATGAATGTTTGCACGTCTTTAAAAAAATATATGTACAATTAAAACAATGTGACATTTAAATAATGTTCACACATTTAGAAATAAGTTCAAGACATTTTTCAAGAAGTTCATGTAAAATTAAAGTTGTGTTTGTGTAATTTGTAAAAAATGTTCACGTCATTCAAAAAACTGTTCTAACATTCAAAAACATTTCACATGTTTAGTTATTTATTAAGAATGTTTAAAAAAATGCTCATGGTATCTTAAAAATTATTCAAGGACCTCACAAAAAAAATATTCACACTGTTTTTAGAAAATGTTTGTAACATATAAATCAAATTTGTGCATCATTTAATGTTCATACATATAAATGTGACTCAAGATTTACGAGCGCCTCATGTACGTTGGCCAGCAGCTGTAGAACTCTACAGCCGGATTGGTATCCACCACTGAGATGAATTCAGCAATGCATACCACCGAGTAGGGCGCTCGATACTGATCGAGCCAGAGGGAGTCCTAGGAATTGGGATCCTCGTCATCGTCTGAGTCGCCGGGCGCCTGATTGGGATCAAGCTGCAGGGCGCTCGATTGAGATCAAGCCTCAGGACGCTCGATTGGTCATGATCAAGTGCTTATATTATTGATGTGATTTTCTGCAACTTTGTCAGACTATTTTCATCTTTAGACCGTAACTGGACAATCTTTTGTACCTCAGAGATCATGATCACACTTGATTCAGCTAGTGATAAGGCTTCGTGCTGCGCAGAAGTTTTCAGTGATAGATGGTGCTAAGCTCCTTCCTCACAGATAATTATATTGTTTAAAAAAATTGGTGTGCTTACTTTGTATTGAACTGAATGTTCCCTGTTTGAAGATTCAAGATAAAACTTAGGGAAAGAACAACTAGGATCATGGGATATGTTGTAATTTGCTCAGTTCCATCGTAACTGCGCCATGAAATGTGTTGTTTCACTCATGTTATTGGACGTTGTAGCACCTGACTTGCATTACAAGGGCATCAACACAGCAGCTGTCAAAATAAGTACATGGAGTTACTTGATCTAATTTTTGCCAAAATGGCACGATATTTTGCAGCCCTGAAACAGCCCATGCAGGCACCTATGTCTCATGTCCTTTTGGTTTCAGCTGGTGTCTTTTTAGGTTCGTAAAAGGTAGTGTACAAACCGTAGTGCAACAAATGCAGTAGCAAGCAAATTATGGTGCACTACGGAATTTCTTGCACTATGGTTTGTACACTACCTTGAACAAATGTTTTGTACACTACGGTAGGTGTACAAATGAGACATAGGTGCCTGCATGGTGTGTTGCAGGTTGTACAAATGAGACATAGGTGTCTGCATGGTGTGTTTCAGGTTGTACACTACAAATCTAAAGACAGAGAGACATCCGTAGGGCGTCCGAGTGCATCTTCTGCAGCAGAGATGGGTGATGGTCGCAGCTTCAGCCAATGCCGGTTCCAGCATCACTGATGGGACGTTGCAACTTTTGCTGCCAACGGTTCAAGCATCGCTGCTGAGTCCAGCATGCAGTGTCGTCGTCTTCAGTAGTGCTAGACAGTAGCTGGTGGCAGCCAATATGGGCCGCCGTTCCAGCAACGCCGGGTGCTAGTTGTAGCACCGCGGCGTCTAGGTCCTCATCTTCTCCACCACAATCAGCCTCCGCACAGCAAGTGCTTCCTTTCATGACATCCCTAGAAGGAAAAATAAGCTTACTGTACTGAATCCCCATGGAGTCGGCAAGCTAGGGTGAGAGAGATGGGAGAATCAGTAGCAGACTAGGAAAAAGGGGAGAGAGCAATCGATGCGGTCAAGGAATCCATGGAGGTACGCATGTTCTTCATGCCCAAGGATAAAGTAGATGGAACCAGTTCTCTAAGCCTCTAACCTTCTTTTTGTAGCAGATACTGCATAAAGTTTACCTGCCTTGTAAGGCTTTTGTAGGATAAATCAAATTTTCTCTTTTGGAGGTGCATGAGCTTTTGAGATTCTGCGGAGAGGGATGGCATGCCCAGAATGCTGATACTTGTCGAAATGCATAAGGACCACCAAAATATATTCAGCCCGATGTTTAAAATAAATAAATATATATAAATATATAAATATATACTAACATTTTCTCATACTAACGCTAAAGTATATCCGTCCCTGATTGGGTGTAAAACAGAGAAAATACAAATTACAAGTTTCAACAAAGCTATTGTGACATAAAAACTCCAAAAGCAGGCAGCACAAATTCAAATACTTCAACCAGCATGGCAGGTACTTCTCATCTCTTGCCAGATATATTAATTTGGAACCACCGCCGTGTACAATGTGTGTCTGCATGCAGAAAAAAACTAACATAGCAATATTGTTCCTTCCTATAAATAGTACAGTAGAACAATGGCACAACCAGAGGTCCATAAAGACATTTGCTAATCGAGACACCCCCTTTTAGTGGTATTTAAAGGCTCTAGATAGGAAATTAAACAATGAGTTAGCAAGCAGCCTGGATACGAGGTGACAAGAAATGGTGAAACTAAAACCATTTTGGAGTAGGAGGCATCAGGTAAACGAGGATTGTTCATTCATGGGAACCTTCATATACTCTCGATGATCTCCCGAAATGGTCGAACCCCAATTTTTCACACAAAGGAGGACCTTGTGTGTATCCCAAGCCCATGTTGGCCGACTCAGGGTTGAGGAGGCGGATTAGAACAACCTCGAGCACCACCTCAGCATCAGCGAGGACGTCCCGCTATATCGGAAACCCCCACAAGAACGAACTCCCCAATCTCACAGACCGAGTAGCCAGCGATGAAGGCATCACATACGAGCCCATCTATAGCTCGCCTGTCGAACTCGCCTACAACACAGGGCACATGAGCCAGCCCTGAAGCATAGTTGTCCGTGCATTGTTGATCGTTGTGTGTGCCTGTCTTTTTTTTTTTCTCTTGTGTTGTTCCTGAGTTGCTGGCTGTCTTCTCTCTTTATTATTCCCGGGAAAACCACAATATATTTTGAACATACATGATCAATAATTTAAAAAATATAAACATTTTTAAGAATTATATTGATTAGTTTTAAAAACATATCACTGTGCATTAAAAATGTGCGTAGAATATAAAAGAATGTTTGTATACTTAAAAACATTGTGACATTTAATAAACGTTCACACATTTAGAAGAATGTCCACGAAAATGTAAAGTTTTGCATGTGTGATTTGTAAAAAGTATTCACTTCATTAAAAACATTGTTCACAACATTCAGAAACTTTTCACATGTTTAGAAATTTCTGAAGAAAATTTCAAAAATGTTCATGATATGTTAAAAATTATTCACACATTCTTTTGGAAAATGTTCATAACATACGAATAAAATTTGTGTGGCATTAAAAATCATAGTAATTAAATAACATGTACGTGTCTTACATAAAGTTCATGGAAATTTAAAAAGTTGTCATCTTGACTTATTCTCTCCGGGTCATGGATGTTAAAAATGGATGAAATTGAGTGAAACATTGAAACCTTAGCGAAGAGAATTGCAATTAACAAGTAGTATGTAATTTTTCTTCCTTGGCCCATCAAAATTATATGTAGGCACTGAGCCCTTACTTGAATCAGCCCTCCTCCCTCACGAAGAAGCAAATTTTATACCCACCCAGAGGAAAATGTTTGGGCCGGATGGAGCTTGACAATGTGAAATGTAGATGATCTGAGCTAATGTGCAAAGGTTGGACGATGTGGTTGGAAGTTTTTTGAGATGAGCTAATGCTTCTATCAAGTTTCTTTACCTCCAATTTCTAAGAAATGGATGACTGAATCTGTTTGACGCATTGTTCAATATTTGCACATTGACATAATGCTACGACTTAAGAGTGTTCTTAATGCAGAGAATGCCCCTTTTTTTTAATCTAGAATGCCCTTTTTCTTATTTTCAAATCCAAGAATATATCCTTTTTACGTAATCACATGTTAAATTATCTATTAGTGAACATGTGGAATTTGTGTTGGAAATTCTAAATATGTTTTCTTCTGTGACTTTTTCAAAATTTCGAGCTCACTCTGGCCCATCTCCAAATCACCCCATTCCAAGTTTATTGACTAAAAGCATGTGATTCTATGAATATATTACTGTCATGGAGAATAAACGGTCTTTCTATGCCTTCAAATAAAAAAATGCAGGGGAGAGCCCGACAAAAAAGAAATTTCTATTCGCACGTTCTCATTAGGACTTGCTTTTGTTTTATTTACATTGTGGGGGCATTAGGACTTGCTTTGCTGTATGTTGCATGACATGTTGATTTGGGAATGATAGTACTAGTTGTTTATAGTACGTACCCCCTCCGTCCCACAATATACTTCAAAAAACGTCATATATTATGGGACGGAGGGAGTACTTTCTAAAAGTTCAAGATCAAATATACATAAAAAAAACTTAGTAAATAGAGAGATGTATTCAACAGTTGTGCATTCACAAGTTGAACTCTGCACACATGTAGCACTAATATGCACTAGCTGCACGGCACCACTTGTTTGGGGCAATCAAGTATAGTACTATAATTTGATTGACCCAACTACTGCAGCTTCTGCTTGCTATTTACGTAAATTGATGCTTATATATACATATAGTCACGCACACACACACACACACACACACACACACACACACACACACACACACACACACACATATAGTCAGCTTCTGCTACTTCTCACTTGAACTAACAACAAAGAGGGTCTTCTTGCACTAATGTGCAGGGCCACGTCACATTTGATTATGGTGCTGGGGCTTGGGAAGCACTTGGAATTCAGGATATACATGCATTGACAACAAGGCTCCTGCGTTTGCTGTCACTCTGTTTCATCATAAATATAGATATCACTCATGTGCTCTCCTACCTTTGCTACCGTCCTATGGGTGCTATGGTCAGAGAGTTGCTTGGGCTACACGGTGTGTGCCTCCATGTATGTGGAGGGCACAACAACGGAGTGTGCGGACATGCTCTAGTGTGATGCATGGACGAAGCTGTGCTGTGTGCCTGCGTGGGTGTAAGAAACGGTGCTTGATCGGCCCAAGAAAAAAGATTTGAAGGCACAACTTCACAATGTTGCCGTATGCTAAACACCTCCCGGATTCTCTTGACCTTCCATAGTTTGGAAGACAAAATCATCTATCTAAATAGTAAATATTGGTAGGTTATTCCAGTTGGGGTACCTGAACATCTCTTCGACAGGAATATGTGAGCTCCCAGAAGAAACACGACATCTATCTTGCTTAGAGATCTCACAGAGGCAACTAATTTACCATCATCTATAGTTAATCTAGAAAATTTGGTGCATCTATTTGTTGGCGAATTTGTTACATTTCCTGAAGGAGGAATCGGCAGGATGCAAGCACTAGTGTCGTAGAAACTGGTTAGAGGCTTTATGCAGCCAATTCAATTTCTTCAAGATTTTGGGAAGGCCAAGGGTTCCGAATTGGATGGGTTCCCTCGTCAACATTCAACAATTATGGATTGAACTGTATCAAGCGAAAATATATAATCGAACATCTGCACCCCGGCCCGCTTATCTGGCACGTCCAGTATATCTCGGGATATGTGTCAGCCGGTCCCGTAAGATCGCCAGGCCACGGTTATAACGACTGTGTTAGTTGTACCTTCAGTCGTGACCCCCCTACTGCATGCCTTAGGTACTGTACAACGAGAGATAAGGACAGACACTGTCGGACATGAGAGGAGGCGGCCCGTGACTCTGATCCATCTGTGTTCCTCCTTGCATCTCTAGGAGCAGACTAGGCGGCGGGAGATGGGGATTCATCGGATGCAGAGCATGGAGAGATCCCATATCTAAGCGGGAGGCTGGAGTTTCTGGTACGAGAGGAAGCGCCGGGCCGGGCGGGCACCGGAGAAACCCAGCGTCGGGCCGCAGTGGGCACCGCCGCCCCTGTCATCTCGCGCCGCCGTTGACATCCTCCAGGCGCCCGTGACTCTGGTTCCCCTGTGTCCCCGTTGCTATCCTCAGGAGCAAGCTCGGCGGTGGGAGAGGCGGATTCAGTAGAGATAGAACATGGAGAGATCGTAAATCTGAGCGGAGTTGTTGGGGCAAGAGGAGATGCGGAAACGGCCGTAGATTCGGGCCGGCGTTGCCGGCACGAGTTTCGCCGCCGGTGATATCTTGCGCCGGGGCACAGCGCGTGCCGCCGCTGGTGAAATCCCACGGCGTCGGATATTCTCCAGATACATCACAGGTAAATCTACAACTGATGGAATACGCATAGGTCCTTTTGGAGTCGATTTGTAGTTTGTTGAGTGATACATGTGTTGGCAATCCTCTTTCCCCAAACCCTAAACCCTCTGGCGGCGCCGGAGGCGATTAGGGTTTGACGTGGATCCAACTCTGCCCAACGATTCATCGCCGGTGCAAGCGAGATAGGAGAGCGGCAAGTTCTCCGGGCTCATGGCTGACCCCAGCGCCGCGGGCTCGGGGGAGGGGAGCGATCTCTAGGCGGGCTGCGCCGCCAGGAAGAAACTTGAGGAGGCCCTTGGAAATTTGGACATATCCGAGGAAGAGGCGACTCCTTTGATCCTTGACGATCGCGTCGAGGGAAGGCCGGAGAAGTGGCTCTTGGCTGGGAAGGTGCTCCACCGGAACTACATACACATCTAGACCATCACGAATGCGCTTCGGCCGGCATGGGGCAACCCGCGCGGTCTGAAGTTTAGATCAGCGGGATTTAATGTGTTTGTAGCAGAATTCGAGAATCAAAGAGATAGAGATCGGTTGTGGGGCGGCTCGCCATGGCATATCAGCAAAAACGCCGTGGTGTTGGCTGAGTTTGATGAATGCATGCGACCGGATGAGGTCCAGTTTGACCGTCTACAGATCTGGGCTAGGGTTATGAATCTACCCTATAACCTAAGGGATGAGGCGTGGTGGATGCCGATTGCTAAGCAGATGGACAAGAACGCCCAGTTTGTCAAGTTTGATCACAATGGCGGTTTTTTGAGAGCAAGGATTTCAATTGAGGTAGACAAGCCTTTGAGAAGGTGGATTTTGATCGACTCTGCCAGGAGGAAGAAGATGGATGTGTATGACATTCAATATGAACAGCTACCTTACTTTTGCTTCTCCTGTGGTAGACTAGGGCACTCAGAGCTCTACTGTGCTACCCCTGGCTCCCGCGATGCCAAGGGTGAGCTCCCGTTTGGTTCCAAGCTTCGGGCTTCTGATGAAGCAAAGAAGCAGCCGGCCAGCGACAACTCCACCAAGGAACCAAAGACTCACAGCAAGCCAACTACTAAAAATTCAAGTACTAACAAGGATCCTGGGGAGGAAGTTACATCCCCTCTGAAGCACAAGCAACAACCAAAGCGCAAAGAAGGTCCACACCAAGTTTACAAACCAGTGGTAAAAACCTTGTTGCTTACAGATGGGAGTTTGAACGATCCAATTGGGGACACAAGTACAAGTATCATGGACCCTACATCAACTGGTAATGAAACAGAAGGAGATGATTTTGCTCGTGAACCAAAGAAGAAGAAGCCTACCCCAGAAAACTCGGCAGAGACCGCGTCGCGGTCCTGCCCGTCACAATGAGTGTTTTTACTTGGAACTGCCGGGGGCTTGGGGACCCTGAGGCAGTTCGGGAGCTTCGCAGTATCATGAAGCTGGAAGGACCCTCCCTTCTCTTCGTAATGGAAACAAAAATCAAGCCAAAAAGAGTTGAGGATCTGAAGTATACGCTTGGTTTTACAGGCAGTTTTGCAGTTGACAGTGTCGGCCTTAGTGGCGGCATAGGTCTTTTCTGGTCCAAAGATGTGACCGTTGAATTGAAGAACTTCAGTAAGAACCATATTGATGCATTAGTTCATAACAAGAACCAGCACGCTTATGTTTGGCGTTTCACTGGTTTTTACGGAGCACCGCGAGCGAAAGATAGACATCATAGTTGGCGGTTCTTGCGTACTTTGTATAATATACCCCATAGTGCGTGGCTATGTGTGGGAGATTTTAATGAAACTTTGTTTGCTTGTGAGCACTTCAGCAGAGCTGCTCGGTCTGAAACTCACATGAGAGCGTTTCGGGAGGTTATGGATGAGATCTCCCTCCAAGATTTGGGTTGGTCTGGCATGACATACACATGGGACAACCATCAAAGAGGAGATGCAAATGTTAAGGCAAGGCTAGATAGAGCCTTTGCCAATGAGGAATTTCGGCAGCTTTTTCGTCACATACGGGTTAGACATCTACCTTCAATTGAGTCTGACCATTGTTTTGTGATAGCATAAATCAAAGAGGTTTTGACGGATCGGCCTAGAGCAAAGAAGAAATTTCGGTATGAAAACGTATGGCAGACCCATACAGACTATGATCGTCTCGTAGCTGATACTTGGCGAGGCATACCTCGGACTCCGGGTCTCCAAGGCATTGCATCGGCACTTGGTACATTGCAGTCGACGTTAGAGCCATGGAGTCTGAAGGAGTTTGGGTGTTTGACACGTATTGTCAGACAACTCCAAAAGCGCCTGAACCGTGTTCGGTGTCAAGCTACAGGAACAGGGCCGTCGGACGAGGAGGAAAACATTGTTAAAAAACTGAAAGAGGCCTTACATCAAGAGGAAGTATGGATTTGGCAGCGGTCGAGAGTTCCGTGGCTTCGTGATGTGGATTGCAATACATCATACTTTCAGGCACAAGCAGCGCAGCGCTAACGTATGAATAAGATTTCAGAGTTGCGAAGGGCGGATGGCACTGTTTGTGCTAGTGGAGATGAGGATAAAGTGGAGGTGCAGACCTTTTATCAACAGCTATATGAGTCACAAGGTTTTGCATCCGCAGTTTCTGTTATCGCATGTGCCGACCAAGGTGCCACAGGCGATGAACACCGAACTTTCCAAACCCTACACCCCGGATGAAGTCAAGGTGGCGTTGTTTCAAATGGCTCCGTCGAAGGCGCCCGGTGTTGATGGTTTTAGTGCAGGTTTTTATCAGCGTCATTGGGATTTACTTGGTAATGACGTAACCCAGGCAGTGCTTGCTTTTCTTAATGGGTGTGAGCTACCATCGGGTCTGAACGATACTTCTATTACTCTTATCCCCAAGGTCAGACACCTCCAATCAATAACTCAATACCGTCCTATTGCTTTGTGCCCTGTTCTGTACAAGATTGCAGCTAAGGCAATCACCAATCGTTTGAGATACATCATGGACGAGGTAATCAGTGAAGAGCAAAGTGCTTTTGTTCCTGGCCGCCTTATCACTGACAATGTTCTAGTTGCGTATGAAAGCGTACATACGATGAGGAGGAGGAAGAAGGGCAAGAATTATTCATGTGCGGTTAAGATTGACATGATAAAAGCTTATGATCGCGTCGAGTGGCATTATCTGGAAGCTATACTAGATCGGCTGGGCTTCTGTATGAGTTTCATAAGATTGATAATGAAGTGTGTCTCCTCGGTTCGGTTTTCGGTGCGTGTCAACGGTGAATTGTTACCATATTTCACACCAACCAGAGGATTCAGATAGGGAGATCCAGTTTCACCATATTTATTTCTGCTTTGTGCAGAAGGTTTTTCCTCATTGTTAAAATACTACAATGGGATAACTAGACAGGGATTTGAGGGTCAGCTACAGATCACCATGGGTCACTCATTTACTATTTGCTGATGATAGTCTGATTTTCATCAATGCTTGTAATCCAAGCGCTCTCAGACTTAATGAGATTCTCAGGATCTATGGAGAGGCCTCGGGCCAAAGTGTTAATCGCAATAAAAGTTCGATATATTTCAGCTCTAACACTCCTGATTCCTTGAGACAGGTTATGCAAACAACACTGAATATCCATGTGCAAGCATTTAGCGAGAAATACCTGGGGTTACCTACTGCAGTGGGTCGGATCACAAGTGGCACATTTGATCACATCAGCGAAAGAGCTCGTGGGAAAATACAAGGTTGGTCGGAAAAATTGTTGGCATGTGCAGGCCGAGAGACTCTCCTCAAATCGGTCGTCCAATCTATCCCTACTTATCCAATGAGCACTTTCCTTCTGACCAAGAAAGTTTGTAAGAGCCTTACTTCACCAATGGCCAAGTACTTTTGGAGTAGCTCTCTTGACAAGAAATATTTGCATTGGGTGTCCTGGAAGGAGCTAGCAACACCTAAGTGCAAGGGCGGTATGTGTTTCCGAGACCCTCATTTTTTCAATCTTGCTATGTTGGGCAAACACGGGTGGCGTTTCATCACCAACCCAAACTCTCTTTGTGCAAGAGTTTTGAAAGGCCGCTATTTCCCCGATACTGACTTCATGAAGGCTACTGTACCCAAGTCAGCGTCAACAACCTGGAGGGCGATCCTGGCCGGAAGGGAGGCCCTATGCTCTGGACTGATTACTCGTGTGGGCGATGGCTCCTCCATTTCGGTTTGGAATGACAAGTGGATTCCAGGTACAATATCTATGTCTCCTATTTTCCGGCCACAACACACGACTGTTCAGCGTGTGTCCGAGCTTATTGATACATCTAACTGGTCCTGGAGGCAAGAACTTGTATGGCATACTTTCATTGCTCTGTTGGGGAACGTAGCATGGGAAACAAAAATTTTCCTACGCTCACCAAGATCAATCTAGGAGATGCACATCTACGAGAGGAGAGTTGGATCCACATACCCTTGTAGATCGCTAAGCGGAAGCGTTCAAGAACGCGGTTGATGGAGTCGTACTCGCCGCGATTCAGATCGCCGAAGATCCTAGCACCGAACGGACGGTGCCTCCGCGTTCTTCACACGTGCAGCCCGGTGACGTCTCCCACGCCTTGATCCAGCAAGGAGAGAGGGAGAGGTTGGGAAACCTCCAACCAACAGCAGCACGACGGCATGGTGGTGGTGGAGGAGCGCGGGACTCCAGCAGGGCTTCGCCAAGCGCTGCAAGAGACGAGGAGGGAGAGGGGTAGGGCTGCACCAAGAGGGAGATGTTCTCATGTGTCCAACAGCCCTAAAACCTCACATATATATAGGGGGAAGGGAGGGCTGCGCCCCCCTTTAGGGTTTCCCTCCCCTAGGGTGCGGCCAGCCCTAGAAACCCTCTAGGGGGGCGGCCAAGGGGGAGAGAGGGGGAGGCGCACCACTATTGGGCCCTAGGGCCCAACATTAGGGTTTGCCCCCCCTACCCTCTTGGAGGCGCCCTGGGACTTGGTGGGGGGGCGCACCAGCCCCTTTGGGGCTGGTCCCCTCCCACACTTACCCTACGCAGCCACCTGGGGCTGGTGGCCCCACCTGGTGGACCCCCGGGACCCTCCCGGTGGTCCCGGTACATTACCGATATCGCCCGAAACTTTTCCGGTGACCAAAACAGGACTTCCCATATATGAATCTTTACCTCCGGACCATTCCGGAACTCCTCGTGACGTCCGGGATCTCATCCGGGACTCCGAACAACATTTGGTAACCGCATACATACTTTCCCTATAACCCTAGCGTCATCGAACCTTAAGTGTGTAGACCCTACGGGTTCGGGAACCATGCAGACATGATCGAGACAACTCTCCGGTCAATAACCAACAGCGGGATCTGGATACCCATGTTGGCTCCCACATGTTCCACGATGATCTCATCGGATGAACCACGATGTCAAGGATTCAATCAATCCCGTATACGATTCCCTTTGTCTATCGGTATAGCACTTGCCCGAGATTTGATCGTCGGTATACCGATACCTTGCTCAATCTCGTTACCGGCAAGTCTCTTTACTCGTTCCGTAATACATCATCCCGTGATCAACTCCTTGATCACATATTGTGCACATTATGATGATGTCCTACCGAGTGGGCCCAGAGATACCTCTCCGTCACACGGAGTGACAAATCCCAGTCTCGATTCGTGCCAACCCAAACAGACACTTTCGGAGATACTTGTAGTGCACCTTTATAGCCACCCAGTTACGTTGTGACGTTTGATACACCCAAAGCATTCCTACGGTATCCGGGAGTTGCACAATCTCATGGTCTAAGGAAAAGATACTTGACATATAGAAAAGCTTTAGCATACGAACTACACGATCTGTGCTAGGCTTAGGATTGGGTCTTGTCCATCACATCATTCTCCTAATGATGTGATCCCGTTATCAACGACATCCAACGTCCATGGTTAGGAAACCGTAACCATCTATTGATCAACGAGCTAGTCGTCTAGAGGCTCACTAGGGACATGGTGTTTGTCTATGTATCCATACATGTATCTGAGTTTCCTATCAATACAATTCTAGCATGGATAATAAACGATTATCGTGAACAAGGAAATATAATAATAACCAATTTATTATTGCCTCTAGGGCATATTTCCAACAGTCTCCCACTTGCACTAGAGTCAATAATCTAGTTCACATCGCCATGTGATTAACACTCACAGGTCACATCGCCATGTGACCAACATCCAAGAGTTCACTAGAGTCAGTAATCTAGTTCACATCAATATGTGATTAACACTCAATGAGTTCTGTGTTTGATCATGTTATGCTTGTGAGAGAGGTTGTAGTCAACGGGTCTGCAACATTCAGATCCCTATGTACTTCGCAAAACTTTATGTCATATCGTAGATGCTGCTACCACGTTCCACTTGGAGCTATTCCAAACTGTTGCTCCATTATACGTATCCGGTATCTCCACTTAGAGTTATCCGGATAGGTGTTAAGCTTGCATCGACGTAACTCTTTACGTCGAACTCTTTATCACCTCCATAACCGAGAAACATTTCCTTATTCCTCTAAGGATAATTTTGACCACTATCTAGTAATCCACTCCTGGATCACCTTTGTACCCTCTTGCCAGACATGTGGCAAGGCACACATCAGGTGCGGTACTTAGCATGGCATATCGTATAGAGCCTATGACAAAACCATAGGGGACGACCTTCGTCCTTCCTCTTTCTTCTGCCGTGGTCAATTTTTTGAGTCTTACTCAACTCCACACCTTACAAATCAGGCAAGAACTCCTTCTTTGACTGACCTATTTGGAACTCCTCCAAAATCATGTCAAAGGTGTGTGTTTCTTTTGAAAGTATCATCAGGCGTCTTGATCTATCTCTATAGATCTTGATGCCCAATTATGTAAACAACTTTGTCCAGGTCTTCCTTTGGAAAAAAAAAACTTTCAAACAACCCTTTATGCTTTCCAGAAATTCTACATCATTTCGGATCAACAATATGTCATTCACATATACTTATCAGAAATGTTGTATTGCTCCCACTCACTTTATTGCAAATACAAGTTTCCACCAAACTTTGTATACCCAAAAACTTTGATCACTCCATCAAAGTGTATATTCCGACTCCGAGATGCTTGCTCTAGTCCATGGAAGGATCGTTGGAGCTAGCATATCTTTTAGCATCCTTAGGATCGACAAAACCTTTCTGATTGTATCACATACAACCTTTCCTTACGAAAACTGGTAAGGAAACTTGTTTTGTCATCCATCTGCCAGATTTCATAAATGCAGCTAATGCTAACATGATTCCGACGGACTTAAGCATCGCTACGGGTGAGAAAATCTCATCGTAGTCAACTCCTTGAACTTGTGGAAAACTCTTCGCCACAAGTCGAGCTTCATAGACGGTGACATTACCGTACACGTCCGTCTTAGTCTTAAAGATCCATTTGTCTCAATGGCTTGCCGATCATAGGGCAAGTCCACCAAAGTCCATACTTTGTTTTGATACATGGATCCTATCTCGGATTTATCGGCTTCTAACCATTTGTCGGAATATGGGCCCACCATCGCTTCTCCATAGTTCGTAGGTTCATCGTTGTCCAACAACATGACCTCTAAGACAGGATCAACGTACCACTCAGGAGTAGTACATATCCTTGTCAACCTACGAGGTTCGATAGTAACTTGATCTGGAGCTTCATGATCACTATCATTAGTTTCCTCTTCAACTGTTGTAGATTCCACAGAAACATCTTTCTGTGTTGCACTACTCTCCGGTTGAAGTGAGGGTTCGACAACCTCATCAAGTTCTATTTTCCTCCCACTCAATTCTTTCGAGAGAAAACTCCTTCTCGAGAAAGGACCCGTTCTTAGCGACAAACATTTTTGTCCTTGGATCTGAGATAGAAGGTATACCCAACTGTTACCTTTGGGTATTCTATGAAGATGTATTTGTCCGCTTTGGGTTCGAGCTTTTCCTGGCTGAAGCCACAAGCATCGCAGCCCCAAACATTTAAGAAAACGACAACTTTGGTTTCTTGCCAAACCATACGACGTCGTCTCAACGGACTTAGATGGTGCCCTATATAAAGTGAATGCAGCTGTCTCTAATGCATAACCTCAAAATAATAGCGGTAGATCGGTAAGACACATCATAGATCGCACCATATCTCATAAGGTTCGATTACGATGTCTGGACACACCATTACTGTGGTGTTCCAGGGGACTTCAACTGCGAAACAATTCCACAATGTCTTAAGTGATTGCCAAACTCATAATTCAGATAATATCCCCTTGATCAGATCGTAGGAACATGATCTTCTTGTTATGATGATTCTTAATCTTCACTCTGAAATTTTTGAACCTTTCAAACGTTTCAGACTTTTGCTTCATTAAGTAAATATACCATATCTACTCAAATCGTCAGTGAAGATGAGAAAATAACGATATCCACCACACGCCTTAATTCTCATTGGATCACATACATCAGCATGTATGATTTCCAACAAGTCACTTACCCGTTTCATTGTACCTGAAAACGGGATCTCAGTCATCCTGCCCATGAGGCATGGCTCGCATGTGTCAAGCGATTCAAAATCAAGTGACTCCAAACGTCCATCAGCATGGAGTTTCTTCATGCATTTTATGCCAAAATGACCTAAGCGGCAGTGCCACAAGAAAGTGGTACTATCATTATTAACTCTACATCTTTTGGCATTAATATTATCATCATGTGTATTACTATGATCAAGATTCAACAAACCATTGGGTGCATGACCATAAAGGTATTATTCATGTAAACAGAATAACCATTATTCTCTGACTTAAAAGAATAACCGTATTGCAATGAACATGATCTAATCATATTCATGCTCAACGTAGACACCCGATAACATTTATCTAGGTTCAACACTAATCTCGAAAATAGAGGAAGTGTGCGATGGTGATCTTATCAACCTTGGAAACACTTCCAACACACATCGTCACCTCGCCCTTAGCTAGTCTCCGTTCAGTCCGTAGCTTTTGGCTTCAAGTCACTAATAATAGCAACTGAACCGGTATCCAATACCCATGTGCTACAAGGAGTACTACCAAGGTACACATCAATAACATGTATATCAAATATACTTTTGTTGAAGTTGCCAGCTTTTCTTATCTACCATGTATTTGGGGTAATTCCGCTACCATGTGACCGTTACCCTTACAATCGAAGCACTTAGTCTCGAGGTTTGGGTGCAACCTTGGGTTCCTTCATTAGATCGACAACTGGTTTGCCATTCATGAAGTTTCCCTTCTAGCCCTTGACCTTTTGAAACCAGTGGTCTTATTAAACCATCAACACTTGATGCTCCTTCTTGATTTCTACTTTTGCGGTCTTAAGCACCGCTAATAGCTCCGGGATCATCTCCATCCTTTGCATGTCATAGTTCATCACGAAGTTCTAGTAGCTTGGTGATAGTGTCTAGAGAATTCCGTCAACCACTATCTCACCTGGAAGATTAACTCCCACTTGGTTCAAGTGATTTTAGCACCCAGACATTCTGAGCACATGCTCACTACCTGAGCTATTCTCCTCCATCTTTTTGGCAAAAGAACTTGTCAGAGGTCTCATACCTCTCAACACGGGCATGAGCCTGAAATCCCAATTTCAGCTCTTAGAACATCTCATATGTTCTATGGCGTTCAAAACGTCATTGGAATCCCGATTCTAAGCCGCAAAGTATGGTGCACTAAACTATCAAGTAGTCATCAGGACGTCTCTGTCAGGTGTTCACAACATCCACAGACAACGTTGTAGGGGTTTGCACATCGAGCGGTGCATCAAAGACGTAAGCTTTCTGTGCAGCAGTGAGGACACTCCTCGGACTACGGACCCAGTCCGCATCATTGCATACAATATCTTTCAACTTAGTCTTTCTCTAGGATCGTATTAAACAGGGAGCTACAACGCAGTTATTGGTCTACTACATAATTTGCAAAGACAACTTAGACTATTGTTCATGATAAGTGAGTTTAACTAATCAAATTACTTATAACTCCCACTCAAATTGACATCCCTCTGGTCATCCGAGCGTGACATGATCCAAATCCACCAACCCAAGTCCGATCATCACGTGAGATGAGGTGGTGTCAATGGTGAACATCTTCATGTTGATCATATCTACTATATGACTCATGCTCGACCTTTCGGTCTTCCGTGTTCCGAGGCCATGTCTGTACATGCTAGGCTCGTCAAGTCTAACCCGAGTGTTCTGCATGTGCAAAACTGGCTTGCACCCGTTGTATGCGAACGTAGAGTCTATCACACCCGATCATCACGTGGTGCTTCGAAACGACGAACCTTCGCAACGGCGCACACTCGGGGGGAACACAATTTTATCTTGAAATTTTAGTGAAGGATCATCTTATAATGCTACCGTCGTCCTAAGCAAAATAAGATGCATAAAAGGATTAACATCACATGCAAATCATAAGTGACATGATATGGCCATCAACTCGTGCTTTTGATCTCCATCTCCAAAGCACCGGCATGATCTCCATCGTCACCGGCGCCACACCATGATCTCCATCATCATGATCTCCATCATCGTGTCGCCATCGGGGTTGTCGCGCGCCCACCGTGCTCTTACTACTATTGCTACCGTTTAGCGATAAAGTAAAGCATTACAAAGCGCTTAATGATTGACACGCAGGTCATACAAAAATTAAAGACAACCCTATGGCTCCTGCCGGTTGCCGTATGCATCGACATGCAAGTCGATATTAACTATTACAACATGATCATCTCATACATCAAATATATCTCATCATGTCATTGGCCATATCATATCACATACATACCCTGCAAAAACAAGTTAGACGTCCTCTAATTTGTTGTTGCATGTTTTACGTGGCTGCTATGGGTATCTAGCAAGAACGCTTCTTACCTACGCAAAGCCACAACGGTGATATTCAAGTTGCTATTTAACCTTCTACAAGGACCGCCTTGTTCTATTCCGATTCAACTAAGATAGGAGAGACAGACACCCGCCAGCCATCTTATGCAACAAAAGTCGCATGTCTGTCGATGGAACCGGTCTCATGTACGTGGACATGTAAAGTTGGTCCGGGCCGCTTCATCCCATAATACCGCTGAATCAAGAAAGACTAAGGAGGGCAGCAATTTAAACATCAACGCCCACAAACCCTTTTGTGTTCTACTCGTGAAAACATCTACGCAAGATCCTAGCTCATGATGCCACTGATGGGGAACGTAGCATGGGAAACAAAAATTTTCCTACGCTCACCAAGATCAATCTAGGAGATGCACATCTACGAGAGGAGAGTTGGATCCACATACCCTTGTAGATCGCTAAGCGGAAGCGTTCAAGAACGCGGTTGATGGAGTCGTACTCGCCGCGATTCAGATCGCCGAAGATCCTAGCACCGAACGGACGGTGCCTCCGCGTTCTTCACACGTGCAGCCCGGTGACGTCTCCCACGCCTTGATCCAGCAAGGAGAGAGGGAGAGGTTGGGAAACCTCCAACCAACAGCAGCACGACGGCATGGTGGTGGTGGAGGAGCGCGGGACTCCAGCAGGGCTTCGCCAAGCGCTGCAAGAGACGAGGAGGGAGAGGGGTAGGGCTGCACCAAGAGGGAGATGTTCTCATGTGTCCAACAGCCCTAAAACCTCACATATATATAGGGCGAAGGGAGGGCTGCGCCCCCCTTTAGGGTTTCCCTCCCCTAGGGTGCGGCCAGCCCTAGAAACCCTCTAGGGGGGCGGCCAAGGGGGAGAGAGGGGGAGGCGCACCACTATTGGGCCCTAGGGCCCAACATTAGGGTTTGCCCCCCCTACCCTCTTGGAGGCGCCCTGGGACTTGGTGGGGGGGCGCACCAGCCCCTTTGGGGCTGGTCCCCTCCCACACTTACCCTACGCAGCCACCTGGGGCTGGTGGCCCCACCTGGTGGACCCCCGGGACCCTCCCGGTGGTCCCGGTACATTACCGATATCGCCCGAAACTTTTCCGGTGACCAAAACAGGACTTCCCATATATGAATCTTTACCTCCGGACCATTCCGGAACTCCTCGTGACGTCCGGGATCTCATCCGGGACTCCGAACAACATTCGGTAACCGCATACATACTTTCCCTATAACCCTAGCGTCATCGAACCTTAAGTGTGTAGACCCTACGGGTTCGGGAACCATGCAGACATGATCGAGACAACTCTCCGGTCAATAACCAACAGCGGGATCTGGATACCCATGTTGGCTCCCACATGTTCCACGATGATCTCATCGGATGAACCACGATGTCAAGGATTCAATCAATCCCGTATACGATTCCCTTTGTCTATCGGTATAGCACTTGCCCGAGATTTGATCGTCGGTATACCGATACCTTGCTCAATCTCGTTACCGGCAAGTCTCTTTACTCGTTCCGTAATACATCATCCCGTGATCAACTCCTTGATCACATATTGTGCACATTATGATGATGTCCTACCGAGTGGGCCCAGAGATACCTCTCCGTCACACGGAGTGACAAATCCCAGTCTCGATTCGTGCCAACCCAAACAGACACTTTCGGAGATACTTGTAGTGCACCTTTATAGCCACCCAGTTACGTTGTGACGTTTGATACACCCAAAGCATTCCTACGGTATCCGGGAGTTGCACAATCTCATGGTCTAAGGAAAAGATACTTGACATATAGAAAAGCTTTAGCATACGAACTACACGATCTGTGCTAGGCTTAGGATTGGGTCTTGTCCATCACATCATTCTCCTAATGATGTGATCCCGTTATCAACGACATCCAACGTCCATGGTTAGGAAACCGTAACCATCTATTGATCAACGAGCTAGTCGTCTAGAGGCTCACTAGGGACATGGTGTTTGTCTATGTATCCATACATGTATCTGAGTTTCCTATCAATACAATTCTAGCATGGATAATAAACGATTATCGTGAACAAGGAAATATAATAATAACCAATTTATTATTGCCTCTAGGGCATATTTCCAACATGCTCCTGACGCCGAAGCAATTCTGAATATCCCTATTCGGCAAGGAGGAGGAGATGATTTTCTTGCATGGGCATTCGAAAGATCGGGGAACTACACTGTGAAGTCGGCGTACCGTGCTCTCATGACTCAGAAAGAGCGAGTTGCTCTAGAGGAAGGGACGGCTACCGTAACCTCAGAGGAAGATACACAGTTGTGGAAATCCTTATGGAAATTGAATGTCATCCTGAAGGTTAGAGTGTTCTGGTGGAGGGTCCTTCGCGGCATTCTCCCAGATGAGGTCACTCTCAACTATCAACACATTGCAGAGATCCGTCGATGCAAAGTTTGTTTGGCTATGGACGAGAATCTGGAACATGCACTCATACATTGTACACATGCAAAAGGCTTCTGGGATGAAGCTTATGCTTGGTTTGGCATCAGATTGCCTCGTCTTCATCCTGACTCATGGGCGCGAGATATCACATGTGACCCTCGGTTTACTGATGATGATCGCGCAAAAATCACAACTATAATGTGGTCCATCTGGCACTCCCGGAACCGGATCAGGCACGGCGAGGAGGGGAGGAATCCTACGGCGACGATCAGGGCTACTAAGGAGGCGATTGCCCTACTTCACCTCCCACGTCGAGATGCGATGATCTTACCTGGTTTCGGTTGGAGACCACCTGATGAGGGACTCGTCAAGATCTCCACAGACGGTTCCTTCAGTTTGGCAGATGGCAGGGGCGGTGCGGGAGGGGTGGCCAGATCATCTTCGGCGCTCCTAGGAGCATGGTGCAAACCTTATTTGGGTATTTCTGATCCCTTGATTATGGAGGGTTTATCACTACGAGATGGAGTTCGGTTCGCTTCACTACGAGGATTCTCGCATGTGATTATGGAAACTGATTGCTTGGAGATGGTTACGCTCTGGAACACTCGCCACAATTCTCGATCAATTGTGGCTCCTTTATTGTTAGAGATAGGAGAGCTATGTAATAATTTTACTTTATTTGATATTCAGCATGTAATCAGGTCAGCTAATGTTCCGGCGCATCTTTGTGCAAAGCATGCTTGCACCCTGAATGTGACCGATAGCTGGCTTGAGGAGACTCCTGGCTTTTTGGTGACCAGCCTTTTGGTGACCAGCCTTTTGGCTGACTGTCCCAAGAATGCCTTCATATGAATAAAGCTCTCTGGTTTCCCCGCAAAAAAAAAAAAAAGAGTGTACCACACTCCAGATCGTTCTTTAGTTTCTGGCGCACATATCAGGTGGATGATTAGCCCATGGATGTATCGGTTTTTCAGGTCAAAATAGGAACGCAGTAGGGACAGAAATTTCTGTGTGGTGTCTCTGTTCTAGGCTTCTAGCCGGCATCATGCAAGTAAAATGACACGCATGATTATATCATATACGTTTCATTATATTAGTCTGTGGAGGGGTCAGGCCCTGAGCGTCAGGGGTTGCAAATGTCATAGACTCATAGTTATTATGTCAGATGCCTAGAGCGTTCTTTTTTTTGTGTTGTTTTTATAAGGTAGTCGGAGCATGATCATTATCGTATTTGTTGGTATAGGGAGGTCAGGTGGTGGGAGCCGTGATTTACAAGTTTAAAGTATTTTCACAATTGGATCGTGAACAAGATGTGCCAGGCACATGAGGATATCCAGGTGTACAACAAGCCTTTTTTTATCATGGGATTGTCAAACTCATAGTTCGAGCAATGCTTACACATTCTGCAGCAGTTTCATCTGAAACCATGTACCTGGCCCAGATCCAGAATGCAGTCGGTCATGGGATTGGCAATCTCCCTAAATGTGCCTGGCACATTTTGCAGCTGTTTCATGTGCAACCATGTACCTGGCACAGCTCAGAAATGTTGTCGATCATGGGATTGGCAAATTCACATGATAAGAAATGTGCCTGGCACATATTGCAGCAGTCTAATGTGCAACCATGAACCTGGCACAGATCCGAAATGTTGTTGATCATGTGACCGTTGAAGATGATACCGTAAGGAATCATGTACAAAGAAATGTTGTTGATGATGTGACCGTTGAAGATGATACAGTAACAGATTATGTACAAAGCACAAGATGCATTCGCATATCATGCTGGGGTTCGAACCATGAATTATTACGTGCGAGGGCCATGAAATGTGACCATGTGCCAGGCACATGAGGCCAACTCCACCGCGCGATCCCAAACGGACGTCCGGTTTGGCCGGATTTTGTCCCTTTGGGGCATCGATGGGTTCGCCCATGTTCGCGTTTGTCCGATGAGTCGTGGGTGCGCCCAACGCGCGGCCGCACCCCAAAACCTGTCCGGGGGTGGACGTGAATAAAAAAAACTAAAAACTTAAATGAAATGACTAAAAAAGTAAATAAACTTAGTTAAAAAAATATAAAACATATATATAGGGGTTACGGCCATAAAATGGCCCAGTTTATCAGTCCACTTAAACGGCCCAGTTCGTAATTAACATAAAACAAAAAAAAAAACCTCCCGTGCGCTCCTGCCGCGCCCGTCGATGCCGTGGCCGACGCCGTCTTCGCTGGCCGCCGGTG
>LR738712.1:889682540-889701748 GCA_902687465.1 Secale cereale | reverse complement strand
GGGGGGGGGGGGGGGCTGGACGGCGGGAGGTGCCTGCACCACCTCCTCCCGTGGCGACGCCTCCCGCTCCGGTGACCGCGGTGGCATCGGGCGCCAGTTCACGCCCACGGCATCGGCCATCTCGTCTGCCGTGCACGACCAGCCCCACCCAAATCAGGCGCAAGTTTGCGGTCAAAATGGATCGACCCGGACACAAAACGGACAAGATGGGTCCGGGCCGTCGTGCGCTGGGCCGTCTCCTTTATCCGTTTTAACCCAACGAACAGGACCACAAAAGATCACCAATGAGCCGCTGTGCGCATCACGGGCATGCTTCGGCATACCGTGTGAGCCTCCGCATACTGTGTGAGCAGAAACGATCACGTGCGCAGAGCCTAGGCTCGCGTCGATTCAGCCTGGCGCCTAGGCTCGTAACAGCCATCTGCCACGGTAATAGGAGGAGTAAAGCTACACGTACGGGGAGTTTACAGGCTTTTACGGGGTTGATCCAATGTGACGTTTTATAATTGGACATTGGTTGGATGAATCGCCCCACCTCCCTGAAAATCAGGGGGGGGGGGGCATGCTTAGATTGTTGGAAGGAGCGTGTAAGAGCATGTAAAAGGCCGTATGTCTAGCATTTTTGGTAATAGGAGTACGTAAAACTGGATTCTGTGACGGAGATCTCGAGGCACAACACAACGATTCAACCGCTGAGATAACGCGGCCTCGATGCAGATGCTCTAAAAATCCGCATCCCTGTATCAAGCCCTCTGCATCCTTGGAGGCTTGCCTGCTCTCCTCGTGCAGATACTAGTAGGAGAAAGAATGTCTGAAGGACAAGGACAGCGCACCTCCAGTCCATTACGCCACGACGCCGGAGGAGGAGGCAGCCCGCCTTGAGCGCTGGAAGGTGCATTGGCTCACTGAGGAGGAGGCCGACGATGAGTGGCTGATGATTTACTAGAAGATGTTGGGGCTGCGGTCCAAAGAAGTGATTGAACTGATTTAGGTGATGAAACTGTTTCAGGTAGTCTTGGATGAGGGGTTTCCATCAGCAGGAAGAGGATCTTCATTTGGGGGCATCAACAATGATTGCATCTTCATCAGGCGTGGTGGGCGCGTCGGGTCCGTGGCAGGGAGTGTGTGTGTGCGTGCAGGTGCAGCACGGGGCGTGTCCGTGCGGGTGTGCGTTGTGTGCGTGTGTTTAGGAGTAGTTGTTTGGCGAGTCGCGTGGCTGATCGAGGGCGCGGCCGTTGGAGCTCGCCGTGGAGCGCGCGCGTCGGAGCGCGACGCGGGGCACGAGCGGAGCGAGCGGGGCGCGAGCGATCAGGAGGGAGTGGAGGCGTGGGTCATGCCCGGGGCGCTGGCTCGGGTATAAAGCCACAACGAGGGCCATTGTAACAGCGGTGGGGTGACGAGTACGAGCTCGTGGAGTTGGCGTTCGTGTGCCGGGAAAACCCACCGTGTCCCTGTGTCCTTTCTTCCTCCTCTGGTCTTCTTCTTCGTTTGGTTTGAGCCACTGCATCGTCGAGGGAGTTGAGTGACAGAGAGAGGAGAGCTAGGGCAAGGGAGCTGCGCCAACAATTGGCATCAGAGCGAGGCAAGGATCAGGGCGTGCCGGCGATGACGCTCGTCCCGTACGCCGGCGGTTCAGGAGGTTCGGCGACGCAGACGGTCCCCATGCTCACAGGGGAGCACTACACTACCTGGGCCATCAAGGCGGAGGCTGACCTGGACGCAGCCGGGCTCTGGGAGGCGGTGGTGCCACCGAAGGACGCGGTGTCGACCGTGATCGCCAAGAAGGACAAGGCGGCGCGGGCTTACCGGCTGCGGGCACTCGCCGACGACTTTCTGCTGCAGGTGGCTGCGTAGAAGACGGCGGCACAGATATGGGCTAGCCTGAAGGCGCGCTTCGTCGGCGCGGACCGCGTGCGCACGGCGCGGCTGGGCACACTACGCGGGGAGTTCGAGCTCCTGCGCATGGCGAGCAACGAGTCGCTGGACGCGTTCGCGGGGAAGATCAGCAGCATGGCGGCGCGCTACGCCGGACTGGGAGCGACCCTCGACGACGCGGTGAAGAAGCTCCTGGACTGTGTTCCGGATCGCCTCTACGCGGCGGTCGCCGGGATGGAGCAGTTCTGCGACCTGTCCACGCTGCTGTTCGAGGACGCGCTGGGTCGCCTGAAGGCCTTCGACGAACGGCTACGGCGACGCGGACAGGCGGGCGGCGAGCGGGCTGACGGCGAGCTGTTGTACACCGCGGCACAGTGGCGGGCGCGAGGGGCGTCAGCGCGGCGCGCGTGGAGAGGATGACGACGATGGGGCGCGCAACGAGGCGTCAGGCTTCGGCGGAAACCGGCGCGGCCGCTGCTACAAGTGCGGCGAACGGGGGCACTTCAAGCGGGAGTGCCCGCAGTGGAAGAAGGCGCCGGTGGCAGAGCGTGCGTTGCTGGTCGACGGCGACGTCGAGGACGCCGGCCTGCTCTGAACCGCGGCTTAGGGCACGAATGTTAGAGCAAATAAGCCGCGGCGACGAGCTCACCGCGTCGGGCACGTGTATGGGCGCGCAGCCAGGCGTGGTGGGCGCGTCGGGTCCGTGGCAGGGAGTGTGTGTGTGCGTGCAGGTGCAGCACGGGGCGTGTCCGTGCGGGTGTGCGTTGTGTGCGTGGGTTTAGGAGTAGCTGTTGGGCGAGTCGCGTGGCTGATCGAGGACGCGGCCGTTGGAGCTCGCCGTGGAGCGCGACGCGGGGCACGAGCGGAGCAAGCGGGGCGCGAGCGATCAGGAGGGAGTGGAGGCATGTGTCATGCCCGGGGCGCTGGCTCGCGTATAAAGCCACAGCGAGGGCCATTGTAACAGCGGTGGGGTGACGAGTACAAGCTCGTGGAGTTGGCGTTCGTGCGCCGGGAAAAACCATCGTGTCCCCGTGTCCTTTCTTCCTCCTCTGGTCTTCTTCTTCGTTTGGTTTGAGCCACGGCATCGTCGAGGGAGTTGAGTGACATACAGAGGAGAGCTAGGGCAAAGGAGCTGCGCCAACAAAATTAGCCACAACATTATTAATCTCAAACATATTTCGAAGATCTGCTGGGAAACCAACCAGAAGAATCCAACATTCTCTATTCAGACTAGATTTCTTCCAATTCAAACCCTCATCATGCCTCTATGGGCCCCTATTAACTAGTCGATCTCTATCAAAAGTACTATTGAATCTGACAAATGCTTGGCCAAACGGGCATGTTGTGATGGACGTAAACCCCACACTTTGATCTTGGGAAAGAAACTCTCCAAGACTCGTATTTCTTTTTTTCAATTATTTTTTTGTCTTTCTGGCGATGTTCTTCAGTAGAAGGGAATGTTCACGTCGACTAAAAAGATGACGAGTATCCATAGCTTCAAAGCGTGCTCCAGGTAGTACGACAATCAATTTTTCCCAAGCCCATTTTCACAAAATAGGTCTAGATCCAACAAAGCCAAAACCCCATCGCGCCGCCGCCATGACCAACGCGCCTTCCGCTCCACCGGCAACTTGACGCTGCTGCTGCACTGGCCACAGAGCAGCGGGTCCATTTCTTCCATGGTCGCCTCTTCGGCATCCTGTGCCGCAGCCGCAGCCGCGGGCTTCATGCGCAGGGGCGAGGCCTTCGGGGCTGACATCGCCGCCGCCGCCAAGACCGCCATCGACACCGCCCACACCCACGCCTAATCCTCCGCCATCGCTGCAAACGCAGCCATGGCTGACGCACTCTCCAATCTCACCAAAATCTGGTAAACCTTGATTTTTATTTATTTTTTTGTTTTGATTTAGGAAGAGACGAAGTGGGTGGAGGAGGAGTACTTTGCTCCTCAATCAGCGGATGGCGCCGGGCAAGATCATCATATTGGCATAGTGCAGTCTGTCCAACGCAAAGTGCTTGGGCAGGCTCTTAAAAATATATAGATCAATTTCTTTAAATTAACAATTTTTTAACTTGTTAACTTGACAACCATCTGAGGCGCTTCACCTAATTTCTTCCTGTACTCCTGCATGCAAATCTCCCGCTACGGGCAAATTAATTAGTTAGCATCATCGACGCAAAGAGAAATCATAGGATCGGCAGGGAATAGTGTAAAGGCCACGGAAATCTTCCTGGCGCCTGCTATTAATTTGCGCCCCTGTTGGAGGTGCCCTAACAAGTTGACATCTCAAGACCTGCGTGAGTGACATTGATAAGCTACCTGATGCTCGTCAGCCAAATCATCGCACTTCATTTGCATTTACCTTTTTTTTACCAAATTACTGGAGTATGGACACTCTAGCATAAACCCATACATGGACAACCCGACCCAAAAACCCCGGGCCAGGCCGGGCTGGGCTTGACGTTCGGGCTGGGCTCGGGCCTTGTTTTGCAGTCTGGAAGATAGTTCAGGCCGGGCTCGACCTTCACTTTTTCTGTTTTTCGGGCCGGGCTTGCATGTGCGTACACTGAAAACAGCGTTCGGGCCAGGCTTTCTGTCTTCTGGCTTGATTTTGGACCGGGCTCGGGCTTGAAAACAGGAAGTATTTCAGGCTTCGAGCCGGGCTTGGGGTTGAGAAATGAAGGTCGGGCTTTTGCAAGCCCGGCCCAAAACCCGGCCCGGCCCGATGTTTGCCTGGGTTTAATCTAGCACCTGTAGGCCCCGCTCAGTCCCCTCATTTGTACATTTCTTGGACCATCCTTATTAGCATTACATGTGGCCAGGTATGAAATGTATCATTTGAAAAGTGGCATTAATATAAACCAATAATATCTAAAGAGATTGTGCCAATAAAAAGTACAAAACATTTGTATAGTAATGTAATCATGAATATTAGCCAACATGACTTGTCTTCCAACCTATATTTATCATGAAGTATGCCAACTCTGCAATTTTATTGACTGGATGCATGTGGTTTGGATTGTTAGGCTACTTTTCAAGTATCATAGAAATATTCTAACAACACATTTGGCATATACCAGAAAGTGCAATGGTGGTTTAGAGGAGAGAGTTGAGGATAGACGTTGATTATTATTTTTAATCACAACCTTCTATTGGTATCAAATGGAAATGGTCTGTGAGAATTCGAGAGGGGAGTTTATTCCCTTATTTGGTTAGTGAGGATTTATGAGAGATTTGCTAAGAAATGATAACATAATTTATGATGAATGGTCAAAATGTTTGTTGTAAGTTGTTACGCAATTCCCCTCACAATTCTCATGCCCTCCCCTCTAAAATGTGAAAAAATGGATTCTCAATTATCACACCTACTCCCTCCTAGAAATCTCTTGCTTCCAAACAAGTGACTTTATGTCTCTAGATTTCCATTCTCTCTATAGTTGTCTCCAACCAAGCAAGATATTAAGTCAAGTAACAAATTTTCATAATAATTTCTCTGCCATAAACTATTAGCCACCATGCATTGATGAACACACCGGCAACACTGTAGGTTCTATAAATTGTATACCGGAGATGGGGATTTCGAGAAGCTAGCATAGAGCGACCAGGGATTTTCTTTTGAGTGATGCATCATGCATCGCATGCATACATGGAACTGAGAAGAACTTTATGAACATAGCTAGCTACTCGACCATGCTTTGGCATGGCCTTTTGATCACTCCATGCATGTGGAGCTAGCTAGGTAGGCTTGAGAGGCAACCAGAAACTAAGGCGTGTGATTATCATAGCAATAACCTCAATGGTAACAATGTCTGGTATACCTTGTTTGACAGAGGTTCTTCCAACTAGCCTGTTACATCTCTTTTTCTTTACACGGATCGCCCCATGACCACGAGGTCTCTGCTCATGACGCATGACAAGGCTATCTCGTCAAGCTGTGATGCCCACAAGCACCATCAGTAGCTCAACCAGAAGCATCGCTGCGACGACGAGGATGCCTCGTACAACTATATGAATGTGATCGACCCTCATACTGATGACCATAAACCCGCGGATGGCTTTAAATCCTTGTCAGCGTGGAAATATTCTATTAATGAAACCTTTTTTTTATTGTCGCACTATGTTGTTCAGAAAAATTCTAAACGTTATCATATGAAAAGCTGACACATCACTTGAACGAGCGAAAAATAAGACAAGTCTGATTTGAAAGCCACATTATGGCAAATCCACACTAATGCATATACAATGCTCCTCGTTGCTACGAACTAAACATGTTTAAGCGATAAAGTTGAACTAGTTTACTTTTCCCACTGTCTTCAGTTTTCAGGCTTTTTCTGATCCGAACAGGTGCGCTAAAATTCACCCGGCCCACAAATCCCCGCGTCCGCCGCTATATTTAGGGGTTAGGGCGTTTTAGTATTCCCTTCTTGGATAAGCTCCGCCCACCTCCGCACAATCCTCTCCCCTTTGTCGTCTTTTTTGGTTTCTCTGGCGAGCGATTTTAGGTTGTTTTTTTGCGGAGATCGAACAGATCCATAGCGGGAGGTGCTAGGGGACGTGGGGGCCATGATGGGTCGCCACCGCGCAAGTGTGCCCGGCACGACACAAAGGGCGACAGCTCTAGCTGGCCCACCGTCAAGTCGTGGTGCCTCCCGCGTGGAGCCGCTTCAACGGGCATGGCGACCAACTTTGGCCAACCACCAAGGGGTTGGAGCTCGCGGCCGCGTAGGAGATGGTGGCGGCTGATAAAGACGGCGCCACCGAAGGGCTCAAGACTGCAAAGGAGGCCTTTGATCTTGCGAACGTGCTCTACCGATCAGCATGCGAGTACTCGAAATGTCTATTGCGGAAATGGGATTGGAAAAAAAATACATTTTTTAAATGCAACATTAACATTTTTTAAATACATGGTCAACATCTTTTATATACACATTTACGTTTTTTTTCTGAAATTATTGATTAACATTGTTCAAATACATGTTCAACTGTTTTTCAAATGCTTTATTAATATTTTCTAAATACATGATCAATTTTTTTTCTTTATTTTCGGTATATGTGATATACATTTTCTCTATACACATTTAATATTTTTCATATTTTATATATACACATTTAACATTTTTCAAATGCCTGGTCTACATTTTCCAAATCTTTCCCTATAAATTTATTTTGTACTAATATATATTTCACAATGTTTTAAAGTAAAAAAACGAAAAAGTGAAAATGTAACTTTTC
This sequence comes from Secale cereale, assembly GCA_902687465.1. Classification (NCBI taxonomy): domain Eukaryota; kingdom Viridiplantae; phylum Streptophyta; class Magnoliopsida; order Poales; family Poaceae; genus Secale; species Secale cereale. The sequence goes on along the minus strand of LR738712.1, from coordinate 889,694,640 downwards.
TTTAGAAAAAAGAGGTGCGCACTGGGCCTGTCCATGTGGAGTTTCCCTGACGTGAGGCTTTCCCTCTGTCTCGCTGACATACGGGCTCTACCTAAATCAGCGGGGTATACACCATTGATCCTTTGATCCTTTGACCTTTGACCACTAACCGTTTGACCCCGATGACCATTGGCTTTACAATTGACCGTTTGAAAAAATGTTTACAAATTAAAAAAAAATCACCAACATGCAAAAACAGTTCCTGAATGCAAAAAAAGTCCGCAAATTCACAAACAGTTCATGTATTCAGAAAACAAATCAATAATTCAAACAAAACATATGAATACCAAAAACTTCACAATGTTTTTAAAAAAAGTTGAAGGAAACCGCCAATTGAAGGAAATGACTATTTGGTAACAATACCTCATGTCGCTGACTAAAGACGATGCAATTAAAGTTCCAGAAACATGCGTGTAGTCTAGCTCCAGCCAGCTGCTTCCTGTAGGTCTTGGTTGTCGGCCTCGGCACTTTGCTCTAGCTCAAGATTGTGAGCAGCTACCATGTGGGCTGATTCTAGCATATTTTCGACCCGATCACCTACACACATTTGGATGGATGTTCATCTTGTCCCTGATGCCTCCTAATCCCGATTGCTTCTAGTTCAGGACTTGTTCCATTCTTCTCTAACCTCTCAAAGCCACTAGCTCCTCCTCTGTGTTTCCTATTTACAACCTTTTAATACCGATGTCTCTATTTTTTAGGAACCAGTTTGCTTTTGTTTGTGTCAACACTGGGTAGAATATATACCCACGCAGCTGAAATACATGAATGCCACACTCGCTCTATTTGTCCCAACAGTGCACATGAATGGGATGCATGGAGCAATATATAACAGTGCTGGTATAACTGTCGCACACCGTCAATTAAAAACTGTTTTTCATTTGTAGTTCCATGTAAATGCACCCTGGCACATATGCTTCCTTTTGTGGTACTCTCAGTGGCCTAGCCTTTAGTGCTACTTAAAACCTACTCCACTCCCGCAACTCATATGTCCATGAGTCTTGTCATACACTAGTGGTGGGGGGTGGCGTCGCTTGAGAGGAAGTTGTGCGCACATTCATTTTAAAAAATAGATTTAATCCTCTTCTCCATCTAGAAAAACATTTAAAAAAATCCTCACCTCCATCTAGAAAAAGAAGTAAAAAAGAAAAAAAAATCATTAACGTAGCCTATCAGCGAGCGCCACTTTGCGTAGCTCTCCATTTAAAAAAATATGTGAGGTCGTCACCTCCATCTAAAAAGAAAAAAACATTTAAAAAATTTACTCACCTCCATGTAAAAATGATATCCAAAAAGTTTTTTCACCGCGGCCAACCAGCTTACGCCACATGGCATAGCTGGTTGGCCGCCCTTCACGTGACGCTTAATGGGTTTAATTAGAATGCATGTTCCCAAATTAAAAAAGGGAAACACTTCCCATTTATAGTCTGATGCAAATAGATCGTCAGACTAATCCTGCGACGATGGTTTCTTCTTTAATCCCACGGCTGAAAGTTTCCATTAAATCCCGTTATAGCCTCCCGTTTTTCACGCACCCACCTCCTATAATCCCTCCACTAATTTGGGAAATTGTGTTCCTCCCCAATTAATCGACGCTAGCTAGGTACGGCTTCGTCCTCCATGCTCCAGAACCACTGCGAGAGGCCCGTCCCCTGATTCACCACTCGGTTGGCTCTTCTCCACTGTGCCGCCTCCACCTTGATTGACTGACGATTTTGCAGCACCACAGCCCGACGCTCCTTCGATTCCACCTCAACGAAGCACCACCAGCCTTATAGGTGGTGGTGGTGTGGGATCCCATCACCAACAGGGCATTGCCTCATCAGGCTCTTGAATTAAGGTTTGTTCTTTGTTGCCCTCTCGTTTGGAGTCCCTTCTTAAGGAAATGACAGAACATTCGTCAGATTCCCTGAATCAACAAGTAACTTATTGCTACGACCTAACCCATCTCTCTTTTTAATATGTTTGTTCATCACGAATGTATTTGTTGATTACGAATTTATGCCCCCACATCTTCGTGCCAAATATGCTAATTTGCGATTTCTACTCTGCTTCTACTAGGTCCCGTGTGTGTTGTGATAGCATCATATGCTAGTGCAGATCGCCAGAGGATGGGATTCGCTGCTTCTTCATGCGTGACCATTGGTTCCTACCTGCGTAGGGACGACAAGTCTTCCCGTGGCCTTGCCTTGCTACCACATCAGTCTAATCTTGTCAAGGCCCCTCAGGAAGACAACCCTATGTAGACGTTGCTCAGGTTGAAGAAGGCTCTTCCTCCCAGTAGACATGCTTCGATGGTTTCTCTTGTTGTATGGAAACAAAGTCCAATCTATGTTCGAAGCAAAATTTGTATTGTTTGGAAGCAAGTTGAGATCTCATTTGGAAGCAATGTTGATAGAGACATACATGAATCAGAAATTTATCCATTGAAAATATATGTTCGCAACGTTGGAAACAAATTTCCACTTCTTTGGAAGCACATGCTCATTTTGTTTGAAGCTGATGCAACAACTTATTTTGTATCCAACATTTTCTGTATTTGCTTCCTGCACACAAAAATAAAGCTTCTGTCACACACAATAACCAAATGTTTCAGGTTCCACAAAACATGTATGCTTCCTGCATACTTGAAAAAGGTTTCGGTGCAAAACTACGTTATGAGATGGAAAACTGAATGATGCATATGAAATGGAAATGGAAGCATATGAACCTTGTGCAAAATATGTATGCTTCCATTTCATATATACACAAGTATAGTGTTTGTGGAATCTTAGATCATGTACGCTTCCACAAAACACATATCATGCTTCTAACCATAGTCAATGTGCTTCCTTCACATCCAAATAAATTTTGTGCCTCGGAAAATTGAACGAAGAAAAAATATTAACTTTTTTTGAAGAAAAAATATTAAATCTTACATCGAGATACGTTTCGATTCAAAACATATTTCAGAAACAATGGAAACAAAACATGGTAAGTAAGGAGGCAAATTGTGTTGGAAGGAAACTCATTATGCTAGATTGATTTTTGTTGCTTTAAAATCAGAGATTAGTTTCCCTTCACCGTTTTTCTGCCTAAAAACCGGGATCTGTTTCCTTATATCACGTGGCATTTATTGAAACGTTTTATTGATTATAGTCAGCCAAATTGCTTCCAAATTCGGTACACAGATCCAACGTCCATATATAAATGTTTGATCCAAGGGCAGCTAAGTAGTCTGATGGGATGCAAGGCTTCAGAAGTCTGATGCCTAGTGCTTCCCATTAAAAAAACACCCCACATAGATTGATACCATTACTATTAAAGATTTCTTAGGAACAAAGCAATGCAGAACAAAGGGATAGAAGAAAAGCATAGGAATAGGGCAATATGCAAAGTGCGCAAAGTTCTAGTGTAGGTCGATCTACACGGTACCCTCTATCTACCCCGTTCAATGCCTTTGAGATTCGTGCTTGTCAGACTTTTTGGTAGCCATGCAAGGTGATTAAATGTAGTAGCAGGTGCTGGGCAGCCTACGCATACATCTCTATTTTATTCTATGTACATGCAGTATGCAAAGAATTCCCTCGCTGCACATATCCCATTCGGTTGCACTCCTCTCTCTCTCTCATCAATGTCTCCTGACATGCATGCACAAAGGTCTATCACGAGCCCACTCTCTCCTCGTGTTTTCTTTTTTTAACAGCAATCTAATGTGCAATGCACTTCATGTCATATTTCAGAGTAGTTTGATTATTAAATTTGTCTTATTGGCGCTTATGTGGAATTATTGACCAATATTAGCTATCGCTAGAAACGCTCCAGCTGCAAAAAAAAAAAAAACAATGTGTGTCTAGGCAAAGTTAAATGTGAATGATGCTTGAATATGCAACTATTGCGTAGCAGTGAGGCAAACAATTTTTTTTGGCTTCATTGCTATTTGGCCCCCCCTATGCCTAAATCCTGGCTTCGCCCCTAACAATTTTATAGCAGGAGTAGTACTCAATGCAGGCGGGAGATAGAAGAAAGGTAGAAGATAAGGCAAACGATAATTAAGGAAAAAAAAGAACCATCACGCAGGGCCCGCCACATACGTAAATCTCAACGGAAACAGTTTTGTGTGGGCTTGTCTAGCCAGCGTGGCACCCGACCCATCACCTGTGTGATGCGCGTGCATGTGCATGTGCGCACTGTGCGCACGAAAGCGACGCGGCCGGCCGAAAGTTGCGCGGGCGCGCCGCACACTCACATTTACCATTCTGTAAGGACTTCAACATGCAATTTGGTTATGAATAGCCATTTACAACTTCATTTGTGGGGTTAATATAACTAACATAGTAAAAAAGTCTCCTAAGATCATGGGATCATGTCCGGCCATCAAATCACACAAGCTAGAATATGGGAATATGATATTGGAGCAATGCAACATTTATTAGAAGATACATGGTCAACATATGTACGTCCCCATTTTCCCTCGCCGTGCACGAGCTCACAACATCTAAACTCGCAACGAGGTGCATATCATCCGTGAGTATGACCCCGCGTGCACCGACGAGGAGGAGCGGCAGCCGCTGGTGAGACTGATACCTACGCCTGGATGGATGATATCTCGTCCGCGAAGGAGGGGATGATGACTAGACGCCGTCGGCCACCTATTAGTGTTGATAGTATATGTACCAATGTCGAGGCTGAAAATTTCGTCAAATGATATTTCTAGTTGCTAATGCCACGGATTTTAGCTCCCATTATAGTTTCTATTAATTTTTGACATTGATACATGTGTTTGATATGTCTAATTTGATACTAAAATGTCCCTGAATTTTTAAATAAAATGACAAATCAAAAGATTGAATAAATGAAACGATATGACTGCCACACTATAGCGACTCAGTGTTTGCGGCTTGCGCACAACCTGCCACGGCCTCCAAATCCATATAGAGAGTGCTTCGTATTTCGTATGGCGATCATTGATATGTCAAATCTGTTATACTTGATCTTAGCCGTGGGCTAAGCCTGACCATTATTCTTTGCCGAGTTGTTCTTTGCACCATGCACTCGGCTTTCTTTTGCTTTTATGAGCGTCCGATGAAATGAACTCCATTTGCAAAGGCATGGGCACTAGGCAAAGTTGCATTTTCCAGTAGGAAACATAATCCCGGTGTTTTTGTCCCCCGGATGCACGTGGCTCACAAGATCGAGCAACTTTGCAATTATCGCATTAAAACACTAAAGGACAAGTACAACATCTACATAATTCGCAGCAAAATCATATGCCTTGCCTGCTTGCATTAATGAAACACGAGCTGTAGTGCAGCTCTATAAATTGCAAACGTAGTTTGGAAAATCAGCAGAAACTACTAGGAGGTTATCTTTTCATTTGAGTAATGCATCATGCATGGATGGAACAAAACTGAACCACGAATACTTTTGATCTCGCCATGCATGTTAGAGTAACTACTAACTAGCTAGGGTTAAGAGGCAATCAGGAAATAAGATGCCGTATAGTAAACCCTGGAGCGTCTCTAATAACCGACGGTCATAGGTGTTAGAACTGACCGGCATATGTTTGCTGGAATGGCGACGACGGAGTTGCAAGCGTGCTGCATCGGTTGGCGGGAGCTGCAACCAGCGACTGCCAAAGCTGCGACCATTTAGTTGTGTTGCCAGCAGTCCGTCCAGGTTGCGTTGCCGACCAACGAGCAGCGACGATACCCTCAGGGCGATGCACGTTTGTGCTGGCTGCTGCAACTGTGGCCGGCCGGTGGTGTGACTGTGGCTGGTGGGGAGCTGCGAGCCGACGACACAACAAGCTGGCAAGAGACGAGCAGCTGACTGAGGGCGAGCCTCGGCTAGCGGTGAGCGGGGGCTGCAACCGGCAAACGGTGAGCCGGTGACGCCAATGTACTGCCATCCTCCGCCGAGCTACACATGCGTGGTGATGCAGGAACCAGAGATGTGGGCGTCATTGGGATTTCTTCCATGTCCGTTGACGAGCGGGGTGGGGAGAAAGATGACCAGGCTAATCCAACGGCTGGGAATGGCCTAATCTTACAAACCGTAATGTGACCGATCCGTCCATCTTTGATAGATCGGGCGACCGACACCTGTTACTGGCTTAAAAAGTGTGGTTCTGACAGTATAACATGCCAGAGAGACTATTGGTTAAAAGTACAAATCTTCATAATTCAGAGTAAATATTGGCCAGTATGCACTAATAGTGAAACGTGAGCAATGATACAGCTCTATGAATTGCAACCGATCAGAAGTAACTTTCAGAAGATAGAACACTTCGATCTAACCTGAAAGTAATTAATATGGCTAGCTACTGGCTTGGCCATATATTTTATCTCTCTCTCCATGCATGTGAGAGGAGCTAGCTCAGATTGAGAGACAACGAAGAACTCAGACATGCATCTATAAATCTGTTCTATTATTTCTACAATGCATGGTCTTAATTAAGGATAATCCCCATTTCATGCAGTTATTTAGGTTACCTTCCGCTAATCATGAGGTTTTCCGTGCTCCCGGGGTTGTAACGTGTTTGAATTAATCGCGAGCAATTAGTATCGTTTCTCTCCACTTCTCAATTAAGTTTCCTTTTGTTCTCTTGCTAATTTAGTGAACCTGACTGCACAAGTTGTACCCTAACGTGAGGGGATGAAATGATTGCTCAAAACATAATAAAAGATACAAATTACAATAAACATTTTTTAGGGGACACCCCAGAGGGTGTACCTCACATAGCCACTATAAGGAATATACAATGCTAGTTTAATGTGACGAATGTGATTAGGAGGGATTCAAATTTGAGCAAAGTGAGATTATCTTTAGTTCTTTCTTTCCAAGCTACAATCAAAAAAAAAAAATTCACAGGGCCAGGGTGCACAAGTGAACAGAAAGCCTACAAAACCCGAGAGCAACCAAATAATCGGCTATGACTGGCCGAGACGACAGAGCGACCCTCTCCATTGTTCTCCTTTGGCTCTGTGTTGGCTCGACTCCTCTCCTCAGTGACAATATCGGTGCAGCTACCAGATGTGCATCCTCTATCAGCTCTAGGCACCGGTGTTGTCTTCTAGCTCTAGGTTGTTGAGGTGGAAGATTGTTCCTCATGTCCCCGATGACTCCTACTCCCAAACTGTCATAGTTCATTTTATTTTCTCTTCTTTTCTCATCTACACTCGATCGGGCCACTAGCTCATTTATATTTCCTACCTACAACTTTTCGATACTAGCAAAATAATATGGCACAATTAAAAGAACTAGGTTTCTTTCATTTTGGTAAGTGGTGGGTCGAGTACATAGACAGAAAAAGATGGTAATGCTACTAGTTTGAATGGAAGTTAGTTGGGCCATTGTTTCACTGTCATTTATAAATGTAGACCTGTATTTTACACTAAGTGGTTGGAATTATGCCATTGCTTTACAAACATTTATAAGAATGGTTGGCCGGGCTGAGCCAAGAAGAAATGAAGTGTTATATATTCTTGTCTCTTGTCTATGTTGGAGAGGGAGGACAAATCCATTGCGATGTGCGGTGGAGTGGTTGGAGACTTGGAGTTGTCGCAGTTAGCGCCTACCGGTCCGTACATATAGATGATTGTTTGATGAATGTTTCATAAGTACTATTTTGGCTGTAGTACAAGTATTCAGGTGCTGAACATATTTTTGTTGTTACTAATGACTAATGCAAACCGTTTATTGAGATAGTATTGTTATATGCTTTACATACGAGCACACCATTGTGTGTTTGCAGGAATGAACAGTTGCAAGCACAAATCAACATTCACAACACAAGGATCAACCACTAATAGATCAGATTTTAACAACGCAATAAAAAATCTAAAATTCAGAGTCAAACAAATCTTAATCAGCAGTTGCTCTACCAATTGGTCATGCTCACTGGCATAAAGTATTGGCATATTAGTTGACCCCAAGCTTTCATTGAATTATAGACCGGGCACGTCACTGAAGTTGCATCCCTGAATTACCCAAAACAGTTCCTCACTGAGACAAGGTGGAGTACAGGGCAGGAGGCTCACGAGATTCATATGAAGGGATGCCACTCTAACCAGCTGCAATCACACTCACGGGCACACAAACACCCAGTTACAATTTGCTTGCCACTACATTTCTTGCGCTGCGGTTTTCATACTACATTCTACAAATCTGCAAAATACCAGCTGAAACCACCAGGGCATGAGATATATTTGCTTGCATGGTATGTCTCAGGGCTGCAAAATATCGTGCCATTTAGGCCAAAACTAGATCAGGTAACTCCGTGTAGTTACTCCGATAGCTGATGTATTGTGGCCCTTGTAAAGTTGTAATGCAGGGCAGTTGATACAACCTCCAATAACATGCGTGAAATGATATATTTCATGGCAAAGTTACAATTGAACTGATCAAATTACAACACATCCCGTGATCCCAGTTGTTCTTTCCCTATGTTTTATCTTAAATCTTCAAATAGGGATCGTTCAGTTCAATACAAAGTAAGCACACCAATATAGTTTAAAACAATATAACTATCTGTGAGGATGGAGCTTAGCACCATCTATCACTGCAAACTTCTAACCAACACAAAGCTTTATCAGTAGCAAAATCAAGCGTGATCTTGATCTCCGAAGTAGAAAAGATTATCCGTTGACGATCAGCACATGCATAAAAACATGACAAAGTTGCAGAAAACCACATCAAAGCTTTATTAGTAGCAGAATCAAGTGTGATCATGATCTCTGAAGTAGAAAAGATTATCCCTTGACGGTTATAACATGATTTTTTTTTTGATAAAGTTGCAGAAAATCACATCAATAATACAAGCACTTGATCATGACCATTAGAGCGCCCTGCGGCGCGATCCCAATCAGACACGCTACAGCTCGATCCCAATCGGGGGCCCGACGACTCGGACGATGACGAGGAGCCCAAATGTTAGGATTCCCTGCGGCTCGGTCCGTCTCGGGCGCTATGCTTGACGTTATGTGATGCCAAGTTCATCTATGTGGTGGCTTCTAATCCGGCTAGAGTTCTGTAGCGGATGGTCAGCGTGCATGAGGCTCTCGTAAATCCCGAGTCGGCGGAGAGGGATGTGCGATAAGAACGTGAGCTTTGTGCTGATCCAAGCCGCATTGCCCCGAAAATCAAGAGTTGAAGTGTTTCGGGGGATCGTCATCGAGCGTGTGGTTCTCATTGAGGAATGGTTATCATTTACCTGATGCCTCCTACTCCCAAATACTTTTTTGGTTTCACAAATTTTCTTCTTCTTCTCTCATCTCTTATCCAGGCCGCTAGCTAGCTAGCTCCTATGTACTCCATCCGTCCCAAAATAAGTGACTCGACTTTATACTAACTTTGTACTAAAGCTAGTACAAAATCGAGTCACTTATTTTGGGACGGAGGGAGTATTTCCTATTCCACAGCTTTACGGCCTTCTAATACCAGCAAAAAGATGTGTCTCGATAAGCAGTACTAGGTGAGCTTATATGGTTAATGCAAGGAGTACATGGAGAATCGTATGGTACTAACTCGTCTTTATGGAGTTTTGGTCGTGCGTTTGTTTTACTCGGTGAGCTAGAAGGTGCCGGATTCCTCACTATACAGTGAATTACGCGTGGGATATGAGGTCTCATCTATAACGCTCGCCCGAGTGGGCTTGGCCATTAGTGGTTCTGGGAAGCTTTTATGTACAGTGGAGACCAGTCCTTGAAGGTTCCCTCGTCTAGTTTTTATTATTTCCTTATTTCTATATTTTTCTTCACCGCCTTTACCATTTTTTTTTTCTTTTTTATATCTTTGGTATTGTTTTATTTTCCATTTTTTCTTATCATTTTTAAATTCGCCAACTTTATATATCTTCCTGGTTTTAGTGTATGAACATTTTTCTAAAAGTCATGAACATTTTCTACAAATTGTCTGAACAAAATTTTACACGTTCACGAATATTTTTGCAAACATGTGAACTTTATTTCACAATTATTATTTTTAAATGGCATAGAGAGTCAATGTATATGTTATGGACATTTTCTATTAATTTCATGTGATTTTTTTTCTAAGTGTCATGATTTTTTTTACCAATTACACTAAATGTTTTTTAAAGTTTCATGATGTTTTCATGGTTTTTTTATTGTTTTATTTGCCGTTTTTATGGGTTGTTCACTTCAATTCTTTTCGTTATTTGTTTACAGTCTAAAATTTTCTTCTCCTATTTTTCATTTTTGAATTATCCAACTTTTTAATCCTCCTGATTTACAGAACAAGCATTTTTTTTAGTTTGATGAACGTTATCTAAAAAATTCCCGAACAACTTTATACATTTCCGTGAAAATTTTGTAAGGCGTGTGCATCTTATTTAACAATTATGGAATTTTTGAAATATCACACAAATTAGATTTATATATTATGCCACACAAATTTAAGATATCATGAATTATTTTTGAAATTTCTTAATAAATAACTAAACATGTGAAAAGTTGCGCATTTTATTTTGAGTGACGTGACTTTTATTTACAAATTACACGAACAAAACTTTAAATTTCTTGAGCTTCTTAAAAAATGGCATGAACATACTTCTAAATGTGTCAATATTAATGTCACAAGTTTTTAATTTTACAATTTGTTTTTTTAAAACTGCACAAATATTTTTAATATTTCGCAAACATTTAAGTGTACAACGATATGTTTTTAAAACTAATAATATAACTCTTAAAAATGTCAGATTTTGTAAATTATTAATCAAGTATGTTTAAAATATATTGTGTATTTTCCCCAAAAATAATACAGAGGGAACACAGCCAGCAACTCAGGTACAACACGAGAAAATAGAAGACAGGCGCACCCAATGATCAACCATGCGAGGACAACTATGTTGCTGGGCACTTCCGATCCAGCGAGGGTTCTGCAGCGGCGAGACGTCCTGCCTGATACTAAGGAAGTGCTCGCGGTTGATCTGATCCGCCCCCTATACCCTGAGTGGCCCACAAAGGAGTTGGGATACACACGAGGTTGTCCTCTCTCTCAAAATTTGGGGTTTGAACATATCGGGAGATCGGCAAGAGTACGTGACAGTTCTAATGGATGAACGGTCCTCCTTTACCTGATGCCTTCTACTCCCAAATGGTTTTAGTTTCACGATTTCTTCTCTTCTATCCAGGCCGCTAGCTAACTCCTTATTTTATTTCCTACCTAGAACTTCTCAATAGCACCAAAAGGATGTATCTCGATTAGCAGAAGTCTTTATGGAGCTCTGGTTGTGCCATTCTTCTACTGCTATTTAAAAGAAGGAATAATATTGCTCTGTTAGTTTTTTTTCCTTCATGCAGACACGCGATGTACACTGGAGTGACTACAAATTAATATATCTGGCAAGAGATGAGAAGTATATTAAATACGCCTGGCAATGTTGGAGAGGGAGGACATGTTCATTGCCATGTACTACGTTCAAGTGGTTTGATTTATGCTGCTTGCTCTTGGATTTTTAATGTCACACCAGCTATGGCTGCTTTGTTGATGCTCGTAAGTTGTATTTTCGCTGTCTTACACCTAATAAGGGGATGAATATATTCTGCCGTTAGTATGACCTAATGTTCACGTCAAAAAAAAGTATGAGCTAATGTTAGTTATGGGCTGATTATACTTTGGTGGTGGTTATGCATTCCACCGAGTCTCACTATTCCGGGCTTGCCCTTTAGCCGAAACACATATAGGTAATCAAAATAGGGAAACGTTTGTGGCCGATGCGCCGGCCGATGATTGGGCCGGTCGCACGCGGCACGTATGATGAAAGAGAGATCGAGCGGTCCCTGGTCCTCTCGCGACGACGTGTTCTGTGAGACATGTGCACCGTCCGCTCTCCCTTCTTATCCATTCACGCATTCATCTATCCTCCGTCTCGACTGTTTCTCTCCCCCTCAATCTCTCCTCTTCCTCTCTGTCTCTTCCCCCCTGCAGCAGCCATGACCTTGCCTGCTCCATCCCGTGTGAGTTCGCTGCCGCAGAACAGCTCTGAGGCCGCTGCCACGAGCACCACCGCAGCGACCACAAGAAACCGAGGCGGCTGCAACTCCGGTGACCCTCCTTCCCT
>LR738712.1:889669474-889682435 GCA_902687465.1 Secale cereale | reverse complement strand
ACCCCGCGCAGCAGCCATGGCGGAAAAAGATCTGCCCGATTTTTTGTACAAACCGGTTGTAGCTTTTTAATCGCTGTTGTAGCTTCTGCTAAACTGGTTGCATCTTTTTGGAATCATTTCGTTCAAGCTTTTTTCTTCAACTCTAGATTTTGCTTCCATGTTTGTTTTTGCTGGAACCAGTGTACTAATTTGTTACCATCGTCTTCATTTTTTGCTGGAACTAACCAAATTTTGCTGCCATGTTTTTTTGCCGGAATCATTTTGTACCACTTTTTTTGCTACAACAGTTCTGGTTTTTTGCTACTACCGGCACTGTCGTTTGTTACATCCTTTTTCATGAGGTTGTCGAGACCCTGCGGCTATGTGTTTTGTTACAACCTTGTACACTTTTTGCTACAACCTTGTGCATTTTTTGCTACTACCAGAGAAGCCCCTAGCTGGACCACAAGTTGTTTTTGCTACAACCGTTTTATTGGTTTTTTGCTGGAACCGTCAAGAATTTTTGCTACGACCGGTGATTTTTTTTGATGCGACCGGCAAATTAAGGACGAGGAACAACACGAGCTCCACGACCGGTGCAGCGGCCGGCGACGTGCCGCGGGGGGGCTCACCGGAGATGCGCCGCGGGGGCCTTGCTGGAGCTGTGCGGTGCTGCGAGCCGCGGGGGATCTCGCCGGAGATGCGCCACGGGGGCCCGAGGAAAAAGAAGCTGGGGCGATTTTTTTTTTGCTGCAGATCCAACCGCCCCTGCGGCTCGCATCGAGCGGCTATTGCTGGACCGGCCGAAAGTTTCGACCGATGCGCGGGCGCCTAGAGGTGCCCATCAAAATAACAATTTTCTTGACATAAAAATAACAAGTTGATTTCGTCATAGAAGGATTAACCAACATAGATCACATTTTGGTAACACAATAACTAAGCATATCATAATTGAGGACCCTCCACAAGCTGGCCCTTTTGTAATAATCTAGTCTGCCAGACTCTTCTTCGAGACTGGAGCACACTGTTGTTTCATCTAGCCGCTTGTTTCCCTGTTCACGTTCTTTTCTGTCATCTTTGTATTTAAACCTTGTATGATGTCTTTTCCTCTTACCGTCAATGAAAAGTTCAAGCCAACCTAGTGACGGATCAGTCATCACTATGAGGGTGCAGTGGACACACCACGGCAAACTCAATTTGGCCAAGATAGAGTACTAGTCAATTGGTCGAACAGGTTGGATGTCTCGTGAGGATATCATATTCCAGTATTAGGTGCCGTATCGCACGCACCCACCCCTGCGTCGCCCACCCAGGCGACACGGGGGGCGATCTCGCCGCCGGCCCTAGGCCCCCTCCCCTCGACTCCTCTGTCCAGCCGCCGCCTGAGGCATCATCGGCGAAGCCTGGCCTATGATGGCGGCGGCGGGGCCTCATCCTTCGCGCAGTGGTGACTGTTGAGTAAATAGGCACTTTTTTGACTAATTTAATCCATAGATGAATCACTAGCATGTCATTGAGTGAATTAACGACATACTGATGATGATCTAAACATGCACGTACTACGCAAATAGTAGACACATCTACATATACTGCTAGTACTGCGAATACAAAAATAAACAGGAGTGGGATAAACGAGTTATACCCTCCAGTAGGCCATGCAGAGGCCGCGGCGGCGGTGACGGCAGCAGCGTTCTCAGCTGCCTTCTTATCGGCTTTGATATTCTCGGCGGCGGCACGTTCGGCGGCGGTGGACATGGTGGTGATGACGAGGGCGACGCGGATGTAGAGGAAGTAGACGAACAACGAGCAGTCGCGTAGTCGCTTCCCAAAAACCTATTCGCTCCTCTCCCGTACATGATCCGGAGAGGCAGGGTTTCGGAGACCTACTCTCCCGTCGGCCGTGTACGCGGCGGACGGGTTGGAGTCATCAGGGCAGCAGCAGCAAAGGAACGACGGTGAGCGTGGATCCAGATGCGTTCTGTTGTGGCGGCTAGGGTTAGGAGACAGCTCACGCTTATATAGACGCAGCTACGTGGAGAGACATGGGCTTCACCCACGTCCGAGTCCGTTACAGCCCACTATCCGATGTCTCGGATCGTGACCCAGCTGTCAGGAACTCTCCGTTAGTGACGGGAAAAAAATAAGCGCGTAGGTGTGAGCTCGGCTCGGCTCGGCTCAATCCCGCAACCCGCGTCGCGTCGCGTCGTTACGAGGCGTGGCGTGGCGAGGCGGGCGGCGGAGGAGGAGTGCGCGAGGGCCTATTCTCTTCTCAAGCTCCAATAGCATGTGGAAGAGAATCCCTTATAAGGAGGTCCAACTCGTCTTCCACTTCCGGGGTGGAACTAAACTTCCCACTACACCTAGTGCCCATAAACCCACATGGGCCCTTAGAGATTTTTCAGAAATTGCTATATGGGCCTCCCATCCCAAATTTTAGCAGTGACGATCTTTCCGGACGGCGGCGGCACATCGTTCATCGGAGATTCGGTGGCAAGGCGCGGCGGGATCCCTTCGGCATGCGTGACGCCGGCGTCTGTAGAGGCGCAACCTCCCCATGCCGGAGTCACCCCTATGGCGGCAGCCGAGATCACCGATCTAACCTGAACGTAATTAATATGGCTAGCTACTGGCCTGGCCATATATTTTATCTCTCTCTCCATGCATGTGAGAGAAGCTAGCTCAGATTGGGAGACAACGAAGAACTTAGACGTGCATCTATAAATCCGATCTGTTATTTCTACAATGCATGGTCTTAACGATAATACCTATTTCATGCTGTTATTTAGGTTACCTTCCGCTAATCGTGAGGTTTTCCGTGCTCCTCAGGTTGTAACGTCTTTGAATTAATCGCGAGCAATTAGTATTGTTTCTCTTCACTTCTCAATTAAGTTTCCTTTTGTTCTCTTGCTAATTTGGTAAACCTGACTGCACAAGGTGTTGTTAGAATTATAATGTGATCAAATGGTCAAAATGTTAATTCACTACTAGATTTCCCATTATAACCGAGGGTCAAATTACCGTCGGATATTTTCCTTCACCGTCATCTTTCTTTATAATCGACGGTACACCGTCGGCAATCTCCCGTCGGCTATGCTTGGTCGGCCATTACAATAATAACCGACGGTACCGTAGGGTAATACATTTTCCCACGGTATTTAGCTGACGGTGAGCCGTCGGTCATATTTTGGTCGCGAGCCAGCTCCCCAAAACTCGACGATGCTCATATCTGACGGTTGCCCGTCGGGAATTTATTTCCTGACAGTTATCAATTCCCCTCGGCTTTTGCAATAGGTGACGGCATATTTGGCCCCTCGGGGTTCATTATAACTAAGAGGAGAACCAAACTGTCAGCTAGTATAATCACTGGTTGTGCATACACCCTTTCATTTATTCCTATAGTTGAGAGGCCGACGAACACCCTCAATATATATATATTTAACAACCGTGAGAAGTTGGCATATTGTGTAGCTCAGATGTTCGTTGCATGGTAGGCCATTAGTCACCCTTAGAGGATTGCTTTTCATTTCAAATATATCACAGAATTGCACAGCCCACTCATGACCAAGTAACATATATTGTATATAGCACAGCTTTCAAAATATCAGAAGAGTTGCATCAAAGTTACATTGATCATGATGAACAATCTAGGAAGTTTAAAATGCAAAAAAAATGGAACTAAGATATAATGGTCCAAGCATTATGCATAAGCTAAATTGACCAAAACCCCATGATTTCACTTTGTTGAACGTCTTGAAGAAAGATCACTAGACTCGTCACCCTTCATCACCATATGAATCATGATGCTCGTCGCCAAATAGATCATAACAATCATCGCCATAGACATCATCACCCTTGCCATAGATCATGATTCTTCCAATACTGTCTCCCATTCCTAAGAAATGATTAGACTAGATGTAAGGGAGATGAAAATGATGTACTGTAGTTGAAATTTAATTGAGGATGCAAAAAAAGGAACTTAGATGTTCTAATTGACTGGTTAGATATCTAACAGTATGACTACGTATTCACCTTTTGATCCTTCACATGCAATTTTCAGGGTTACATGAATCAGCAGGAACGCAACTCCAAATAATAGACTGAGTACTACAGTTGCTCTGTGTACAACAGGAATATAGCAATAAACTGCACTAATGTCAATTTCACTATAAGTTTGCAACAGTTCAGAACACATCATGCTTTTCAAAAGAGGCAAAGCTAGTACAGGGAAAAACAAAAGCTAGAAAGGAGGACGCCTGACAAGGGTCAAACATGCCAGATCATATTGTCTAATGTTGAAATATTTTTCTCTGTGCAAATGATTTTACTGTAATTGATTATAGCAACATCTTTTCCTATATGAGTTCAACCAAATTGTGCCATCGCACCTTAACTAAGATGGATTTAATAGATAGATAGATATCTCAGTTATGAGCCACATCTAGGAAAATAGGGCATAAGCAGGTGCATACATCATATATAGTACAACAGTACCACGTAGGCAATGAGGTAAGCTAAGAAATCAGGCTCAAATAAAAAGAGCATGTCCCAAAGCAAGTTATCCGCAGCATGCTCATGTTGTCCAGAACTAAATTGGTGCATAACTAAATGGGTAAGACATGATGGACTAACCTTGTCAGTTAGTCTTGAGTCTTGACGAGCATCACCTCACCCCCTTTCAAAGCCGCCTTCAGAATCTGATGTGGCCTGTATTTATCAAACTGTAAGAACCCCTGCTCTACATCTTTGAGAAAGAACACACGGGACATGATGTTAACATGTCAGTGGCTGCTTCAGCCTTAGGCATACAAGTTAAATGTTACAGAACTACAAAATACTGAGAAGAAAAGCAAAAGCGAGATTACAAAACTTACAATTACATCTACGAACCAAAACTGAAGGAAAAAAAACTAGGAATGTGCGTACTATGACATGAATGGAGGACCTTTTCAATGTTAGTTGGTTTGCTTACAGGGACTGCTAGTTAAGTATACATGCCAGTCCTGATTACACACGCTGATATAGGGTCTCTTCTCTTATGTACTATTCCCAACTGCTGCAACTAGCTAGCCTTGACCAAACATGAATGCACCAACACAAGCTAGCCAACTCAACTCACCGGCGCCAAATGGCCACTTGCTAGTTAATCAAACTATTTTTCAACACATAGGCTTGACTTTATTTTCCAAACTAATAGGCTCGGCTTTGTTTTTCAACAACCATACAAAAGAAAAAAAGACCTAAACAGACATGCAAACAACCATGGCCTCGTTATAGAACTTGAACCTCACCACCACACTAGCCCTTCATGGCACCATCTCCTCCATCTCCCCGCTATTCAACCTGAACAACAGGAGCAAATCATGCACCCCAACCACCAGAACACAATCCCACCATCCATTACAAAAGCACACGTACACACGCCACAAATATGACCTGCTCGACGAATTGCGCAAAGCCCAAAGGAAGAGGCGGCCGGACCTGGTACAGGCGGGCGGAGGCGGGAGTGGGCGTGGTCCACTCGGCGACATCAGGGGGCCACCCGGATGAGGAGGAGCTTCAGGAAGGGGCCGATACATGGCGTAGGAGGTGAAGGGAGAGAGAGCCCATGGAGAAGACTGCCGCGGTCCCGAGGAGCGGCGTCGAGCACCTATTGGATGGGGACGACGAGGTCAAGCCGGCCAGAGCTCGCAGCGTCGTGGCCGAGGGCTGCCAGATCCACGGGCCAACAAGACGGAGACGGGAGTCAAAAGGACATTTTCGCATCGGGAGGAAAATCTAAGGGTCTGGGTGACGTTGCTGGACCAGGGAGAGAGACGAGGGTGGAAGTGCGCGCCGGATCGACGGGCGACGGCGGGATTGGTGCGTGGTGGCGGACTAGCGGGGAAAGAGAAGGAGCGGCGTGGGAGGTTTCATCAGAGGGAAAAGGGGGTGAGAGATGGGAGGACGTGGCCACGTACGGTAAAATTTGTTATCAAGAGGGAAATATTGGACGAAGTATGTCAGAATTACATTATTATTTTTAGATTTTCTATAAAAATTAATTCCATTTTTTTGCGGGGTCTATAAAAATTAATTCCATGATGGAAATTACCCTGCCTGATCTTTTGTACAATTGGCTGATGCTATAGTCACGTATGTTGGACCCAAATCAGCTAAAAAAAATGACCCAAATCAGGGAATCAATCTATATTTGACATGAATCGTTGTACGTAAATTGTACTGCCTCTGTAAAGAAATATAAAAGCGTTTAGATCGCTACTTTATACTCCCTCCGTTCCTAAATACTTGTCTTTCTAGAGATTTCAACAAGTGACTACATACGAAGCAAAATGAGTGAATCTACACTATAAAATATGTCTACATACATCCGTATGTGTAGTCCATTTGAAATGTCTAGAAAGACAAATATTTAGGAACGGAGGGAGTATGTTATAGCAGCTCTCTTTAATAATACTTCCTCCGTCTCAAAATAAGTGTCTCAACTTTATACTAATTTTGAGACCCTTATTTTGAGACGGAGGGAGTATATTGATATGCATATATAAAGTTATAGTTGAATGTGTGTGCTATACCCAAAAAGGCTTTCGCCTCGCTTTATATATAAAGAAAACCACAAATTACAATCGGCCATACAACAAGAAACGGAAAATTAATCAACATGATACACAACTCCACGAAACAACGATGGCCTCAGATCATGTCATCAACGACTGCGACAAGGGAGCTATTCATCGCCGGACGAAAGCCACACTCTGTCCCTCCCAAGGTCAAACTTGTTGTCCCGCCGCTGCCTCCGAATAGGGCACCCCTGCCCTCTCGTCCTGGATCGAAGGACGCTGTCTCATCGGCAGGCAGAGCAACTCACCCCGTGCACGAATGGACAGGCCAACCAGTTGCCCAGGATAGGACAACAGTCATGGCGAGCTCACCTCTAAAGGAAACCCATACATCGCCACCGTCTCCGGCGAAGACCCAAACACCCACCATAGCTGCCGAGCATGGACACTATTGAAGACCAGCAGACCACCACCGCATCGAACCCTGACCACGAAGAGTTTCCAAGGTGGTACCTTCAAGAAGAAAGCAACGCCGATGCGCCGCCGTCGCCCAATCCGGAGATTTTGGGCTTTCGCCCGGGGCCAAGCGACGGAGGGCCGGGTGTAGGTCTCGATGTTGCCCACAAGAAGGAAAACGGCGCCATGGGCGTCGCAAACATCGTGTCCGGCCTCACTGGTCAAGGGTTTCCCCCGACGTAGAGCCCACACCCAACGCCTGTCCAACCTGCAGAATCTACAAGCGGAGTAATAAATTACCGATATAGAGATAAACCTTCTCAATGGAACTTGCAAGTCAACAGTTAAAAGCATGAGATCTATACATACTTCTCTATATAAAATCAGCTTATGCGCGAATACATAGCCTGTGAGTAGACACTCTAGAATACCAGCTATTGGTTAATACTTTTAGAGAAATGTATCATCTCGAATTATCTGGAATATAATTAATATTGGTCATTCCACATGTTTATTGACGTCATCCATTCAAGCATATCACCGAGTGTGAAAGTTAACCGTCGGTTATTGCTATCCCCCGTCGGGTATTTTCCAAATAACCGAGAGTCACATATGTACCATCGGCCATTTGCACTAATAGGTGAGAGTTTTATTTTCACCTTCGGCTATTAAATTTCACCGTCGGGCATTACATGTAATCCCCGAGGGTGTGGAAAAAACCGTCGGACATTATAATGAACCGTCGGGCATTTAATTGGATATCCGAGAGTTGGATTTTTACCGTCGGGCAATCTAGTATACCGTCGGCTATTGGTAGTGATACTTGTGAGTTGGCAATTACGGTCGGCCATTTGAACTACCGTCGGCTATTACTCTGATAACCGACGGCCCGTCGGCTATTATATTTCACCGTCGGAAATATGGTGATTTCTAGTAGTGATTACCATAAGTTAATATGGGCCCATTAATTAATTTCAGGATTAATACCAATTAAATGGCAATTAACAAATCGGGCCCGTGATTGGGGGCTAAATTACTCTAATTATGGTTTGGTCCCACGGTCAAAGGCGACACATTATAAATAAGGGGGCATGCTCACATACGATCAGTGCATAGCATTAGTCGTCTGCCTTACAAAATTACTCTGAAACCAATCTAGAGGTGTCGCTAATTGACGTGAAGATTCAGCCATCATCCAGCGAGGCGCCGGAGGCCAGAACTACTACACAGCTACGTGTGTTTGTTCGTCGACAACGACTTGATGGCATCTCCAACCGGAGGTAATCAATCTACTGCCTCTAATTTCCGCATGAGACCAAATTATGTTCATGTATAATAGATGCGATCCGATTAGCACTTGTATAATCTCAGCAATATATCTAACATTTGGTATCAGTAGCCGGTTGGATCTAATTACATGAATCGATTTGATAATCCGCAGTAGACTAATCCTACTAAGCAAAGGAATTGATCTTGTCAAACTTGCCTGAAAACGCACATTTAGGCATCGCCCATGCACATCAGGTTGGTGTTCCTGCCGCCGTGCGCCTCGGGGTGGTGCTCGCACCGCCGTGCGCATCAGGAGCCACACCGCCTTGCGCATCAGGAGCGGCCGCGCGCCTAAGGCCGGTGCTCCCGCAGCCGCGCGCCTGAGGGTGGCGCTCCAGCCGCCGCCGCCGCGCGCGACGCCTTAGCGTAGACCGCGGCGCATCAGTGCCGTTGCCTCATGCCTAAGTCACTCCCGCAACTGCTGCTTATCCGATCCAATTTTTCTCTTGTGAGTTGCGGCGGCGCGGTTGGAAAGCTAACTCGCGGTTAGGGATTCAGTGTTGTGCTCACGTCCAATAACAGACTAGTCGATCAGATGGGCTTTGCACATAACTGGGCCGCACGGGGCATTTGTTTTTATTTTCTTCTGTTAACGACTTGGCGATGGCTGTAGGCAGCAAAATGACAGAGTTTGCTAGTACTCCGTATATCCCAGTACCCCTGTTAGCGTGAGCACTGATGTACACATGCATTAGTTCTGTTTGCTGCAGGTCATTAGTTAATTGCTATTGTTTTAATTAGGCAGCAGTGCATGATTCATGGGAATACACTGTCGTCTCCTGTGGTGCACAATTAAATACCATTTAACTAGGCAATGTTAATTCTTTTGTTATAATTAATTATCCTGCTTAAATTGCATGGTTGATTTTTTTTTTGCTTGTGAATTTCAGAAATTATTTATGAGCATCAGTGTTGAATTAAAATGGAACCAACGAGAAATTTTGGTTTAACACTGTTATATATTCTCATGATAATTGTGATGATTAATTTAGTACTGCATGGTTACATACTGCCAACGTTGTATGTGGTCATGATTATTTTCTAACCTTTTATCTAAGGCTACTATATATCTTGGGATAATCACTATAATTAATTTTTATGACACATGATTATATTCTGACAAAAGTTGATTTTGATCATGATTTCTAGAATTAATTTCCCAATAAAGATATGTCATTTTGTTCCTTTTCGTTACTGCCCAACGGTGTTGCGAATAAGGATTCTATTAAATTTGACATGTTATTAATCAGACCAACGTAGGATTAATATCATGCATTAAGTTTCCTTATATATGGATATTTTCATAATTCGTAATTTTGATATCCATGTTACTTATGTTTTATTCAGCTTTGAACCCATCAGTTATTTCTGGGCTCCTGAACTCAATTGAGCACCTCAATGGGACTAACTTTCCTACCTGGAAGGAGCAGATTTTGATTAACCTTGGTTTCATGGAACTTGATTATGCACTTAGGGAAAAAGCTCCCGTTCCTTTGTCTTCTGATGACGAAAACCTTGCTGAGAAAACTAAGGTTTATGAGGCTAATAAGGAGAAGTGGGAGCGCTCCAATCGCTTGTCTCTCATGATCATGAAAAGCACAATTACTCTTGGGATTCGGGGAGCAATCCCTGATTCTGAATGTGCTAAGACTTATCTAGCGTCAGTGGAGGAGCAATTTAAAGGCTCAACAAAAGTCTACGCTAGTACGTTGATCATGAAAATGCTCACCACTAAGTATGATGGTAAAAGCGGCGTGAGAGAACATATCATGACTATGAATGATATGGCCGCAAAATTAAAGGGCATGGACATGGAGATTTCTGAGGGCTTTCTGGTTCACTTCATCATGACTTCTCTCCCTATGGAGTATGGTCCCTTCAAGATTAATTATAATACTCAGAAGGAGAAGTGGACCATGAGTGAGCTCACATCTATGTGCGTTCAAGAAGAAGAGCGGCTTAAGGTTGAAAGGATAGATTATGCTCATCTTACTTCCATAAACTTAGGGAAAAGAAAGTCTCAGGGTGATGGGAAACCTAAGAAGAAGATGAACATCTCTAATATTGATGCAAGCAAGCTAGGGGCTTCTGGCACCAAGGCCATCCCTACAGAGCCTAAGGGCCCTAAGTGTCGTTTCTGCAAGGAAGATGGGCATGTCATGAAAGAATGTGATGGTTTTAAGGCATGGCTTGCTAAGAAGGGTAATGAATCAATTTACTAAGTTTATGAGTAATTAATTTACTTATTTCCCCTAAATAATGATGAGTTGACTCAAGTGCCACTTGCGCATTTCGAACTCATTTCAGGGATTCCATTCCGTGAGGACACTCCAAAGGATGGATCAAAGTCTTAGATTTTCAAGTGGCAAGGAGACTCGTGAACAAGGATTAGTATTTTTCCTTCAGTGTTGGAGATTGTTCATCCTCCGTGATAATAATACTCTTATGTTCCTAACATGAGGGACCTTATTTTATTTCTCTATGAGATGATGGATTTATTTGTTGTTTTGTGAACCAATATTTTGTTATTAAGAGTTGTCATGATGGTTTTGGTTGTGTTGTCTCTTTTAAATCCTTGAATGTGTATCATTTAAGCCATATTCCGAAGGGGAGAATTAAACACTCTCATTTAGAGACATCTTTGCCTAATTGCCTTATCTGATTTAGGTCACAATTTTGGTTATATTAAGGGAAATATGTAAAGAAAGCTAATAAATGAGTTCTTCACAGTACTTGGGATTTAGAATTAATATGCAAAATATGTGGTACATTTCCTAGTACTTATAAGTTATAAGTATATTACTCTTTTATTACCTTCGTCGCTAATTATTTCCCAATATTCACCTATGTTAAACACTCTAATTCTTTATAGAATGTTTGCATCAGTGGGAGCTATACACAAAAGACCAATAAAAAAATTATGTTGATGGGTTCATATAAGAAATAAGAAGAGAAATTGCATGTACGCTAAGATGAGTGGGAGCTAATATACCATGTTTGTACTTTATGGTACGATACATATAAAATTGGTTTCCCCACTACTAAGTCCACTATCTAAGGTGAAAACAATGCAATTTTGAATTTTAGCTATGTTGTGATACAACTAGGCAAGCCTTGTTTGTAGCTTAACAATTTTGCTCGGACTTAGACTGATACACTACATAATTATTATTATTTTGTGTGATAAGAAATCTGCACATTAGTTTGCGAGTAACAACAAATAAGTGAGTATCATGTTGTGAAAGATAATGTCCAAGACCAAATATTAAATCCAGCATATATGCACTAAGTTCATGATAGCTGATCCCCTAACTAAAGGCTTACCACTAATTTTGCTAGCATAAGTATAACTCAAGGCCTCTAATTGTTGGGATAACTATATAAATGAGATCTCAAATTTTGATCTGGACAATAAGAAAGTTTGTTTTGCTGAACAAGTGCACATGATGATTAATAAAGAAACAAACTGTTAGGACCATAAGTAGGGAGTATGTCTGCATGCACATACAAACTCCCAACCATGAATAATTATCCGTGTCAAGATGAAGTATTATGCTATAGATAATGGGGTTCCAGTAATAACTATTCGATTACTATGAATACATTACCTTGGTATGGTATTTTGTCGAGATATGGACTAATAATGATTAACCATTCGATCAAGTGGGAGAATGTTAGAATTATAATGTGATCAAATGGTCAAAATGTTAATTACCATAAGTTAATATGGGCCCATTAATTAATTTCGGGATTAATACCAATTAAATGGCAATTAACAAATCGGGCCCGTGATTGGGGGGCTAAATTACTCTAATTATGGTTTGGTCCCACGGTCAAAGGCGACACATTATAAATAAGGGGGCAGGCTCACATACGATCAGTGCATAGCATTAGTCGTCTGCCTTACAAAATTACTCTGAAACCAATCTAGAGGTGTCGCTAATTGACGTGAAGATTCAGCCATCATCCAGCGAGGCGCCGGAGGCCAGAACTACTACACAGCTACGTGTGTTTGTTCGTCGACAACGACTTGATGGCATCTTCAACCGGAGGTAATCAATCTACTGCCTCCAATTTCCGCATGAGACCAAATTGTGTTCATGTATAATAGATGCGATCCGATTAGCACTTGTATAATCTCAGCAATATATCTAACAGGTGTACCCTAACGTGAGGGGATGAAATGATTGCTCAAAACATAATAAAAGTTTCAAATTACAACATAGTACATTGTTGAGGGGACACCCTAGAGGGTGTACCTCACATAGCCACTTCAAGGAATATACAAGGCTAGTAATGTGATGAATAAGATCAATAGGGATTCAAATTTGAGCAGTGTGAGAATATCATTAGTTTTTTCTTTCCAATCTACAATCGAAACAAAATCAAAGGGCAAAGGTGCTCAAATGAACAGGAAGCCTACAAACCCCGAGAGCAACCAAGTAATCGGCTCTGACTGGCCAAATCGACTGAGCGACCCAATCCATGGTTCACCTTTGGCTCTGTATTGGCTCGAGTCCTCTATCTTTCAGATCCAGGCATCGGTGTTGTCTTATAGCACCAGATGACCATAACTCTCTCTCTCTCTCCCTCTCCCTCTCCCTCCCTCTCTCCCTCTCTCTCTCTCCCTCCCTCTCTCC
>LR738712.1:889588873-889666936 GCA_902687465.1 Secale cereale | reverse complement strand
GGATCTCACCAAGAAGGATGGGAGGTGTTGGCGGGAGGGGTAGTCAGCAGGTGGAACTGTTCGCAAAGGGCCACGGCGAGCCCCAGAGCCGGGCGGCTGGGCTGCTCGGCCTCCGCCATGGTCGCTGATCCGTGTTGATGCATCATCAGAAGGAATAGGGTGGCACATCTTCGGGTCTTCGTGTATGTATGTCTTGTGCGTCGTTGAGGCGAGGCGAGGTGAGGTGAGGAGCAAACGGGGAGGATGAGGGATTGCAGGGAGGAGGGATTAGATCGAGATTTATAGGAAGAGAATGGCGGGAGAGAAATGCGGGGAGGCGTTGGATGCGAGGTTGATCCGTGTGAGGCGCATCGAGCGGGCGATTAATCGCTGCACCAACGACTGGAGGAGGGGGAGGGAGTAAATAGGGGAGGAGAGTGCCTAGTTTCTAGGGATAATTAATTCCTTCTTTCTTTCTTTCCATAATAGAAATGATGAATACTAGGAATCAGACGGACAGACCAATTCTTCCTCGGTTACAGGCCTTTCCATATTAATATGAAGACTAGGGAATCGAGATGGACGGGCTAACCTTCCTTGGTTATTAAAGGCCTAGATAGATACTCGTGCAGCACCAACAACGACACCTATAATACTAACTTTTTCCTTCCTTGCTGTGATAAACTTTTGCATAGCTATCTATCTATCTGTCATTTTTTATGGGCTTGTACCTATCTATCTTGGAAGCAATATGATAGGAATGCAACGTCCCTGCCAAAACATTGTTCCTTCAGTTTCAGTCAAACGATCTGAGCTATATGCACCTGCTGGCTGTTGCGGCCTGATTGGTTCTACATGATCATGGCAACAAGCAGCCAAAATATCACTCTTGACCATTTTCTTTTGTATTTCCACCTTTCCAACTAGGTTTGTGCTTTGCCTCTTCCTGTAGCACGGTCAATAACAACATTTTCATAAGCCAATGAATATTTCTCCTTTACATACACAAACAGGAGAGCACATGTTCGATCAATGCATCTGCAAACACACGACAAGATTTTTGTGGTCGCAACGTCAATCAATCAAACCAAGGTTGATCCATCCAGTAATACATCAATGTTTCTCTGAATGTAATGTTGCTCCGGGTGGGCGGAAATTGGACAAGCTTTCTCTTGTAACAATGTATTATTATATATCACATTGTTGAGAGTATAAATACAACAACTTGTGTGCTTTGCCACGTACTGTACAATCTATCAATACCAATACCAGATTGGATGATATCTTGTATGCTAGAACGAAAGAAAGAAAGAAAGAAAGAAAGAAATGCATGGCAATATTTGAATTTCACATGCAAGGAAGAACAACCCTGCCATGAGCTCCTTAATTATAGTTGACCACCATGCAGGGCTGCCGCCTAACACAATTGTACAACAACCACTCTATTACACACACTTGTTGTGGATAGCCATCTTAGTTGCTCTTGGTTTCTCTTCCCTTAAGCCAAGATAGCTAAGCGTAAGTATATCTTCTCTTGCATTTCACAGCTAGCACCTCTTCATCTCAGGAAAACAAAGTAAACAACTTAAAGCCATCACATATTAGTTATTTTGTATGCCCACACAGCTACCAAAAGCAAGAAACTGTGCAGATTCGCTCTTCTCATCCCACATAAAAGGAAGCAATGTCCACTTACGACTAAGCCAGGAAAAGCATATGCATCTCCTAAGAGTCATGGGTAAGGCCTAGGCACATAATCATCACCAGGGCGCACCGACGAAAGTAGGCTTCATCTATCTTGGTAATCAAACTCAGAAAACAAAATTGTTGGATATTACTGGAAGCTATAGGAGTCTACACAATGGCATTAATAGTAAACAATTAAAAATAATCCCCATTCTCCTAGTGGTGAACATCAGAGATATTTTTCCATTTAAGTCCAGACTGAACCAAAAGTCCAAATATCAGAGCTGAGCAGTAGTGGAGGGTAGGATTGAACCTGTGATCGTTCAGGTTGGGGGGGTAGGAATGTGCCATTCTCAATCAAAAACTCGACAACTATCTTTGTTCCTTTCCTTGAGAGCAATGGTGCACAGAATTCCTTGGATCAAGACAAAAGAGTAATTTTAAGACACCCAGCGTAAGGTACATTATGTTGAGTTGACATGTAATAAACATTTTGAAGGAACCTAGGTAAGCTGCATAGCAAAAGGCTGTAATGCACAACGTCCAATCCAGATATATATGAAACCAGATACACCATCTAGCCACTTTAAACCAGAGCAAGTTTACAATCAGCAGGTCAGCTACAAGTAAACCTCACCTACATATCTAATATTGAAATGGAGCTCTCATAGAATGGAAAACAAATTTTGTTAAGACAAGTCAATCAGTAGATAAATAAATAAATAATTAATTTTAAAAAACACTCTTATATCATGGGACGGAGGGAGTATAACATAGATCAACTACATGGCAGAAACCTGGACACCATAGGGTTCAATCCAGAAAATAAAAAAATGAAGCCAGGCACACCATTCAGCTACTTTATATATGGTTACCATCTGCTCGTCAGCCAATGTTTTTAAAGCGGTAAAGCGAAGCGAGGCGCTGGGGGCGCCTCACTTCTTAAGCGCTAAAGCGTAAAGCGAGGTGACACTTTAGACAAATTCTGAACCTGATGGGCAATAGAATAGAGCACTATTTAGTGAGACATACAAACGTTGATTCTAATCCACCAGTGAGCACATATATTCTTATCCATCCACTAAACAGTAAGCAACTAGACAACTACTATAATAAGAGAGGAAGTAGCAGCACCTATCAACAGAGGAGCTATCCATAGCATAACACACAATAGCAGGAAAGGCTGGACGCTGGTGCAGATTTGAGAAAGCTACAGCCACAGGAGAGACGAAAGAGCTGAAAGCCTAGAGATTTACACGCTCTCGTTTTGGTTCTCTCTCTTTCTTTCCTCTCCAGTAACTGTTTCGCATGTGAGCCCAGTTTTCCCGCCCAGCACTTTTCCCCGCGATAAATCTCTGTTCCCCTGCCTGGCAAGCCTAAGGCGCCCTCTCCGCCCTAAAGCGCTAATTAGGATGCCTAAGTAGGCGCTTCAGACGCTTTAGTATCTAACGCGAACGCCTTAGACACATGTCTAAAGTGAGTTGAACGCTTTGATCCCGGAGGGCGCTCTGACGCTAAAGCGTCCTTAAAGTGATGCTTTAGGGACGCTTTAAAAATAGAGTCGTAGGCTACAAGTTAACATCAACTACATACCTAATGATGAAACATGGAGCCGCAAAGCAAGTATATGAAAACTTGGAAACTAAGCATCGCTAGACCAGAGTATACAATAAAGTGAGACCAAGAAGATGATGTTGACATAACCAGTAGCTACCATGTGCAAAGAGAGGAGAAGACAAAAATAATGTCTCATCTTTGCGAAACTACCACATAACCCAAGTGTTGGCGGCACAGCTAGAACGCCTCATCTTTTACAAACTGGTGGTCGGCCGCAAGGAAAACATAAATATTAGATGAGTGTGCAAGTAGTTCAAAAAGGCACTGCATTAAGAGCTGCAAAAATTACTATAGGAGCTCTTAACTTCACATTTTCCATTAAAAACCCATTTTATAGTTCTTAGAGCAACATAACAACAAACTAGGCTTACTTATTCTTAGAAAATCTAGGCTCAAAAAATAAAATGCCAAATAATCCAAGTACAAACAAGAGCATCAACTTAAGCATAGAAATACTGACATGTTTGATGAAGCAACAACACCCCTCAAAATAACTGGAACATACTTTGCTAGACGTTCTCAATCACAACTCAACAACTATAAAGAATGCTGATTCGAACAGCAAACACAACTACACATCCAACATCAATTGTTATAAGCACTACTCATTTCACACTTAAAAAATACTAGGTGAACCAAATCCAATGAGTAAGTGATAGGGTAGAATACTTCTGCATCCAAACATACACTAGTAGTAGAAGCAGCAAAAGACGGGTTGAAGCTAACCATGAGTAGGGCTCGTCGAGCAATGATCGGGAGCTCACGCACACGCCGCGACCATCCCAACTCTGCACTTCAACCTTTACAAAAACAAAGCAAATTTGCAAATCAATGATCCCTCACGTTATCCTTGTACAAAAAAAAGCAAATTTGCAATCCATGAATTGAATCATACATTCATACCAAGATTAGGACAGGAGACACAAAACACATTATCCAGAACCGTAAGTATCCCTTGATTTGTTGATTTAAAAATACGTAAATAATGTTTGATACTCTTGGAATACTGCTGCGATACGTTTTGGATACGTGAAACCCCTCGACGCATCTTTTGACGATTCCCATCATGGGCATGAGTTCATGTAAAATGGTGACAATCGATGTTCTTGTTCATTTCAAAGGTGAGCAAAGAACGAGCCGTACACTGATTGAGAGCAATGTGTATTTATCACAATCCAATCGACCTTAAACAATAGTGAATTGAGCTAATTAATGTCAAACATATAGTTTTTCCCCAACAAACACATAGTCAGGTCTACACACGACTTACAGGTTAAAGCAACAAATAGCACAAGCTACACTATGGTTCGGTCCTAATCGACACCTTCAGGTATTTACAAGTCGACTTTGTTGTATAAGAATTATAAGGTACCTTTGTCTACATATATTACAGAGAGCCTGCAATACTTTCACTTAGAAAAGGAACCACATATAGGACAAGAACAGTCTAGCCTACAGCAGCACATATGCACACAACAATGAAAGGAGCAAATAGAAAGTGTGTTCTGTCTTACAAGTAAAAAATTCATGTCTTGAAAGAAAATAGCCCAACTTTCTCTACGCTCATGCGCTTGTTGAATGCATACAAGAGGAATATTTCAAACAAACAGTGGTAGTAAACTAAATTTATTAGGATATCCACGATCATGTACCAGAGCACGACACAGCCGAGCACAAGAGAGGAAGGCAGAAACCTTCCATTGGGTTGTCCCTGCATCTATCGCGTTGACGAGTTATATCTGCGTGGGGAAGGGAAGCAAGCACACATCAAGTAAGTAGCCCATGGACAAGAAGAGCAGAAGATGGGCCAGAGCTTACCTTAAAGAGTAGCCTCCATGGACAGGAAGCAGCCCAGGTCACTGTTGTTGCTGACATGCGGCCGATGGAGGTGAGCTCCATGGCATTGGAGCCCTCTCCTCATGTGGATACCGAGCATGAGCCGCGCCTTCCAAAGCCCCTCTGAAGAAGAGGAAGGGAGGCCAAACCCTCGAGATCAAGGCCTGGTTCATCCCTTATAGCACGGCGAGCTGCTCAATATTGTCGCCGTGGCTGGAGGCTACGCCAACCTATCCCAGTCGTGCTTGATATTCCTATCCAGGTCCTGCACATGCAACAGAAAGATAGATTGGAACCTAGATAATTCAACCACAACACATTGTACCATATAAACCCTTGTCAGAAATAACATGATGAAGCTTTTCAGAAGAAAAAATAGAAGAGACGATAGGGATAGGGATGAAAACATGTCCGTCAGCCGTGAAAACAAAATGACCATTCCTCGTCTCCATAACCCCATTGTTAGTGACATGTAGTGTGTTTGTCAGTCAATAAGTAAGCACCCATCTCAACAAAGATAAGTTCCTCGAGTGCTTAAAACTAGGCATGTATCAAGCCATTAACCAATGCTCGACTGCGAATATTATTGTTGATACAGTCATCATACCATATTATCATGTACAGTTTGTGTCCCGAACTCCCGAATCAATCAATTTCAAAAAGTATCAGCAAGTAGATCAATATTTTATTTCCTTTGAGCATTTTAGTGATAAATTACAGATCAGGTAAGTAAATTGTCACTCCTTCATAGATATCTATCTTGTAAACAGTCACTCCTTCACGGACATCTATCTGTCAGAAGAAGCCTACTTAACATCCCAAACTACACAGATATACAACCTATTAAAGGCCCAGTTTTTTGGGCGATTCTCCCAGAATCTTGTATCCATGTTTTTTTTATAATCCTAGTTGTTCACATCCTAACTAGCTAGGATTGTCAAAAAAAAATGCGTACAGAATTCTAGGAGAACCTGGGTGGAGGGTCGATTCTCAAGATTATGGGAGAATCAGCCAAAAGAACTGAGCCAAAGTAGATGAATACACAAAACAAGCTCTGTTTTTTGTTTATGAATGGAATAACATCATGATCCAAATCTCTTGGCATCACAGAGAGTGCGGAGGGCATGGAAACCAATAAGGAAGATGTCGCGGCATCGGGGAATAGAAGATGGGGTGGGGGCGCTAAGTATGCATACCTTTAATGTTGTAGTTTCAGCAGCGTCCAGAGCTGCATGCCCATAGTTAGCAAAATGATTTACCCAACCTGAATATGTAATGTAAACTAATTGACTAGATTTTTTTCAAAGCATTCTTCATAAAAAACACAGGTACAGTAGGATAAACACTTGGATTAATAATTAAGCTGAAGACAACACGACATTAGAATTCTAGCTTTAGTAGGTTGTCTTTGCATACAAATTTTTTCTATAAGAATCTTTTGCTTTCAGCAACCATCATGAAACATACTAATGCTTAGATTAATGTATAAATTAAAGACAGCACAACATTAGGATTCTTCAACAAATTGTCTTTGACTGGAGAGTTTGCTGCTTCGGTCTTTCTACAAGGATATTTAGCTTCAGCAACTATCATCCAAAGCAACAAGTGCAAAATTTATCTGAGAACAAATCATCGAACGATTCAAAATAACCTACTCCCTCCGTTCCAATTTACATGTCGTGGTTTTAGTTCGAAATTGACCTAAAACCACGACGAGTAAATTGGAACGGAGGGAGTAGAAGTTTTGGCACGCCGAGCTTGTCGCAAAACTCATTACAAAAGGGGTTGTAGCTCCTTGATAGGAGCTCGTATGAACCTCTCGGTCATTCCTAGTAGAACTTCCGCACTATTTGGTTCAGCGTGAACAGAGAGCAGCTCGTCTTCCCCCAGCACAATCGACTCGTGGAACGTGTATACGGGGGGGTAGCTTAACACCACGTTCCCGTTCACGTAGTTACCAGATGACCTGCTAGTGATACACAGAGTTAGTAAATAACTAGTCACACATCTTAGCAAAGACCCTCAAGTGCTCGATATCAAACCCTGGATTAAACATGTATTAAGCCATTAACCAATAATTTATTGGAAATACTATCGCTTGGATGGTCAATATATACTATTACCATGTACAATTTGTGTTCTGAATGATGAAAAATCTAGTAGTAGCAACAGTTGATCAATACTCTATTTCCAAAAAAGTCAGGAAAATGGTTCGATTATGTGATCGTTGATGAGTGTATTGAGTGGCCCTGTCCAGATTACAACACTTGCGCTACTATTTCCCTAGGTTTTTGTGAGAACATTAATTCATTCAACCAAACTGTCCAAACAAAGAACATCCCATTGAGCATTTCATTGATAAATTGCATATCAAGTTTTTTAATCTATTTTTTTACAGAAGGAGACTCCTTAAATATGTCAATTCCACAACAACACGGCTGAGTACCCACATCTCCAGATGACGGATGGATTCAGTTGAAGATCCCTATCTCTTGGCATCGCGCAGACGACATAGAGGAGAAAGAACAAAGGAGGAAGATGCAGGGACGGTGGAGAATGGAATGGGGACACAAGTCAGGTGAAGACCAAATATTTTGTACAAGAAACAAACTGACTTACATTAGTGAAAGCTATTAAGATACAAACTTCATATGTCTAAGTTATCTGAAGCAGAACCAATTTGTTCTAAACAGTCCACATCAGACCAATCCAATTCTTCATCAGAGACATAAAAGTATATATCTACCACACCAGCGCAAGGTTAGTGGGCATGGTCAACCTCCTACAAGGCAACCTGCGCCAATAAATATCCTCGTCTGCTACATAATAAAATGGGATCGGATGGGGGCGGGAGGTATAAATACCTTTACCATTGTAGTTTCAACAGCCTCCAGATTTGCATCTCCAGCATTAGCAAAGCAGTTGACCCAACCTGAACATGTAAGTAGTTACAATTTTGTTGCAAAACATAAACAGATTGACTAGATTATTTTTAAAATCATTCTTCATAATAAACTTGGATACATTACGATAATCACTTGGATAAACACTTGAGCTGAAGACAACACAAAATTAGAATTCTAGCTTCAACATGTTATCTTTGACTAGAGAGTTTTTCTAAAAGGATATTTTAGCAAAAGCAGGGTTAGTCAATAACAGGGCTAGCAACAAGAAAAGTTGGACAATAACTAGGCGCCCATCTCAGCAAAAAGCCTCAAGTGCTTACAACTAGACATATATTAATTCATTAACCGATACTCGATTGGAATTTTTATCACTCATACAGTCAGTGCCATTGTTATTTAGCTTTTAGCAACCAAAATCCAAAGTAACAAGAGCGCAATTTATGAGTGAATAAATCATCAAACAATTCATAGTAACCAAATTGCCATTGGTCGTTTCCGTAGACCTATTGTTAGTGACATGCAATGCGTTTGTCAGTCAATAAGCAGCCACCCATCTCAGCAAGGATAAGATCCTCAAGTGCTTAAAACAAGGCATGTATCAAGGCATTAATCAGCTCTTGATTGCAGATTTTATCGCTCATTTGGTCATCATATCATGTTACCATGTACATCTTGTGTCCTGAATCAATCAGGAAATTTCAGAACGTATCAGCAAGTAGATAAATATTTTAATTCCATTGAGAATTACAGTTATAAGTTACGTATCACGTAAGTAAATTGTTACTCCCTTCGCAGGTATCTATCCGTCAGAAGCAGACTATTAGACATCGAAATTCCACGTATATATAACCTATACAGTTGATGAATACCCAAAACAAGCTGTAGTTTTAATTTCCGAATGGATTCACATCACGGCCCAAATATATTGGCATCACAAACAGTGTGGAGGGATGGAGCTGGAGGTATGCATACCTTTAATTCTATAGTTTCAGCAGCGTCCAGAGCTGCATGTGCAGAGTTAACAAAATGATTGACCCAACCTGAACATATAAATAGTTAGAATTTTGTTGCAAAACATGGAAAAATTGACTAGATTTTGCTTTCAAAACATTCTTCATGAAAAACACACACGGGTACTGTAGGATAATCACTTGGATTAATAATACTTATAGGCGGAAGACAACACGACAATAGAATTTGAGCTTCAACTGGCTGTCTTTGACTAGAGAGTTTTTGTAAACGGATATTTCAGCAAAAGCAGGGTTTGCCCTGTTAGCAACAACAGGCAGGGCTGGTCAATATATGTGCGGCCATCTCAGCTAAGAAAGAGCTTCAAGTGCTTACAACTAGGCATGTATTAAGCCGTTAATAGGTGCTTGATTGCAATCTTTATCGCTCACATGGCCAGTTGCATTTTAACATGTAGGAGAATTTGTGTTTTTCTGAATCAAGAAAAGTCAAGACGTTGCAGCAGGTAAGAAAATGTTTTAATCATGTGCATGCTGCGCACGGTCGTTGCCAGATTCTGTATCATGTGTTACTATTGACATTAATTAAACTCACCTGGCTGGACAGTACAGTACAGTACGGTAGATACAAACCAAGGAGTTCCCATTGGGCATCTCAGTTAAAATTAGTAGTACTAAGCAAGTTAGATTAGAATTTTCATAGACTGATAAATATATTAGAAGTGGGCAGACTCATACACATGCCTGTTCCGCATAGAACCAACCTAATACAGTTGTTAGTACCCACCCAAAATAATCAAATCTGTTTTCTTCTCTGGAAGGCGCTTTAGATCCAATCTCCTCTCCTTGGCACCGGAGATAGCACGGTGGGAGGGGAGATGAGCGGCGGCGGGGAATAGAAGATGGGACGGGGGCAAGAGGCCTGACGGACCTGGATGGCGATGCGGTTGGTGTGGAGGCCGTCGGCGCTGCTGCAGGCGACGCGCGGCACCACCTCCGGCCTACTCCTGCTCCATGCAGGAGACGGTCGCGGATCGCTGCAACTGCAACGTGATGCCGCCGGTTGTGGAGTCAGCCCGTAGGTGAAGAAGGCGGGGTGCTGGTCCAACTCGAGCGCCGCGACTACAGAACCGGGTTTGGCCTGTCAGCAACAACAGGCAGGGTTAATAATCAATAAATAGGCGGCCATCTCGGCAAAGAAAGAGCCTCAAGTGCTTACAACTAGACATGTATTAAGCCGTTAAACGATGCTCGATTGCAATCTTTATCGCTCACACGGTCGGTTGCATTAACATGTAGTATAATTTTGTGTTCTGAATCAGGAAAATTGAAGAAGTTGCAGCAAGAAGACCAATGTTTTACTCCCAATGACAGTAAGAAAATGTTTTAATTTTGCGCATGTTGCGCACGGTCCTTGCTGGATTCTGCATCGTGTGCTACTATTGACATTCATTCAACTCAACTGGTTGGATAAACAAGGGAGTTCCCATTTGGCACCTCAGTTACAATTACGTACTAAGCTAGTAGAGTAGAATTTTCATTGACGCATATAAGTATCTATCAGAAGCAGAGCCATACACATCCCAGTTCCGCATATATAGAACCTGGAAAAGAAGATGGACCTGGATGGACCTGGATGGCGATGCGGTTGGTGTGGAGGCCGTCGGCACTGCAGCAGTAGAGACGGTCTCGTGGATCGCTGCAGCTGCAACGTGATGCCGCTGGTGGTGGAGTCAGCCCGTCGGTGAAGAAGGCGGTCCAAATCGAGCGCCTCCGCCCCGGCCGCCGCGAGTGCACAACAGGTCGAAGACGCTCGTCCGGGACTTGAGCCACGACGAGGAGGATAGATCTTGGACCGCCGCCTTCTCTGCTGCTCGCCTCGATCTCGAAGCGCCGCATCCTCTGCTGCTCACCTCGATCTCGAAGCGCCGCACGGGAGGGAGGGAGGGAGAGAGGGTGGTGGCGGTGGCTCAGCATCGAGGGAAGATGGGGAGAGGAGGCGAAGGCGGCGGCGGCACATCAGGAGAATTTGGGCAAGAGATTGCGTCGTTTTCTCTTCTGGCTTTTCCTTTTCTTTCTGCTTTTCAACCTTTATTAATTATGGAACAGTGGCTTTCCTTTTCGTTTTGGCAGCAAAATTTTAGAATGGATCAAAATTTCAGGCGGGAGGGAGGAAATGATTTTTTTTCCTTTGTGTTGTAGATTATTTTTCTCTATCTATATACGTGGTATTCGATCAAACGGGTGGCCTGCACTCCGTTGGTCAAACGGGGCTCCTCCTCCCTCGTCCTTCGCCGCACGCTGCCGGCTCAAAGTAGATGGGCTAGTATTTGTTAATTGTGTCAGCCGGTGGATTTACTCGAGTGCAGCACCAATTTGCTTGGACACAGGGGGGCCGCGAAAGTGCTTGGTGTTTGACGTGAGCATGCCGTGCATGCTCGGGTCCTCGGAATGGAAGGCGGTCGGTCCGGGAGTGAGGCGGCTGCCCAAGACAAGTGATTGGTCTGCATGCCTGTTCCGGCTGATGGATTGGCGAGGACGACACGGGGAGAGGAGGATGCTGATGTTTTCTCCTCGAGCAACTCCGACTTTGATGGACTCGCGGCACCATGCCATGGATTGGTGTGTCCGCAAGATGTGGTTGAGCGTCACTGCACGGGGATAGTCCATGGAATCCAAGGTGGAGCTGGATGGGTGGTTTCGGCCGGCCATGTGGATATTGACACCGGGCGAGGTGGATGATGCAGTGATTGTATTTTTGGCGAAGAGGATGGAGTCAACGTGATGCAGCCACGGGAAACCTTTGTGTCAAGTGAAAAAAAAGAACTTCATTGTGTTGTTTTGTTTTAATCCGAAACACCTTTGCATTTCATTTGCGAGGGACCGACCAAACCGATATTAAATATAAGTGATTTAGAGATTTCATCGGTATGGGTTGCCCATAAAGGAAGGGTACTTTGATGCCACAAAAACAGTTTTTTTTTCTTTTCTTTTCTCAACGAACGCAATTTGCAAGACTGTCACAAAAACACCTTTGCATTTAATATAAAGGTGTCCTGCAACAAGACTGCCACAAAAAACACCTTCCTCTATTATCTTTTACTCCATTTGCTAATAAATATAAGTGTTTTAGAGATTTCATCGGTATAGGCTGCATATTTAGGGATGTATGTAGACGTATTACAATCTCTACGGGTGAAAAGAAAAGAAAAAAAAGTTTTATTTGTCGTGTTCGACCACGCAGGGATTGAATTCCCTTTCCTATCAATGAGAAAAGAAAAGGAAAAAAACGCTGCTTCGATCATGTATAATGCATATATACAGAGACAAGAATTAATACGATGCAAAGAAGGACCCGGAAGGACAATCATTAATTAACGAGAAGGACCAGAAGGATCGATGGCGTAGAGGAGACGCTCTTCGATTGTGTGACTTTTTTTTTCTAACGTACATGCGGATTCTCAAAAAAAAAGAAAAAAAGAAGCAACGTGTAGATGATGGCACCACTACGCTCCTGCATGTTTTGAGCTGGAACACTGTTAAGAAAGCCCTCCCACCATGTGTTGTTGATGGAGTTTCCATAGCCGGTGGGCTTAGGTTAGGCATTCCCTCCACGGCATTGACGGTCCTCCACACCCCGTGCGAGAACAGAAGTGGCAATTTGTGCAGAAATGAGCGACCGTCTCATAGAATGCCATGCAAAGGCGGCATGTCGGATTGCTAGGTTTTCCATTGTGAGGATTGTTACATACAGGACAAGCCAGCCAGGCGAAGAGCCTGCATTTGGGGATGGCCTGTGCTCTTTCCAACCTTAGCAGGGCGGAAAGGCACCAAGCGAGCAGGGAACTTCAATGTCTTGTTTTATTTAATATATATACGGAACACCGTGCATTTCAATTATGAGGGATCAACCAAATCGACGGTCACAACATGCTTTACATCGATTTTCTTTTGTTTTTCGCTGAGAAAAGGAAAGAAAAAAGGAAAAAGTTTTTATTTGTTGCGATCGACCACGCACGGACGGATGGATTCCATTTTTTGCACTGAGAAAAGAAAAAAACGCTTCGATCGTGTATTATATGGCGGCCAGCTAACGAATGTACGTGCGCGAGACCGGCGAACTCTTCTAATTAGTACTTCCTCAAAAAACAAAAAATAAAACATGCATGCATGCATTTCCAAACTCCAACACGTGCTTACGTACGTGCACCCCAGTCGGTCTCGCGCACGGCCAACTAATCACCTGTACCTATATATACCTTATCCAACATCTCAAGGGAAGAGCTACTGCACAACCATCCCTATGCGTCAAACCGTTGTCCATAGTTTGCATCTTGCTGTCGAGGTCAACCACCGGATCTGAGGGAAAGCCTTCCGAAGACCTTTCGGTGGCCATCGCAATCTGCAACAAGACTGTCGTTGCAGGCCGGAGTGGTCATCTCCACGGACGAATCTGGGTGATGGGATGACCTCTTCAGAAACCCACCCATGTCTGGCCAGATCAGAACGACTGGTATATGGCGACAACAATCACCACGCCACAGATCAAGCCCAGCCAGCATCCGCATATCAAGTCCCGCCAGCATCGATTACCACCGACCCATGCCTTGCTCAGGCTGAGCAGCACAACAAGAAGGCGAGGCACCCAGGGGAGGACACGGGGGAGCGTTCCACCAGGACAACCACTAGCCTGCTGTCGTTTAGCAATTGACGTCGTGACCCGCCGCCATGCCCACGACCTTCATGACCACGTTCAGATCCACGCGGGGAGGAACGGCTCAGGAGTGGCACTTTCTTTCATATATAAACTATTTATTCCAAGAACAATCGTTGGCGGTTACTGTTCATTATACATACTCACTGTTCGTACATACTTATTATTCATTGACGCTGAGTTGCCGTGAATACGAAAGTCGAAAAAAACTCAAAAAAATCAGAAAAATCAAATCGCTCCCGCTTTAATTATATAGTACTTATATCTTGAATGTTCGATGGTCTGGTTCGGCATCGTTGGTGAGGGAGATTAATAAGCATGCGGTCATAATTTGACAAAAAAAAATCCTAACAGTAAAATGTGAATGACAGTACGCATTACGGTCAGAAGAAGGATCAATTATAAAGAAATTATATTCCATCCTCAAACGTGCATTGCTTACAATGGTCTCCTTAGTCATGACTAGCGACTCAGTCCAAGCAATACCCATGTTGCGAGTAAGGGCATTTCTAACCGATCCTTCAAAAGTTAAAGGAGTGTATACCTTACTGGAGTATATATACTCCACTAAACTTTCGCTACACCTGGCCGATCCCATAAAGTTCACGGAGTAAAACTAAATTTTCACAAATTCAACACGTAAACATGCATTTAAACTTCTCGCAACCGAACATTAAATACAAATTGAACTAAAACTAAACTTGAACTACTTTTGGCCGAAGTAGAGGTCGAGCCAATCCTTCCGGGTGAGGACACCGTCGGTGAGAGCAGGATCCAGGCCGGTGCCGTCATCGCCGTCACCTGGAAAGACGCTCCACCACTCCTCGCCCCCCTCCTTGCCATCTTCGTTGTCGGAGATGACGATGACTTTGCAGCCATTGGAGACGAATATCACCCTCTCCACCTCCACGAGCTCCGGGTGTTACCGCCGGAGGTCATCCATGTAGGCCACTGTTGGAAATATGCCCTAGAGGCAATAATAAAAGAGTTATTATTATATTTCCTTGTTCATGATAATTGTTTATTATCCATGCTATAATTGTATTGATTGGAAACTCAAATACATGTGTGGATAAATAGACAAACTTTGTGTCCCTAGTAAGCCTCTTCAGGACTAGCTCGTTGATCAAAGATGACCGCGGTTTCCAGGTCATAGACATGAGTTGTCATTTGATAACGGGATCACATCATTAGGAGAATGATGTGATGGACGAGACCCAAACGTTAAACATAGCTTTTGATCGTATCAGTTATCGCTATAGTTTTCTGCATGTCAAGTATAAGTTTCTATGACCATGAGATCATGTAACTCACTGACACCGTAGGAGTGCTTTGTGTGTGCCAAACGTCGCAACGTAACTGGGTGACTATAAAGGTACTCTACAGGTATCTCCGAAGGTGTCTGTTGAGTTGACATGGATCGAGACTGGGATTTGTCACTCCGTGTGACGGAGAGGTATCTCCGGGCCCACTCGGTAATGCATCATCTCAATGAGCTCAAAGTGACTAAGTAGTTAGTCACGGGATTATGTATTACGGTAACGAGTAAAGAGACTTGCCGGTAACGAGATTGAACTAGGTATAGAGATACCGACGATCGAATCTCGGGCAAGTAACATACCGACGAGACAAAGGGAACTGTATACGGGATTGCCTGAATCCTTGACATCGTGGTTCATCCGATGAGATCATCGAGGAACGTGTGGGAACCAATATGGGTATCCAGATCCCGCTATTGGTTATTGGCCTGGGAGTGTCTCGGTCATGTCTGCATAGTTTCCGAACCCGCAGGGTCTACACACTTAAGGTTCGGTGACGCTAGGGTTGTTAGTGAGAACAGTGCATGGTTACCGAAGGTTGTTCGGAGTCCCGGATGAGATCCCGGACGTGACGAGGGTCTCCGGAATGGTCCGGGGATGAAGATTGATATATAGGATGAGAGTGTTCGGAGTCCGGAAGTGTTTCGGGGAGTATCGGGAAGACGGCGGATGACCGAAAAGGGTTTCGGGGGTCCCGGAAGGAGTTTCGGGCCTAATGGGCCACAAAGGGGGACACAACAGCCCTCATAGGGCTGTGCGCCCCCCCTGGGCCCTCTCCTCATGCGCAAGGGGGGCTGGCCCCCCCTAGGGCTGCCGCACCCCCCTAGGCTTGGGGGGCAAGGCACTTGGGGGGGGGAACCCTAACCCTGGGGCGCCGCCCCCTCCCACCTCCCCTTGGCCGCCGCCCCTAGGGGTAAACCCTAGGGCGCCCCCTCCCCTCTACTCCCCCTATATAAAGAGAGGCAGAGGGAGGGCAGCCACACACGTTCGTGCCTCGGTGCTGCCCTCCCTCTCCCATAACAATCTTCGTTTTCCCGCGGTGCTT
Source organism: Secale cereale (assembly GCA_902687465.1). Classification (NCBI taxonomy): domain Eukaryota; kingdom Viridiplantae; phylum Streptophyta; class Magnoliopsida; order Poales; family Poaceae; genus Secale; species Secale cereale. The sequence goes on along the minus strand of LR738712.1, from coordinate 889,650,866 downwards.
GGCGAAGCCCTGCTGGAATCCTCCACCACCATCTCCACCACGCCGTCGTGCTGCCGGTGTCTCCATCAACCTCTCCTTCCCCCTTGCTGGATCAAGAAGGAGGAGACGTCCCCGAGCTGTACGTGTGAAGAACGCGGAGGCACCGTTGCTTCGGTGCTAGGATCTTCGGCGATCTGAATCGCGGCGAGTACGACTCCATCAACCGCGTTCTTGAACGCTTCCGCTTAGCGATCTACAAGGGTATGTGGATCCAACTCTCCCCTCGTAGATGCATCTCCTAGATTGATCTTGGTGAACGTAGGAAAAATTTTTGTTTCCCATGCAACGTTCCTCAACAGTGGCATCATGAGCTAGGATCTTGCGTAGATGCTTTCACGAGTAGAACACAAAAGGGTTTGTGGACGTTGATGTTTAGATTGCTTCCCTCCTTAGTCTTTCTTGATTCAGCGGTATTATGGGATGAAGCGGCCCGGACCAACTTTACATGTCCACGTACATGAGACCGGTTCCATCGACAGACATGTGACTTTTGTTGCATAAGATGGCTGGCGGGTGTCTGTCTCTCCTATCTTAGTTGAATCGGAACAGAACAAGGCGGTCCTTGTAGAAGGTTAAATAGCAACTTAAATATCACCGTTGTGGCTTTGCGTAGGTAAGAAGCGTTCTTGCTAGATACCCATAGCAGCCACGTAAAACATGCAACAACAAATTAGAGGACGTCTAACTTGTTTTTGCAGGGTATGTATGTGATATGATATGGCCAATGACATGATGAGATATATTTGATGTATGAGATGATCATGTTGTAATAGTTAATATCGACTTGCATGTCGATGTATACGGCAACCGGCAGGAGCCATAGGGTTGTCTTTAATTTTTTTGTATGACCTGCGTGTCAATCATTAAGCGCTTTGTAATGCTTTACTTTATTGCTAAACGGTAGCAATAGTAGTAAGAGCATGGTGGGCGCGCGACAACCCCGATGGCGACACGATGATGGAGATCATGATGATGGGGATCATGGTGTGGCGCCGGTGACGATGGAGATCATGCCGGTGCTTTGGAGATGGAGATCAAAAGCACGAGTTGATGGCCATATCATGTCACTTATGATTTGCATGTGATGTTAATCCTTTTATGCATCTTATTTTGCTTAGGACGACGGTAGCATTATAAGATGATCCCTCACTAAAATTTCAAGATAAAATTGTGTTCCCCCCGAGAGTGCGCCGTTGTGAAGGTTCGTCGTTTCGAAGCACCACGTGATGATCGGGTGTGATAGACTCTACGTTCGCATACAACGGGTGCAAGCCAGTTTTGCACATGCAGAACACTCGGGTTAGACTTGACGAGCCTAGCATGTACATACATGGCCTCGGAACACGGAAGACCGAAAGGTCGAGCATGAGTCATATAGTAGATATGATCAACATGTAGGTGTTCACCATTGACACCACCTCATCTCACGTGATGATCGGACTTGGGTTGGTGGATCTGGATCATGTCACGCTCGAATGACCAGAGGGATGTCAATTTGAGTGGGAGTTATAAATAATTTGATTAGGTAATAACTCACTTATCATGAACAATAGTCTAAAATGTCTTTGCAAATCTTTGTTGTAGATGGCTCGCGCAGTAGCTCCCCTGAATTTTAATGCGTTCCTAGAGAAAGCTAAACTGAAAGATGATGGGAGCAACTTTGTGGACTGGCTCCGCAATCTGAGGATCATCCTCACAGCTGCCCAAAAGGTTTATGTCTTAAATGCACCGCTAGGTGAACCCCCCGCTCCTCAGGCCTCTGCGGACGTTATGAACGCCTGGCAGTCGCGTTCGGATGACTACTCAATAGTGCAGTGTGCTATATTGTATAGCTTGGAAGGAGGACTTCAAAGGCGTTTTGAACGTCATGGAGCATATGAGATGTTCCAGGAGTTGAAGTTCATCTTTGAAAAGAATGCCAAGATCGAGAGGTATGAGACCACCGATAAATTCTTTGCTTGCAAGATGGAGGAGAATTCGTCTGTCAGTGAGCACTTACTGAAGATGTCTGGGTACTATACCCGCATAGCTGATCTGGGACTTGTGTTCCCGGACGAGGCTATCATTGACAGAATTCTCCAGTCACTCCCGCCTAGCTACAAGAGCTTCGTACAGCAGTATAACATGCAAGGGATGAACAAAACCATCGCCGAGCTGTTTTCGATGCTGAAAGTCGCTGAGGCAGACATCCAGAAGGAGTATCAAGTGTTGATGGTCAATAAAACCACCAGTTTCAAGAAGAATGGCAAGGGCAAGAAGGGTAACTCTAAGAAGGGTGGCAAGGCAGTTGCTCATCCAGTGAAGAAACCCAAGGCTGGGCCCAAGCCAGAGACTGAGTGTTTCTATTGCAAGGGGAACGGCCACTGGAAGCGGAACTGCCCCAAGTATCTGGCAGACAAGAGGGGGCCAACAACAACAACAAGCAAGGTATATGTGATATACATGTTATTGATGTGTACCTTACCAACTCTCGTTGTCGTGCCTGGGTATTTGATACCGGTTCGGTTGTTCACATTTGCAACTCTAAACAGGAACTGCGGAATAAACGGAGGCTGGCGAAGGAAGAAGTGACGATGCGCGTGGGAAATGGTTCCAAGGTTGATGTGATCGCCGTCGGCACGCTCGCTCTTCGATTACCATCGGGATTAGTTATGAACCTGAATAATTGTTATTTAGTGCCTGCGTTAAGCATGAACATTATATCTGGATCTTGTTTGATGCGAGACGGTTACTCATTTAAATCAGAGAATAAAGGTTGTTCTATTTATATGGGTAATATCTTTTATGGTCATGCACCCGAAGTGAGGGGTTTATTCTTATTGAATCTCGATAGTGATGATACACATGTTCATAACATTGATGCCAAAAGATGTAGAGTTGATAATGATAATACCACTTTCTTGTGGCACTGCCGTCTGGGTCATATCGGCGTGAAACGCATGAGGAAGCTCCATGCTGATGGACTTTTGGAGTCTCTTGATTTTGAATCACTTGACACATGCGAGCCGTGCCTCATGGGCAAGATGACAAGGACCCCGTTTTCAGGGACAATAGAACGGGCAAGTGACTTATTGGAAATCATACATACTGATGTGTGTGGTCCGATGAGTGTCACGGCGCGCGGTGGATATCGTTATTTTCTCACCTTCACTGACGACTTAAGTAGATATGGGTATATTTACTTAATGAAGCATAAGTCTGAAACTTTTGAAAAGTTCAAGCAATTTCAGAGTGAAGTTGAAAATCATCGTAACAAGAAGATCAAGTTCCTACGATCTGATCGAGGGGGAGAGTATCTGAGTTATGAGTTTGGCAATCACTTAAGAAAATGTGGAATCGTTTCACAGTTGACGCCACCTGGAACACCACAGCGTAATGGTGTGTCCGAACGTCGTAATCGAACCCTATTAGATATGGTGCGTTCTATGATGTCTCTTGCCGATTTGCCACTATCGTTTTGGGGATATGCGTTAGAGACAGCTGCATTCACTTTAAATAGGGCTCCATCTAAGTCCGTTGAGACAACACCGTATGAACTATGGTTTGGTAAGAAACCTAAGTTGTCTTTTCTCAAAGTTTGGGGTTGCGATGCTTATGTCAAAAGGCTTCAGCCAGAAAAGCTCGAACCCAAAGCGGACAAATGTGTCTTCATAGGATACCCAAAAGAGACAGTTGGGTACACCTTCTATCTCAGATCCGAGGGCAAAGTGTTTGTCGCTAAGAACGGATCCTTTCTCGATAAAGAGTTTCTCTCGAAAGAATTGAGTGGGAGGAAGGTAGAACTTGATGAGGTTATTGAACCTCTACTTCAACCAGAGAGTAGCGCAGCACAGAAAGATGTTTTTGTGGAGCCTGCAACAGTTGAAGAGGAAGCCAATGATGATGATCAAGAAGCTTCTGATCAAGTTACTACCGAACCTCGTAGGTCGACAAGGGTACGCACTGCACCTGAGTGGTTTGGTAACCCTGTCTTGGAGGTCATGTTGTTGGACAACAGTGAACCTACGAGCTATGGAGAAGCGATGGTGGGCCCGGATTCCGACAAATGGTTAGAGGCCATGAAATCCGAGATGGGATCCATGTATGAAAACAAAGTATGGACTTTGGAAGTATTACCTGAAGGGCGAAAGGCCATTCAGAATAAATGGATCTTTAAGAGGAAGACGGACGCTGACGGTAATGTCACCGTGTATAAAGCTCTACTTGTGGCAAAGGGTTTTTCACAAGTTCAAGGAGTTGACTACGATGAGACTTTCTCACCCGTAGCGATGCTTAAATCCGTCCGAATCATGTTAGCAATAGCTGCATATTTCGATTATGAAATTTGGCAGATGGATGTCAAAACGGCGTTCCTTAACGGTTTTCTTAAGGAAGAGTTGTATATGATACAACCGGAAGGTTTTGTCGATCCAGAGAATGCTGACAAAGTTTGCAAACTCCAGCGTTCCATTTATGGGCTGGTGCAAGCATCTCGGAGTTGGAATCTTCGCTTTGATGAGGTGATCAAAGCGTTTGGGTTTGTACAAGTTTACGGAGAAGCTTGTATTTACAAGAAAGTGAGTGGGAGCTCTATAGCGTTTCTGATATTATATGTGGATGACATATTACTAATTGGAAACAATATAGAATTTTTGGATAGCGTGAAGGGGTATTTGAACAAGAGTTTTTCGATGAAGGACCTCGGTGAAGCTGCTTTCATATTGGGCATCAAGATCTATAGAGATAGATCGAGACGCTTGATAGGACTTTCACAAAGTACATACCTTGATAAAGTTTTGAAGAAGTTCAAAATGGATCAATCCAAGAAGGGGTTCTTGCCGGTATTGCAAGGTACAAAGTTGAGTAAGACTCAATGCCCAGTGACTGCGGAAGATAAAGAAAAGATGAGTGTCATCCCCTATGCTTCAGCCATAGGCTCTATCATGTATGCAATGCTGTGCACAAGACCAGATGTCAGCCTTGCCATAAGTATGGCCGGAAGGTTTCAAAGTAATCCTGGTATGGATCACTGGACAGCGGTCAAGAATATCCTGAAGTACCTGAAAAGGACTAAGGAGATGTTTCTCGTTTATGGAGGTGATCAAGAGCTCGTCGTAAAGGGTTACGTCGATGCAAGCTTTGACACTGATCCGGATGACTCTAAGTCTCAAACCGGATACGTATATATTCTCAACGGGGGAGCGGTAAGCTGGTGCAGTTCCAAGCAGAGCGTGGTAGCCGATTCTACATGCGAAGCGGAGTACATAGCTGCCTCGGAGGCGGCAAAGGAAGGTGTCTGGATGAAGGAGTTCATGACAGATCTTGGAGTTGTGCCTAGTGCACTAAACCCAATGACTCTGTTCTGTGACAACACTGGTGCCATTGCTCTAGCCAAGGAACCAAGGTTTCACAAGAGGACCAGACACATAAAGCGACGCTTCAATTCCATCCGCGATTCAGTCAAGGAGGAGGACATAAGCATTTGCAAAGTACACACGGATCTGAATGTTGCAGATCCGTTGACTAAGCCTCTTCCACGGGCTAAGCATGATCAACACCAAGACTCTATGGGTGTTAGATTCAATACCTTGTAATGCTAGATTATTGACTCTAGTGCAAGTGGGAGACTGTTGGAAATATGCCCTAGAGGCAATAATAAAAGAGTTATTATTATATTTCCTTGTTCATGATAATCGTTTATTATCCATGCTATAATTGTATTGATTGGAAACTCAAATACATGTGTGGATAAATAGACAAACTTTGTGTCCCTAGTAAGCCTCTTCAGGACTAGCTCGTTGATCAAAGATGACCGCGGTTTCCAGGTCATAGACATGAGTTGTCATTTGATAACGGGATCACATCATTAGGAGAATGATGTGATGGACGAGACCCAAACGTTAAACATAGCTTTTGATCGTATCAGTTATCGCTATAGTTTTCTGCATGTCAAGTATAAGTTCCTATGACCATGAGATCATGTAACTCACTGACACCGTAGGAGTGCTTTGTGTGTGCCAAACGTCGCAACGTAACTGGGTGACTATAAAGGTACTCTACAGGTATCTACGAAGGTGTCTGTTGAGTTGACATGGATCGAGACTGGGATTTGTCACTCCGTGTGACGGAGAGGTATCTCCGGGCCCACTCGGTAATACGTCATCTCAATGAGCTCAAAGTGACTAAGTAGTTAGTCACGGGATTATGTATTGCGGAACGAGTAAAGAGACTTGCCGGTAACGAGATTGAACTAGGTATAGAGATACCGACGATCGAATCTCGGGCAAGTAACATACCGACGAGACAAAGGGAACTGTATACGGGATTGCCTGAATCCTTGACATCGTGGTTCATCCGATGAGATCATCGAGGAACGTGTGGGAACCAATATGGGTATCCAGATCCCGCTATTGGTTATTGACCTGGGAGTGTCTCGGTCATGTCTGCATAGTTTCCGAACCCGCAGGGTCTACACACTTAAGGTTCGGTGACGCTAGGGTTGTTAGTGAGAACAGTGCATGGTAACCGAAGTTTGTTCGGAGTCCCGGATGAGATCCCGGACGTGACGAGGGTCTCCGGAATGGTCCGGGGACGAAGATTGATATATGGGATGAGAGTGAACGGAGTCCGGAATTGTTCCGGGGAACATCGGGAAGGAATCGGAGAACCGAAAGGTGTTTCGGGGGCCACGGTAAAGGTTACGGGCCCTATGGGCCATAAGTGGGGAGACACAACAGCCCACACAGGGGTTGTGCGCCCCCCCTAGGCCCCTCCACCTGCGCCTAAGGGGGCTGGGCCCCCCTAGGGCAGCCGCACCCCCTAGGACTTGGGGGGCAAGGCGCCTGGGGGGGGAAACCCTAGCCCTGGCCGCCACCCCCCCTTGGCCGCCCCATCTGGCCTTGGCCGCCGCCCCCTAGGGGGAACCCTAGGGGCGCCCCCTCCCCTCTCTCCCCCCTATATAAAGAGAGGCAGAGGGAGGGCAGCAACACAAGTTCGTGCCTCGGCGCTGCCCTCTCTCTCCCACGAATATCTTCGTCTAGTTTGCAGTGCTTGGCGAAGCCCTGCTGGAATTCCTCCACCACCATCTCCACCACGCCGTCGTGCTGCTGGGTTTCTCCGTCAACTTCTCCTTCCCCCTTGCTGGATCAAGAAGGAGGAGACGTCCCCGAGCTGCACGTGTGTTGAACGCGGAGGCACCGTTCGTTCGGTGCTGGGATCTTCGGCGATTTGAATCGCGGCGAGTACGACTCCATCAACCGCGTTCTTGAACGCTTCCGCTTAGCGATCTACAAGGGTATGTGGATCCGACTCTTCCCTCGTAGATGCATCTCCTAGATTGATCTTGGTGAGCGTAGGAAAATTTTTGTTTCCCATGCAACGTTCCCCAACAGTGGCATCATGAGCTAGGATCTTGCGTAGATGCTTTCACGAGTAGAACACAAAGGGGTTTGTGGGCGTTGATGTTTAGATTGCTTCCCTCTTTGGTCTTTCTTGATTCAGCGGCATTATGGGATGAAGCGGCCCAGACCAACTTTACATGTCCACGTACATGAGACCGGTTCCATCGACAGACATGCGACTTTTGTTGCATAAGATGGCTGGCGGGTGTCTATCTCTCCTATCTTAGTTGAATCGGATTCGACGAAGGCGGTCCTTGTAGAAGGTTAAATAGCAACTTAAATATCACCGTTGTGGCTTTGCGTAGGTAAGAAGCGTTCTTGCTAGATACCCATAGCAGCCACGTAAAACATGCAACAACAATTTAGAGGACGTCTAACTTGTTTTTGCAGGGTATGTATGTGATATGATATGGCCAATGACATGATGAGATATATTTGATGTATGAGATGATCATGTTGTAATAGTTAATATCGACTTGCATGTCGATGTATACGGCAACCGGCAGGAGCCATAGGGTTGTCTTTAATTTTTGTATGACCTGCGTGTCAATCATTAAGCGCTATGTAATGCTTTACTTTATCGCTAAACGGTAGCAATAGTAGTAAGAGCATGGTGGGCGCGCGACAACCCCGATGGCGACACGATGATGGAGATCATGATGATGGGGATCATGGTGTTACGTCGGTGACGATGGAGATCATGCCGGTGCTTTGGAGATGGAGATCAAAAGCACGAGTTGATGGCCATATCATGTCACTTATGATTTGCATGTGATGTTAATCCTTTTATGCATCTTATTTTGCTTAGGACGACGGTAGCATTATAAGATGATCCCTCACTAAAATTTCAAGATAAAATTGTGTTCCCCCCGAGTGTGCGCCGTTGCGAAGGTTCGTCGTTTCGAAGCACCACGTGATGATCGGGTGTGATAGACTCTACGTTCGCATACAACGGGTGCAAGACAGTTTTGCACATGCAGAACACTCGGGTTAGACTTGACGAGCCTAGCATGTACAGACATGGCCTCGGAACACGGAAGACCGAAAGGTCGAGCATGAGTCATATAGTAGATATGATCAACATGTAGATGTTCACCATTGACACCACCTCATCTCACGTGATGATCGGACTTGGGTTGGTGGATCTGGATCATGTCACGCTCGAATGACCAGAGGGATGTCAATTTGAGTGGGAGTTATAAATACTTTGATTAGGTAATAACTCACTTATCATGAACAATAGTCTAAAATGTCTTTGCAAATCTTTTGTTGTAGATGGCTCGCGCAGTAGCTCCCCTGAATTTTAATGCGTTCCTAGAGAAAGCTAAACTGAAAGATGATGGGAGCAACTTTGTGGACTGGCTCCGCAATCTGAGGATCATCCTCACAGCTGCCCAAAAGGTTTATGTCCTAAGTGCACCGCTAGGTGAACCCCCCGCTCCGGCCTCTGTGGACGTTATGAACGCCTGGCAGACGCGCTCGGATGACTACTCAGTCGTGCAGTGTGCCATGTTGTATAGCTTGGAAGGAGGACTTCAAAGGCGTTTTGAACATCATGGAGCATATGAGATGTTCCAGGAGTTGAAGTTCATCTTTGAAAAGAATGCTAAGATCGAGAGGTATGAGACCACCGATAAATTCTTTGCTTGCAAGATGGAGGAGAATTCGTCTGTCAGTGAGCACTTACTGAAGATGTCTGGGTACTATACCCGCATAGCTGATCTGGGACTTGTGTTCCCGGAGGAGGCTATCATTGACAGAATTCTCCAGTCACTCCCACCTAGCTACAAGAGCTTCGTGCAGCAGTATAACATGCAAGGGATGAACAAGTCCATCGCCGAGCTGTTTTCCATGCTGAAAGTCGCTGAGGCAGACATCCAGAAGGAGTATCAAGTGTTGATGGTCAATAAAACTACCAGTTTCAAGAAAAATGGCAAGGGCAAGAAGGGTAACTCTAAGAAGGGTGGCAAGGCAGTTGCTCATCCAGTGAAGAAACCCAAGGCTGGGCCCAAGCCAGAGACTGAGTGCTTCTATTGCAAGGGGAACGGCCACTGGAAGCGGAACTGCCCCAAGTATCTGGCAGACAAGAAGGGGGCCAACAACAACAACAAGCAAGGTATATGTGATATACATGTTATTGATGTGTACCTTACCAACTCTCGTTGTAGTGCCTGGGTATTTGATACCGGTTCGGTTGCTCACATTTGCAACTCTAAACAGGAACTACGGAATAAACGGAGGCTGGCGAAGGACGAAGTGACGATGCGCGTGGGGAATGGTTCCAAGGTTGATGTGATCGCCGTCGGCACGCTCGCTCTTCGATTACCATCGGGATTAGTTATGAACCTGAATAATTGTTATTTAGTGCCTGCGTTGAGCATGAACATTATATCTGGATCTTGTTTAATGCGAGACGGTTACTCATTTAAGTCAGAGAATAAAGGTTGTTCTATTTATATGGGTAATATCTTTTATGGTCATGCACCCGAAGTAAGGGGTTTATTCTTATTGAATCTCGATAGTGATGATACACATGTTCATAACATTGATGCCAAAAGATGTAGAGTTGATAACGATAGTACCACTTTCTTGTGGCACTGCCGTCTGGGTCATATCGGCGTGAAACGCATGAGGAAGCTCCATGCTGATGGACTTTTGGAGTCTCTTGATTTTGAATCACTTGACACATGCGAGCCGTGCCTCATGGGCAAGATGACTAAGACCCCGTTTTCAGGAACAATGGAACGGGCAAGTGACTTATTGGAAATCATACATACTGATGTGTGTGGTCCGATGAGTGTCACGGCGCGCGGTGGATATCGTTATTTTCTCACCTTCACTGACGACTTAAGTAGATATGGGTATATTTACTTGATGAAGCATAAGTCTGAAACTTTTGAAAAGTTCAAGCAATTTCAGAGTGAAGTTGAGAATCATCGTAACAAGAAGATCAAGTTCCTACGATCTGATCGAGGGGGAGAATATCTGAGTTATGAGTTTGGCAATCACTTAAGAAAATGTGGAATTGTTTCACAGTTGACGCCACCTGGAACACCACAGCGTAATGGTGTGTCCGAACGTCGTAATCGAACCCTATTGGATATGGTGCGTTCTATGATGTCTCTTGCCGATTTGCCACTATCGTTTTGGGGATATGCGTTAGAGACAGCTGCATTCACTTTAAATAGGGCTCCATCCAAGTCCGTTGAGACAACACCGTATGAACTATGGTTTGGTAAGAAACCTAAGTTGTCTTTTCTCAAGGTTTGGGGTTGCGATGCTTATGTCAAAAGGCTTCAGCCAGAAAAGCTCGAACCCAAAGCGGACAAATGTGTCTTCATAGGATACCCAAAAGAAACTGTTGGGTACGCCTTCTATCTCAGATCCGAAGGCAAAGTGTTTGTCGCTAAGAACGGGTCCTTTCTCGAGAAAGAGTTTCTCTCGAAAGAATTGAGTGGGAGGAAGGTAGAACTTGATGAGGTTATTGAACCTCTGCTTCAACCAGAGAATTGCGCAGCACAGAAAGATGTTTTTGTGGAGCCTACAGCGGTTGAAGAGGAAGCCAATGATGATGATCAAGAAGCTTCTGATCAAGTTACTACCGAACCTCGTAGGTCGACAAGGGTACGCACTGCACCTGAGTGGTATGGTAACCCTGTCTTGGAGGTCATGTTGTTAGACAACGGTGAACCTACGAGCTATGGAGAAGCGGTGGTGGGCCCGGATTCCGACAAATGGTTAGAGGCCATGAAATCCGAGATGGGATCCATGTATGAAAACAAAGTATGGACTTTGGAAGTATTACCTGAAGGGCGGAAGGCCATTCAGAATAAATGGATTTTTAAGAGGAAGACGGACGCTGACGGTAATGTCACCGTGTATAAAGCTCGACTTGTGGCAAAGGGTTTTTCACAAGTTCAAGGGATTGACTACGATGAGACTTTCTCACCCGTAGCGATGCTTAAATCCGTCCGAATCATGTTAGCAATAGCTGCATATTTCGATTATGAAATTTGGCAGATGGATGTCAAAACAGCGTTCCTTAACGGTTTTCTTAAGGAAGAGTTGTATATGATGCAACCAGAAGGTTTTGTCGATCCAGAGAATGCTGACAAAGTATGCAGGCTTCAGCGTTCCATTTATGGGCTGGTGCAAGCATCTCGGAGTTGGAATCTTCGCTTTGATGAGGTGATCAAAGCGTTTGGGTTTATACAAGTTTACAATAAAGCTTGTATTTACAAGAAAGTGAGTGGGAGCTCTATAGCGTTTCTAATATTATATGTGGATGACATATTGCTGATTGGAAACAATATAGAATTTTTGGATAGCGTGAAGGGGTATTTGAACAAGAGTTTTTCGATGAAGGATCTCGGTGAAGCTGTTTTCATATTGGGCATCAAGATCTATAGAGATAGATCAAGACGCTTGATAGGACTTTCACAAAGCACATACCTTGATAAAGTTTTGAAGAAGTTCAAAATGGATCAATCCAAGAAGGGGTTCTTGCCGGTATTGCAAGGTACAAAGTTGAGTAAGACTCAGTGCCCAGTGACTGCGGAAGATAGAGAAAAGATGAGTGTCGTCCCCTATGCTTCAGCCATAGGCTCTATCATGTATGCAATGCTGTGCACGAGACCAGATGTCAGCCTTGCCATAAGTATGGCCGGAAGGTTTCAGAGTAATCCTGGTATGGATCACTGGACAGCGGTCAAGAATATCCTAAAGTACCTGAAAAGGACTAAGGATATGTTTCTCATTTATGGAGGTGATCAAGAGCTCGTCGTAAAGGGTTACGTCGATGCAAGCTTTGACACTGATCCGGATGACTCTAAGTCTCAAACCGGATACGTATATATTCTCAACGGGGGAGCGGTAAGCTGGTGCAGTTCCAAGCAGAGCGTGGTAGCTGATTCTACATGTGAAGCGGAGTATATAGCTGCCTCGGAGGCGGCAAAGGAAGGTGTCTGGATGAAGGAGTTCATGACAAATCTTGGAGTTGTGCCTAGTGCACTAAACCCAATGACTCTGTTCTGTGACAACACTGGTGCCATTGCTCTAGCCAAGGAACCAAGGTTTCACAAGAGGACCAGACACATAAAGCGACGCTTCAATTCCATCCGCGATTCGGTCAAGGAGGAGGACATAAACATTTGCAAAGTACACACGGATTTGAATGTTGCAGATCCGTTGACTAAGCCTCTTCCACGGGCTAAGCACGATCAACACCAAGACTCTATGGGTGTTAGATTCATTACCTTGTAATGCTAGATTATTGACTCTAGTGCAAGTGGGAGACTGTTGGAAATATGCCCTAGAGGCAATAATAAAAGAGTTATTATTATATTTCCTTGTTCATGATAATCGTTTATTATCCATGCTATAATTGTATTGATTGGAAACTCAAATACGTGTGTGGATGAATAGACAGACTTTGTGTCCCTAGTGAGCCTCTACAGGACTAGCTCGTTGATCAAAGATGACCGCGGTTTCCAGGTCATAGACATGAGTTGTCATTTGATAACGGGATCACATCATTAGGAGAATGATGTGATGGACGAGACCCAAACGTTAAACATAGCTTTTGATCGTGTCAGTTATCGCTATAGTTTTCTGCATGTCAAGTATAAGTTCCTATGACCATGAGATCATGTAACTCACTGACACCGTAGGAGTGCTTTGTGTGTGCCAAACGTCACAACGTAACTGGGTGACTATAAAGGTACTCTACAGGTATCTCCGAGGGTGTCTGTTAAGTTGACATGGATCGAGACTGGGATTTGTCACTCCGTGTGACGGAGAGGTATCTCCGGGCCCACTCGGTAATACGTCATCTCAATGAGCTCAAAGTGACTAAGTGGTTGGTCACGGGATTATGTATTACGGTAACGAGTAAAGAGACTTGCCGGTAACGAGATTGAACTAGGTATAGAGATACCGACGATCGAATCTCGGGCAAGTAACATACCGACGAGACAAAGGGAACTGTATACGGGATTGCCTGAATCCTTGACATCGTGGTTCATCCGATGAGATCATCGAGGAACGTGTGGGAACCAATATGGGTATCCAGATCCCGCTATTGGTTATTGGCCTGGGAGTGTCTCGGTCATGTCTACATAGTTTCCGAACCCGCAGGGTCTACACACTTAAGGTTCGGTGACGCTAGGGTTGTTAGTGAGAACAGTGCATGGTTACCGAAGGTTGTTCGGAGTCCCGGATGAGATCCCGGACGTGACGAGGGTCTCCGGAATGGTCCGGGGACGAAGATTGATATATAGGATGAGAGTGTTCGGAGTCCGGAAGTGTTCCGGGGAGTATCGGGAAGACGGCGGATGACCGAAAAGGGTTTTCGGGGTCCCGGAAAGAGTTTCGGGCCTAATGGGCCACAAAGGGGAGACGCAACAGCCCTCATAGGGCTGTGCGCCCCCCCTAGGGCCCTCTCCTCATGCGCAAGGGGGGCTGGCCCCCCCCTAGGGCTGCCGCACCCCCCTAGGCTTGGGGGGCAAGGCACTTGGGGGGGGGGGGGAACCCTAACCCTGGGGCGCCGCCCCCTCCCATCTCCCCTTGGCCGCCGCCCCTAGGGGGAAACCCTAGGGCGCCCCCTCCCCTCTCTTCTCCCCCTATATAAAGAGAGGCAGAGGGAGGGCAGCCACACACGTTCGTGCCTCGGCGCTGCCCTCCCTCTCCCACATCCATCTTCGTTTTCCCGCGGTGCTTGGCGAAGCCCTGCAGGAATCCTCCACCACCATCTCCACCACGCCATCGTGCTGCCGGTGTCTCCATCAACCTCTCCTTCCCCCTTGCTGGATCAAGAAGGAGGAGACGTCCCCGAGCTGTACGTGTGAAGAACGCGGAGGCACCGTTGCTTCGGTGCTAGGATCTTCGGCGATCTGAATCGCGGCGAGTACGACTCCATCAACCGCGTTCTTGAACGCTTCCGCTTAGCGATCTACAAGGGTATGTGGATCCAACTCTCCCCTCGTAGATGCATCTCCTAGATTGATCTTGGTGAACGTAGGAAAAATTTTTGTTTCCCATGCAACGTTCCCCAACAGTGGTATCAGAGCTAGGATCTTGCGTAGATGCTTTCACGAGTAGAACACAAAAGGGTTTGTGGACGTTGATGTTTAGATTGCTTCCCTCCTTAGTCTTTCTTGATTCAGCGGTATTATGGGATGAAGCGGCCCGGACCAACTTTAAATGTCCACGTACATGAGACCGGTTCCATCGACAGACATGTGACTTTTGTTGCATAAGATGGCTGGCGGGTGTCTGTCTCTCCTATCTTAGTTGAATCGGAACAGAACAAGGCGGTCCTTGTAGAAGGTTAAATAGCAACTTAAATATCACCGTTGTGGCTTTGCGTAGGTAAGAAGCGTTCTTGCTAGATACCCATAGCAGCCACGTAAAACATGCAACAACAAATTAGAGGACGTCTAACTTGTTTTTGCAGGGTATGTATGTGATATGATATGGCCAATGATATGATGAAATATATTTGATGTATGAGATGATCATGTTGTAATAGTTAATATCGACTTGCATGTCGATGTATACGGCAACCGGCAGGAGCCATAGGGTTGTCTTTAATTTTTGTATGACCTGCGTGTCAATCATTAAGCGCTTTGTAATGCTTTACTTTATCGCTAAACGGTAGCAATAGTAGTAAGAGCATGGTGGGCGCGCGACAACCCCGATGGCGACACGATGATGGAGATCATGATGATGGGGATCATGGTGTGGCGCCGGTGACGATGGAGATCATGCCGGTGCTTTGGAGATGGAGATCAAAAGCACGAGTTGATGGCCATATCATGTCACTTATGATTTGCATGTGATGTTAATCCTTTTATGCATCTTATTTTGCTTAGGACGACGGTAGCATTATAAGATGATCCTTCACTAAAATTTCAAGATAAAATTGTGTTCCCGCCGAGTGTGCGCCGTTGCGAAGGTTCGTCGTTTCGAAGCACCACGTGATGATCGGGTGTGATAGACTCTACGTTCGCATACAACGGGTGCAAGCCAGTTTTGCACATGCAGAACACTCGGGTTAGACTTGACGAGCCTAGCATGTACAGACATGGCCTGGGAACACGGAAGACCGAAAGGTCGAGCATGAGTCATATAGTAGATATGATCAACATGTAGATGTTCACCATTGACACCACCTCATCTCACGTGATGATCGGACTTGGGTTGGTGGATCTGGATCATGTCACGCTCGAATGACCAGAGGGATGTCAATTTGAGTGGGAGTTATAAATAATTTGATTAGGTAATAACTCACTTATCATGAACAATAGTCTAAAATGTCTTTGCAAATCTTTTGTTGTAGATGGCTCGCGCAGTAGCTCCCCTGAATTTTAATGCGTTCCTAGAGAAAGCTAAACTGAAAGATGATGGGAGCAACTTTGTGGACTGGCTCCGCAATCTGAGGATCATCCTCACAGCTGCCCAAAAGGTTTATGTCTTAAATGCACCGCTAGGTGAACCCCCCGCTCCTCAGGCCTCTGCGGACGTTATGAACGCCTGGCAGTCGCGTTCGGATGACTACTCAATAGTGCAGTGTGCTATATTGTATAGCTTGGAAGGAGGACTTCAAAGGCGTTTTGAACGTCATGGAGCATATGAGATGTTCCAGGAGTTGAAGTTCATCTTTGAAAAGAATGCCAAGATCGAGAGGTATGAGACCACCGATAAATTCTTTGCTTGCAAGATGGAGGAGAATTCGTCTGTCAGTGAGCACTTACTGAAGATGTCTGGGTACTATACCCGCATAGCTGATCTGGGACTTGTGTTCCCGGACGAGGCTATCATTGACAGAATTCTCCAGTCACTCCCGCCTAGCTACAAGAGCTTCGTACAGCAGTATAACATGCAAGGGATGAACAAAACCATCGCCGAGCTGTTTTCGATGCTGAAAGTCGCTGAGGCAGACATCCAGAAGGAGTATCAAGTGTTGATGGTCAATAAAACAACCAGTTTCAAGAAAAATGGCAAGGGCAAGAAGGGTAACTCTAAGAAGGGTGGCAAGGCAGTTGCTCTTCCAGTGAAGAAACCCAAGGCTGGGCCCAAGCCAGAGACTGAGTGTTTCTATTGCAAGGGGAACGGCCACTGGAAGCGGAACTGCCCCAAGTATCTGGCAGACAAGAAGGGGGCCAACAACAACAACAAGCAAGGTATATGTGATATACATGTTATTGATGTGTACCTTACCAACTCTCGTTGTAGTGCCTGGGTATTTGATACCGGTTCGGTTGCTCACATTTGCAACTCTAAACAGGAACTGCGGAATAAACGGAGGCTGGCGAAGGACGAAGTGACGATGCGCGTGGGAAATGGTTCCAAGGTTGATGTGATCGCCGTCGGCACGCTCGCTCTTCGATTACCATCGGGATTAGTTATGAACCTGAATAATTGTTATTTAGTGCCTGCGTTAAGCATGAACATTATATCTGGATCTTGTTTGATGCGAGATGGTTACTCATTTAAATCAGAGAATAAAGGTTGTTCTATTTATATGGGTAATATCTTTTATGGTCATGCACCCGAAGTGAGGGGTTTATTCTTATTGAATCTCGATAGTGATGATACACATGTTCATAACATTGATGCCAAAAGATGTAGAGTTGATAATGATAATACCACTTACTTGTGGCACTGCCGTCTGGGTCATATCGGCGTGAAACGCATGAGGAAGCTCCATGCTGATGGACTTTTGGAGTCTCTTGATTTTGAATCACTTGACACATGCGAGCCGTGCCTCATGGGCAAGATGACGAGGACCCCGTTTTCAGGGACAATGGAACGGGCAAGTGACTTATTGGAAATCATACATACTGATGTGTGTGGTCCGATGAGTGTCACGGCGCGCGGTGGATATCGTTATTTTCTCACCTTCACTGACGACTTAAGTAGATATGGGTATATTTACTTAATGAAGCATAAGTCTGAAACTTTTGAAAAGTTCAAGCAATTTCAGAGTGAAGTTGAAAATCATCGTAAGTTCCTACGATCTGATCGAGGGGGAGAATATCTGAGTTATGAGTTTGGCAATCACTTAAGAAAATGTGGAATCGTTTCACAGTTGACGCCACCTGGAACACCACAGCGTAATGGTGTGTCCGAACGTCGTAATCGAACCCTATTAGATATGGTGCGTTCTATGATGTCTCTTGCCGATTTGCCACTATCGTTTTGGGGATATGCGTTAGAGACAGCTGCATTCACTTTAAATAGGGCTCCATCCAAGTCCGTTGAGACAACACCGTATGAACTATGGTTTGGTAAGAAACCTAAGTTGTCTTTTCTCAAGGTTTGGGGTTGCGATGCTTATGTCAAAAGGCTTCAGCCAGAAAAGCTCGAACCCAAAGCGGACAAATGTGTCTTCATAGGATACCCAAAAGAAACTGTTGGGTACGCCTTCTATCTCAGATCCGAAGGCAAAGTGTTTGTCGCTAAGAACGGGTCCTTTCTCGAGAAAGAGTTTCTCTCGAAAGAACTGAGTGGGAGGAAGGTAGAACTTGATGAGGTTATTGAACCTCTGCTTCAACCAGAGAGTTGCGCAGCACAGAAAGATGTTTTTGTGGAGCCTGCAGCGGTTGAAGAGGAAGCCAATGATGATGATCAAGAAGCTTCTGATCAAGTTACTACCGAACCTCGTAGGTCGACAAGGGTACGCACTGCACCTGAGTGGTATGGTAACCCTGTCTTGGAGGTCATGTTGTTAGACAACGGTGAACCTACGAGCTATGGAGAAGCGATGGTGGGCCCGGATTCCGACAAATGGTTAGAGGCCATGAAATCCGAGATGGGATCCATGTATGAAAACAAAGTATGGACTTTGGAAGTATTACCTGAAGGACGGAAGGCCATTCAGAATAAATGGATTTTTAAGAGGAAGACGGACGCTGACGGTAATGTCACCGTGTATAAAGCTCGACTTGTGGCAAAGGGTTTTTCACAAGTTCAAGGGATTGACTACGATGAGACTTTCTCACCCGTAGCGATGCTTAAATCCGTCCGAATCATGTTAGCAATAGCTGCATATTTCGATTATGAAATTTGGCAGATGGATGTCAAAACAACGTTCCTTAACGGTTTTCTTAAGGAAGAATTGTATATGATACAACCGGAAGGATTTGTCGTTCCAGAGAATGCTGACAAAGTTTGCAAACTCCAGCGTTCCATTTATGGACTGGTGCAAGCATCTCGGAGTTGGAATCTTCGCTTTGATGAGGTGATCAAAGCGTTTGGGTTTGTACAAGTTTACGGAGAAGCTTGTATTTACAAGAAAGTGAGTGGGAGCTCTATAGCGTTTCTAATATTATATGTGGATGACATATTGCTGATTGGAAACAATGTAGAATTTTTGGATAGCGTGAAGGGGTATTTGAACAAGAGTTTTTCGATGAAGGATCTCGGTGAAGCTGCTTTCATATTGGGCATCAAGATCTATAGAGATAGATCGAGGCGCTTGATAGGACTTTCGCAAAGTACATACCTTGATAAAGTTTTGAAGAAGTTCAAAATGGATCAATCCAAGAAGGGGTTCTTGCCGGTATTGCAAGGTACAAAGTTGAGTAAGACTCAATGCCCAGTGACTGCGGAAGATAGAGAAAAGATGAGTGTCATCCCCTATGCTTCAGCCATAGGCTCTATCATGTATGCAATGCTGTGCACAAGACCAGATGTCAGCCTTGCCATAAGTATGGCCGGAAGGTTTCAAAGTAATCCTGGTATGGATCACTGGACAGCGGTCAAGAATATCCTAAAGTACCTGAAAAGGACTAAGGAGATGTTTCTCGTTTATGGAGGTGATCAAGAGCTCGTCGTAAAGGGTTACGTCGATGCAAGCTTTGACACTGATCCGGATGACTCTAAGTCTCAAACCGGATACGTATATATTCTCAACGGGGGAGCGGTAAGCTGGTGCAGTTCCAAGCAAAGCGTGGTAGCTGATTCTACATGCGAAGCGGAGTACATAGCTGCCTTGGAGGCAGCAAAGGAAGGTGTCTGGATGAAGGAGTTCATGACAGATCTTGGAGTTGTGCCTAGTGCATTGAACCCAATGACTCTGTTTTGTGACAACACTGGTGCCATTGCTCTAGCCAAGGAACCAAGGTTTCACAAGAGGACCAGACACATAAAGCGACGCTTCAATTCCATCCGCGATTCAGTCAAGGAGGAGGACATAAGCATTTGCAAAGTACACACGGATTTGAATGTTGCAGATCCGTTGACTAAGCCTCTTCCACGGGCTAAGCATGATCAACACCAAGACTCTATGGGTGTTAGATTCATTACCTTGTAATGCTAGATTATTGACTCTAGTGCAAGTGGGAGACTGCTGGAAATATGCCCTAGAGGCAATAATAAAAGAGTTATTATTATATTTCCTTGTTCATGATAATCGTTTATTATCCATGCTATAATTGTATTGATTGGAAACTTAAATACATGTGTGGATAAATAGACAAACTTTGTGTCCCTAGTAAGCCTCTTCAGGACTAGCTCGTTGATCAAAGATGACCGCGGTTTCCAGGTCATAGACATGAGTTGTCATTTGATAACGGGATCACATCATTAGGAGAATGATGTGATGGACGAGACCCAAACGTTAAACATAGCTTTTGATCGTATCAGTTATCGCTATAGTTTTCTGCATGTCAAGTATAAGTTTCTATTACCATGAGATCATGTAACTCACTGACACCGTAGGAGTGCTTTGTGTGTGCCAAACGTCGCAACGTAACTGGGTGACTATAAAGGTACTCTACAGGTATCTCCGAAGGTGTCTGTTGAGTTGACATGGATCGAGACTGGGATTTGTCACTCCGTGTGACGGAGAGGTATCTCCGGGCCCACTCGGTAATACATCATCTCAATGAGCTCAAAGTGATTAAGTAGTTAGTCACGGGATTATGTATTACGGTAACGAGTAAAGAGACTTGCCGGTAACGAGATCGAACTAGGTATAGAGATACCGACGATCGAATCTCGGGCAAGTAACATACCGACGAGACAAAGGGAACTGTATACGGGATTGCCTGAATCCTTGACATCGTGGTTCATCCGATGAGATCATCGAGGAACGTGTGGGAACCAATATGGGTATCCAGATCCCGCTATTGGTTATTGGCCTGGGAGTGTCTCGGTCATGTCTACATAGTTTCCGAACCCGCAGGGTCTACACACTTAAGGTTCGGTGACGCTAGGGTTGTTAGTGAGAACAGTGCATGGTTACCGAAGGTTGTTCGGAGTCCCGGATGAGATCCCGGACGTGACGAGGGTCTCCGGAATGGTCCGGGGACGAAGATTGATATATAGGATGAGAGTGTTCGGAGTCCGGAAGTGTTCCGGGGAGTATCGGGAAGACGGCGGATGACCGAAAAGGGTTTTCGGGGTCCCGGAAAGAGTTTCGGGCCTAATGGGCCACAAAGGGGAGACGCAACAGCCCTCATAGGGCTGTGCGCCCCCCCTAGGGCCCTCTCCTCATGCGCAAGGGGGGCTGGCCCCCCCCTAGGGCTGCCGCACCCCCCTAGGCTTGGGGGGCAAGGCACTTGGGGGGGGGGGAACCCTAACCCTGGGGCGCCGCCCCCTCCCATCTCCCCTTGGCCGCCGCCCCTAGGGGGAAACCCTAGGGTGCCCCCTCCCCTCTCTTCTCCCCCTATATAAAGAGAGGCAGAGGGAGGGCAGCCACACACGTTCGTGCCTCGGCGCTGCCCTCCCTCTCCCACATCCATCTTCGTTTTCCCGCGGTGCTTGGCGAAGCCCTGCAGGAATCCTCCACCACCATCTCCACCACGCCGTCGTGCTGCCGGTGTCTCCATCAACCTCTCCTTCCCCCTTGCTGGATCAAGAAGGAGGAGACGTCCCCGAGCTGTACGTGTGAAGAACGCGGAGGCACCGTTGCTTCGGTGCTAGGATCTTCGGCGATCTGAATCGCGGCGAGTACGACTCCATCAACCGCGTTCTTGAACGCTTCCGCTTAGCGATCTACAAGGGTATGTGGATCCAACTCTCCCCTCGTAGATGCATCTCCTAGATTGATCTTGGTGAACGTAGGAAAAATTTTTGTTTCCCATGCAACGTTCCCCAACAGTGGTATCAGAGCTAGGATCTTGCGTAGATGCTTTCACGAGTAGAACACAAAAGGGTTTGTGGACGTTGATGTTTAGATTGCTTCCCTCCTTAGTCTTTCTTGATTCAGCGGTATTATGGGATGAAGCGGCCCGGACCAACTTTACATGTCCACGTACATGAGACCGGTTCCATCGACAGACATGTGACTTTTGTTGCATAAGATGGCTGGCGGGTGTCTGTCTCTCCTATCTTAGTTGAATCGGAACAGAACAAGGCGGTCCTTGTAGAAGGTTAAATAGCAACTTAAATATCACCGTTGTGGCTTTGCGTAGGTAAGAAGCGTTCTTGCTAGATACCCATAGCAGCCACGTAAAACATGCAACAACAAATTAGAGGACGTCTAACTTGTTTTTGAAGGGTATGTATGTGATATGATATGGCCAATGACATGATGAGATATATTTGATGTATGAGATGATCATGTTGTAATAGTTAATATCGACTTGCATGTCGATGCATACGGCAACCGGCAAGAGCCATAGGGTTGTCTTTAATTTTTGTATGACCTGCGTGTCAATCATTAAGCGCTTTGTAATGCTTTACTTTATCGCTAAACGGTAGCAATAGTAGTAAGAGCATGGTGGGCGCCGACAACCCCGATGGCGACACGATGATGGAGATCATGATGATGGGGATCATGGTGTGGCGCCGGTGACGATGGAGATCATGCCGGTGCTTTGGAGATGGAGATCAAAAGCACGAGTTGATGGCCATATCATGTCACTTATGATTTGCATGTGATGTTAATCCTTTTATGCATCTTATTTTGCTTAGGACGACGGTAGCATTATAAGATGATCCTTCACTAAAATTTCAAGATAAAATTGTGTTCCCCCCGAGTGTGCGCCGTTGCGAAGGTTCGTCGTTTCGAAGCACCACGTGATGATCGGGTGTGATAGACTCTACGTTCGCATACAACGGGTGCAAGCCAGTTTTGCACATGCAGAACACTCGGGTTAGACTTGACGAGCCTAGCATGTACAGACATGGCCTCGGAACACGGAAGACCGAAAAGTCGAGCATGAGTCATATAGTAGATATGATCAACATGTAGATGTTCACCATTGACACCACCTCATCTCACGTGATGATCGGACTTGGGTTGGTGGATCTGGATCATGTCACGCTCGAATGACCAGAGGGATGTCAATTTGAGTGGGAGTTATAAATAATTTGATTAGGTAATAACTCACTTATCATGAACAATAGTCTAAAATGTCTTTGCAAATCTTTTGTTGTAGATGGCTCGCGCAGTAGCTCCCCTGAATTTTAATGCGTTCCTAGAGAAAGCTAAACTGAAAGATGATGGGAGCAACTTTGTGGACTGGCTCCGCAATCTGAGGATCATCCTCACAGCTGCCCAAAAGGTTTATGTCTTAAATGCACCGCTAGGTGAACCCCCCGCTCCTCAGGCCTCTGCGGACGTTATGAACGCCTGGCAGTCGCGTTCGGATGACTACTCAATAGTGCAGTGTGCTATATTGTATAGCTTGGAAGGAGGACTTCAAAGGCGTTTTGAACGTCATGGAGCATATGAGATGTTCCAGGAGTTGAAGTTCATCTTTGAAAAGAATGCCAAGATCGAGAGGTATGAGACCACCGATAAATTCTTTGCTTGCAAGATGGAGGAGAATTCGTCTGTCAGTGAGCACTTACTGAAGATGTCTGGGTACTATACCCGCATAGCTGATCTGGGACTTGTGTTCCCGGACGAGGCTATCATTGACAGAATTCTCCAGTCACTCCCGCCTAGCTACAAGAGCTTCGTACAGCAGTATAACATGCAAGGGATGAACAAAACCATCGCCGAGCTGTTTTCGATGCTGAAAGTCGCTGAGGCAGACATCCAGAAGGAGTATCAAGTGTTGATGGTCAATAAAACCACCAGTTTCAAGAAGAATGGCAAGGGCAAGAAGGGTGACTCTAAGAAGGGTGGCAAGGCAGTTGCTCATCCAGTGAAGAAACCCAAGGCTGGGCCCAAGCCAGAGACTGAGTGTTTCTATTGCAAGGGGAACGGCCACTGGAAGCGGAACTGCCCCAAGTATCTGGCAGACAAGAAGGGGGCCAACAACAACAAGCAAGGTATATGTGATATACATGTTATTGATGTGTACCTTACCAACTCTCGTTGTAGTGCCTGGGTATTTGATACCGGTTCGGTTGCTCACATTTGCAACTCTAAACAGGAACTGCGGAATAAACGGAGGCTGGCGAAGGACGAAGTGACGATGCGCGTGGGAAATGGTTCCAAGGTTGATGTGATCGCCGTCAGCACGCTCGCTCTTCGATTACCATCGGGATTAGTTATGAACCTGAATAATTGTTATTTAGTGCCTGCGTTAAGCATGAACATTATATCTGGATCTTGTTTGATGCGAGACGGTTACTCATTTAAATCAGAGAATAAAGGTTGTTCTATTTATATGGGTAATATCTTTTATGGTCATGCACCCGAAGTGAGGGGTTTATTCTTATTGAATCTCGATAGTGATGATACACATGTTCATAACATTGATGCCAAAAGATGTAGAGTTGATAATGATAATACCACTTACTTGTGGCACTGCCGTCTGGGTCATATCGGCGTGAAACGCATGAGGAAGCTCCATGCTGATGGACTTTTGGAGTCTCTTGATTTTGAATCACTTGACACATGCGAGCCGTGCCTCATGGGCAAGATGACGAGGACCCCGTTTTCAGGGACAATGGAACGGGCAAGTGACTTATTGGAAATCATACATACTGATGTGTGTGGTCCGATGAGTGTCACGGCGCGCGGTGGATATCGTTATTTTCTCACCTTCACTGACGACTTAAGTAGATATGGGTATATTTACTTAATGAAGCATAAGTCTGAAACTTTTGAAAAGTTCAAGCAATTTCAGAGTGAAGTTGAAAATCATCGTAAGTTCCTACGATCTGATCGAGGGGGAGAATATCTGAGTTATGAGTTTGGCAATCACTTAAGAAAATGTGGAATCGTTTCACAGTTGACGCCACCTGGAACACCATAGCGTAATGGTGTGTCCGAACGTCGTAATCGAACCCTATTAGATATGGTGCGTTCTATGATGTCTCTTGCCGATTTGCCACTATCGTTTTGGGGATATGCGTTAGAGACAGCTGCATTCACTTTAAATAGGGCTCCATCCAAGTCCGTTGAGACAACACCGTATGAACTATGGTTTGGTAAGAAACCTAAGTTGTCTTTTCTCAAGGTTTGGGGTTGCGATGCTTATGTCAAAAGGCTTCAGCCAGAAAAGCTCGAACCCAAAGCGGACAAATGTGTCTTCATAGGATACCCAAAAGAAACTGTTGGGTACGCCTTCTATCTCAGATCCGAAGGCAAAGTGTTTGTCGCTAAGATCGGGTCCTTTCTCGAGAAAGAGTTTCTCTCGAAAGAATTGAGTGGGAGGAAGGTAGAACTTGATGAGGTTATTGAACCTCTGCTTCAACCAGAGAATTGCACAGCACAGAAAGATGTTTTTGTGGAGCCTACAGCGGTTGAAGAGGAAGCCAATGATGATGATCAAGAAGCTTCTGATCAAGTTACTACCGAACCTCGTAGGTCGACAAGGGTACGCACTGCACCTGAGTGGTATGGTAACCCTGTCTTGGAGGTCATGTTGTTAGACAACGGTGAACCTACGAGCTATGGAGAAGCGGTGGTGGGCCCGGATTCCGACAAATGGTTAGAGGCCATGAAATCCGAGATGGGATCCATGTATGAAAACAAAGTATGGACTTTGGAAGTATTACCTGAAGGGCGGAAGGCCATTCAGAATAAATGGATTTTTAAGAGGAAGACGGACGCTGACGGTAATGTCACCGTGTATAAAGCTCGACTTGTGGCAAAGGGTTTTTCACAAGTTCAAGGGATTGACTACGATGAGACTTTCTCACCCGTAGCGATGCTTAAATCCGTCCGAATCATGTTAGCAATAGCTGCATATTTCGATTATGAAATTTGGCAGATGGATGTCAAAACAACGTTCCTTAACGGTTTTCTTAAGGAAGAATTGTATATGATACAACCGGAAGGATTTGTCGTTCCAGAGAATGCTGACAAAGTTTGCAAACTCCAGCGTTCCATTTATGGACTGGTGCAAGCATCTCGGAGTTGGAATCTTCGCTTTGATGAGGTGATCAAAGCGTTTGGGTTTGTACAAGTTTACGGAGAAGCTTGTATTTACAAGAAAGTGAGTGGGAGCTCTATAGCGTTTCTAATATTATATGTGGATGACATATTGCTGATTGGAAACAATGTAGAATTTTTGGATAGCGTGAAGGGGTATTTGAACAAGAGTTTTTCGATGAAGGATCTCGGTGAAGCTGCTTTCATATTGGGCATCAAGATCTATAGAGATAGATCGAGGCGCTTGATAGGACTTTCGCAAAGTACATACCTTGATAAAGTTTTGAAGAAGTTCAAAATGGATCAATCCAAGAAGGGGTTCTTGCCGGTATTGCAAGGTACAAAGTTGAGTAAGACTCAATGCCCAGTGACTGCGGAAGATAGAGAAAAGATGAGTGTCATCCCCTATGCTTCAGCCATAGGCTCTATCATGTATGCAATGCTGTGCACAAGACCAGATGTCAGCCTTGCCATAAGTATGGCCGGAAGGTTTCAAAGTAATCCTGGTATGGATCACTGGACAGCGGTCAAGAATATCCTAAAGTACCTGAAAAGGACTAAGGAGATGTTTCTCGTTTATGGAGGTGATCAAGAGCTCGTCGTAAAGGGTTACGTCGATGCAAGCTTTGACACTGATCCGGATGACTCTAAGTCTCAAACCGGATACGTATATATTCTCAACGGGGGAGCGGTAAGCTGGTGCAGTTCCAAGCAAAGCGTGGTAGCCGATTCTACATGCGAAGCGGAGTACATAGCTGCCTCGGCAAAGGAAGGTGTTTGGATGAAGGAGTTCATGACAGATCTTGGAGTTGTGCCTAGTGCATTGAACCCAATGACTCTGTTTTGTGACAACACTGGTGCCATTGCTCTAGCCAAGGAACCAAGGTTTCACAAGAGGACCAGACACATAAAGCGACGCTTCAATTCCATCCGCGATTCAGTCAAGGAGGAGGACATAAGCATTTGCAAAGTACACACGGATTTGAATGTTGCAGATCCGTTGACTAAGCCTCTTCCACGGGCTAAGCATGATCAACACCAAGACTCTATGGGTGTTAGATTCATTACCTTGTAATGCTAGATTATTGACTCTAGTGCAAGTGGGAGACTGTTGGAAATATGCCCTAGAGGCAATAATAAAAGAGTTATTATTATATTTCCTTGTTCATGATAATCGTTTATTATCCATGCTATAATTGTATTGATTGGAAACTTAAATACATGTGTGGATAAATAGACAAACTATGTGTCCCTAGTAAGCCTCTTCAGGACTAGCTCGTTGATCAAAGATGACCGCGGTTTCCAGGTCATAGACATGAGTTGTCATTTGATAACGGGATCAAATCATTAGGAGAATGATGTGATGGACGAGACCCAAACGTTAAACATAGCTTTTGATCGTATCAGTTATCGCTATAGTTTTCTGCATGTCAAGTATAAGTTCCTATGACCATGAGATCATGTAACTCACTGACACCGTAGGAGTGCCTTGTGTGTGCCAAACGTCGCAACGTAACTGGGTGACTATAAAGGTACTCTACAGGTATCTCCGAAGGTGTCTGTTGAGTTGACATGGATCGAGACTGGGATTTGTCACTCCGTGTGACGGAGAGGTATCTCCGGGCCCACTCGGTAATACGTCATCTCAATGAGCTCAAAGTGACTAAGTAGTTAGTCACGGGATTATGTATTACGGAACGAGTAAAGATACTTGCCGGTAACGAGATTGAACTAGGTATAGAGATACCGACGATCGAATCTCGGGCAAGTAACATACCGACGAGACAAAGGGAACTGTATACGGGATTGCCTGAATCCTTGACATCGTGGTTCATCCGATGAGATCATCGAGGAACGTGTGGGAACCAATATGGGTATCCAGATCCCGCTATTGGTTATTGGCCTGGGAGTGTCTCGGTCATGTCTACATAGTTTCCGAACCCGCAGGGTCTACACACTTAAGGTTCGGTGACGCTAGGGTTGTTAGTGAGAACAGTGCATGGTTACCGAAGGTTGTTCGGAGTCCCGGATGAGATCCCGGACGTGACGAGGGTCTCCGGAATGGTCCGGGGACGAAGATTGATATATAGGATGAGAGTGTTCGGAGTCCGGAAGTGTTCCGGGGAGTATCGGGAAGACGGCGGATGACCGAAAAGGGTTTTCGGGGTCCCGGAAAGAGTTTCGGGCCTAATGGGCCACAAAGGGGAGACGCAACAGCCCTCATAGGGCTGTGCGCCCCCCCTAGGGCCCTCTCCTCATGCGCAAGGGGGGCTGGCCCCCCCTAGGGCTGCCGCACCCCCCTAGGCTTGGGGGGCAAGGCACTTGGGGGGGGGGGGAACCCTAACCCTGGGGCGCCGCCCCCTCCCATCTCCCCTTGGCCGCCGCCCCTAGGGGGAAACCCTAGGGCGCCCCCTCCCCTCTCTTCTCCCCCTATATAAAGAGAGGCAGAGGGAGGGCAGCCACACACGTTCGTGCCTCGGCGCTGCCCTCCCTCTCCCACATCCATCTTCGTTTTCCCGCGGTGCTTGGCGAAGCCCTGCAGGAATCCTCCACCACCATCTCCACCACGCCGTCGTGCTGCCGGTGTCTCCATCAACCTCTCCTTCCCCCTTGCTGGATCAAGAAGGAGGAGACGTCCCCGAGCTGTACGTGTGAAGAACGCGGAGGCACCGTTGCTTCGGTGCTAGGATCTTCGGCGATCTGAATCGCGGCGAGTACGACTCCATCAACCGCGTTCTTGAACGCTTCCGCTTAGCGATCTACAAGGGTATGTGGATCCAACTCTCCCCTCGTAGATGCATCTCCTAGATTGATCTTGGTGAACGTAGGAAAAATTTTTGTTTCCCATGCAACGTTCCCCAACAGCCACGGCCTGCACTCCCGCGCCTCTCGGTCCTCCCGAGCCATCTGAGCACTCACCATCCCCGGCTCCGGCGCAACGAGGTGGGCCGGCGCCATCCCGAATGGAAAGTTGAGCCGGGCGGCGGCACCATGGTACCTCACCTACCACATGTCGTATACGAGGGTGGCGAGCCCGCCCGTATGGAACGACCTCATCCACCGGCATTGGTGGGTCTCGCGGTCGGTGGTTTCGGCCACCCAAATGCCGCACAACCTCTGTCGGACGCCAAGGTAGGTCCTCCTCGGCGGGCGAGGCATTGGGAGGTCGGGGAAGTCTTGAAAACAGAGGATCGGCCGAGCGGCGGCTGCCTGAGGAACAGGTTGCGGACGTCGAACCGTGGGCGTGGCGGCGCGGATCGACGCTGCGGATCGGCGGAGTTGATTGGCGGCCACCGTGTCCGGTCATACGGAGGCTAGGGGCGGCGGATCAGGGCTGGGGGCGCGCATGCGGCGGGGCGAGGGGGAGAAGAGGAGGCGGAGGAGAGGATGAGAGGGGGAAGGAATTTTACTCGGCCGCTGAAAGCCCGAGTAAAAATATGGACACGTAAGGGATTGAGTAATTTTTTTACTCCACTAATGGTTATAAGGGATAGGCTAGGTGCGGTTTAGAGGAGAAAACCGTAAATTTTATTCTCTTATGCCCGTTTGAGGGCTCGGTTAGAAATGCCCTAAATTAATTAACTAGCCTTGTTGCCAAACTTTGGCCTGGCTCCTTTGGATTTCAATCATCTTTGTTTTACGGCTTTGACATCTCTCATCATGAGATCCATGGCATGCACAGTTGATTAGCAAGGTAGAAAGCACTGAAGCAGCGTTTATGCACCATGCCCTTGGTGTCTAGTCCAACCACCTACTCCTCATGGCCACCCCCCACATGAATATTTGGTCCGTTGTTATTTCGCTAGCTGGTCCACCAGACAGAATTGGCTGGACCTGATATTGGTGGTCTGCCATCACCAGCATGGCGGAAGACGAGGGCGTGACAGATCGCCATGTTGTAGCATGGCACTGTCATGCACGTACAAGTAGAGGTGCTACCCGCGGTCCACCATCGCTGGAATGTTGGAAGGTGAGGGTATGACAAACTCTTATGCT
Organism: Secale cereale; assembly: GCA_902687465.1. Lineage (NCBI taxonomy): Eukaryota > Viridiplantae > Streptophyta > Magnoliopsida > Poales > Poaceae > Secale > Secale cereale. The sequence goes on along the minus strand of LR738712.1, from coordinate 889,621,169 downwards.
GTACAGGTTAAAAAAAAAACTGTTATGATGTACCACGGCATTGTCATGCACCAGAAGACGTACTCATCGCCAAGGTAGCAGCCGCCCGAGAAGTGCTCCTCGAGAAGCATCCTCAAGGGAAGCAGTGCCCCTAGAATCCTGGTTTCCTCTCAATCCTAGATGGCTTTGACAATCATGGGGCGATGAAAAGGCCACACTAGAGCATAACCGGGCTAGCTATTCACCACGTTCAGTCCCATATGAATATATAGCATGTGTGATGCACCACTCAACTGAAGCGGCTCCGCATTGTTCTCTGCTTGCTTCTCCAAATAGGCCCATGCTTGGAATTTATACAGCTGCCGCGTTTCACTAATACATGTGGCCGTACTTCGTATCTTGAACTTGTGGCATTTCAAACATTGGAATGCAATAATTACCCTGGATGTGGCAGATGGGCCCTCATCATAACGGCCAGGGCCTCACTTGTGCCATATTTTTCTCTCACTGTTTTAAATTATTACTACCAAATAATCATTTTTACCTATGTGTCACGCACTTTACTCCCACTACAGGTCGTTTTAAACCCCACTTAAATCCCATACATGCGCATACACATACACAACTCATACCCAACGACCTACTCGTCATGGGCACCCTCCACATGACAATTTGTTCCATTGTTACTTCGCTAGCTGGTCCACCACACAGAATTGGGTGGACTTGATATTGGTTGTCCGCCATCACCGACATGTTTGAAGACGAGAGTGTGACAGGTCGCCATGTTGTACCATGGCACTGTTGTGCACAAACAAGCAGAGGTGCTACTCTATGTCCACCATCGCCGGCACGTAGGAAGGTGAGGGTGTGATAGACCGCTATGACGTACCATGGCATTGTCGTGCACCAGAAGACGTACTCATCGCCAAGGTAGCTGCCACCGGCAAAGTGGTCCTCAAGGAGAGACAACAAGGGAACCAGTGCCCCTAGAATCCTGGTTGCCTCTCAATCCTAGCTAGCTATGACAATCATGGGGCGATGAGAAGTCCACGCTAGAGCATAACCGAGCTAGCTATATTCACCATGTTCAATCTCATATGGATGGAAACCATGCGTGATGCACCGCCCATAGAAACGGATCCATATTGTTCTCCGCTTATTTCTCCAAACAGCCCCATGCTTGGAATTTATACAGCTACAGTGTTTCATTAATGCATGTGGCCATAGTCGTATCTTGAATTTGCGGCGTTGAAAACATTGGAATGCAATAATTGTTCATGGTGTAGCAGATGGGCCCTGATCATAAAGGCCAAGGCCTCACATGTGCCATATGTTACTCAATTTCTTAGGACACACCCTAAGTTTGTGCATACTCAGTGGTAAAGTGATCTCGATCAACAGACTAGACTCTTATATAGTTTCAGTTTATACGAATTCCATGGAATGAGTCGGATGACAACAATTAACAATACTAAATAATTTGGCTCTGGAATGAATTAATCCTGAAATAATTGACGCATTATTAATAAACACCAGAAATCTAATGGACTGGGGGAATACTACCGGTTGATTTGCCAGCCTTGACTAAATTCGTTTCAAACCTATATCGGTCAAATTCAAGGAAATAGATATATCATGTTAGTTTCTAATGCAAAAAGCCCATATATGTGGTCAATATGAAGATAGCAAAGATATGGTGCCGAATCTGCTAAAACTATTTTTAACTTATAATTTCCAAAGATAGAGATAAAAAAAAGTAAGTATTCATAATAATTATATTGGGTTGTTTTGAAACAAATAACTTAATAATATACGATTGAAAATATTACCTAATAAAAATTGCATTCAAAATAAGGGTGTACTTATTTCTTAAACATATATGTGAGAAAAAGACAATATTTTGTGTCATATTTGCTAAAATATTTACCGGTCACTTTTGCCTAGACCAATTACAGATATATTTAATATAAGTTCCATTACACGTGATGTGTTTCTGTGGCATATTAGTGAAGGTGTAAAACTGTTATTACATAAATTAATTGGACGAATGCACAAATTAAGCAATTATGTACTTTGAATTGTCGAAAGATCACACAAATACTATGAAAAACTTTAAACCATCATCCGTGAGGAAATGTATTGACAATTTAAATATGGTGGAAACACTACTCAATGGGTGGCGCCAGCATGTGGTGCTAGAGGGAGCAACTAAAAACCCGTCTGCTTCAAACAAGTAATTTTCACTACAATTTATATAGTGCTTAAAAAACTAGCTCGTGCAGACACACAGCTTGATGCCTAGTTAATTTTAATTTGTTTTCAATATAAAATAGGTAGGAAGTTAAGTATTTACACAGTAATAGAAAATCACATCATGGGCCATTCAGAAAAATGTCAATTAGCCTAGCGATTACGGAGAGAGTACCGTGCCACCTTGCACGCGGCCTCCTAGGTCCGTTGCTCTCCATATGCCGCTAGCCCTCCTAAATATCAATCGATTTCGGTGTATAATGTCTTGTTTTCGTATAAATTTCTGGTAGCAGCAAACTAGTGAGCTGGCTGGCTAGGCCTATAACTATGGCTTGTTAGGGCGTCCAGCTCAGCTCGGCTCAGTCCAAGTCCTGCGTAAGCCAAGCTTCTAAGAACGTAGGGCCAAACCCGACTCAGCTGCGCTTGTGGGCAGTCTGAGCCAGACCTCAGGTTTAGGCCATGTACAATGCCCCCAATGGTTATTGATCATGGTTCTAAGAGAGGTAATAATACCATTGTGTCTCAAGAAACAAGTATCAAAGTTACTAAAAACATAGGACAGCAGTAGGCGCCGGTTGACCGCTCCAAACTTTCGCCTGGTCGCCGTGTGGCCATACGATTGAGACCCCCACGCACTGTTGGATCGTGTTTCTCCTTCCCCCACCGACAGTCCCCCCCCTGAGACCAACAGACTCGCCATTCTGGAAAGGGCTTATCCGAGTAAAGGACATGTTCTTTCGGAGGGTCAAATTCCTGGTTGGCCATGGGATGTCAACAAGGTTCTGGGAGGATATGTGGTTAGGAGAGACGCCCCTGGCCGTAAAATATCCTACCCTGTATAACATTGTGCAACGGAAGGAGGATTACATAGGCACAATTTTACATACGATCCCCTTGAATATTCAATCCAGACGAGCACTAGTTGGTGAGCGATGGATTGCATGGATGCACCTGGTTCGGAGATTGATAGATGTTTAACTCTCTGATCAACCGGACACGCAATGGAAACTAGCTAAGAATGGGATTTTTACGGTAAAAACTTTCTATATGGATTTGATTAATTCTGGCCCAATCTCGCGATCGTTGCATATTTGGTAGATTAAGGTTCCTTTGCGCATTAAAATCTTTATGTGGTTTGTCCACAAACAAGTAATTTTTACAAAGGACAACTTAATCAAGAGGCGATGGGTAGGTAGTCCACGATGTTGCTTTTGTGATCATGATGAAACAATACAACATTTATTTCTTGAATGCCCATTGGCAAAATTTGGAGTCACTCCTCACATGTCCAACAAAAACCATGTTAGACAAAGGGTGTTCGGGTAGGCCAGAAGGGTCAATTTGTAAATACCTGGTTTTTTACATCCGCCAAATAGCCCCATTTTTTCCATCACCTTGTATCACCAATTCATACCACCATGTCAAGTTGTTTTCGTTTTCGCCAAGTTTTGTATTTTCTGTAGTTTTTCGGTGAAAAAAGGCCGATAAATGTCCAAACGTGTTGCAACGTGCAAACGGTGTCCGAATTCATTCAAAAGGCATGGATGCCTACTATGGGCATAGACACCCTTGGTGGCAAACTTTAGGGTCATTCCTGGCATGTACAATAAAAACCATGTTGGAAATATGCCGAGGCAATCATGTGATGATGATAATTCCCTATGTATTCGTGAGTTATTGGTATTGCTCATGAAGTCATCACTGATGTATATCAACATGTAATTTCTTTGTAAGAGTGCAATATGATGATTCTGAGTAGTATAATGGTCCCGTCATAGTGATCATCGTCTTCTTCGAACGCTGCTCGACGCTGTGCCGGCGTTCTTGTTAATGTCACCGCGTGAGCATGTGTGGCACGATCAGATAATAACATCATGGCCGGTGAGCATGCAAAATTTCAAACTAAAGCCTGCTGCATGTGTGTAACTTGCTTACTTGCATAGCTCACCAGGAAGACCACTATTGAGTGCCAAAACTCCCACAGCCTCGCTATCACGGTGGAGTGGTCACCACTGCAAACTTGACTGCACTCGAGGACAACACGGGTGAGTAGAGACCAAGCAAGCACACTGCATGGCACAACCATGTTGAGCGCCAACTATCGTTCGGCCTCACTATTGTGGCAGAGTGGATGCAACGGCTAACTCAATTTCACTATCGTATCAATTGATCAAATAGGTTGGGTGCTTACAGCAACACACAAAGCAGAGTGGGCAGCAAAGAACACGCAAGAAAAGGGGAGATTCATGTTTTGACAACACAAACCTTTTTGGTGTTTTCTGTGATACGAGTCCCTTCCAGGCTTCCAGCAGCAGCTGCCGACGAGATATACTCATCGGCTCATCGCCACCGTCCAATTCAGTCACTCTGCCTCCCATCTGCTGACTGTTGTGCATAGCAAGTTAGGGAGGCAACGGTGTGTCCTGGACGTGGCCTTCAAATCATGGTATATCACACTGATGGTCATTACGTCCAAGTTAACCAAGTTTGGAACAAATATCCATCGTCCTCTCTTGTGGTGGAGTCGGCTCGGGCCGGGGCTGCTGGGCCGGAGTGCAGCGCCGGCAGCGAGCGCCAGAGCAAGGCAGTGACATGGGCGTGGCGAGTGTGCGTCAGATGATGCGGGGCGGAGCGTTCTCGAGGATCAGCGGCGGCGGCTTCGCGGCGGCCAGATATGACCCGCGGGTGGCACGAGTTGCAGTCGGCTTGCCACATTGTAGCTGTGGAGGCTGCTCCTTGCATTGACGGTGAAATGTCTCCTTGCCTGGCCTGGCCTTTTGACGACGCAACGGTGGATGCTGGGTGGGCAGCCTTGGGCAGTGGAGCTACTGGTGGCCTTCTTGTCATAGTGATGGGAGGTCAAGCGCGGCTGACCATGGGGCGGCGAGCGAGCGAAGCCGGACCTAGTGCCCGGATCTAACGATCTCGGCGGCGGTTGCCATTGTATGGGCGACGACAACAGCTAGCGAGGTGGTGAGTGCTTCCTTTAGCACCCGGAATCGGGGCGGCAGCCCATCTTCGACAGCGGCGAACTCCGTGGTTGTGCGTGCAACACGGAGTCTGGTCTCGACTCTCGAGGTGGTGATGACTTTCTGAGGCTGGTGGCGGTATGGGACGCCCCTTCATCAATAGATCGGGTTTGATGCGGCTCAGCAAGTGACACATGCGTCTTTTTCGGAGTCGTCAGGCGGTGCCTGTCGCCGGCAGGTGAGGCCTTCAGCGGATCCTACGCACGACGTCTCATGCAGGGACGTCAAGTCATGCCTGCTACTGGCATGTGCTGCGCGGTGGCTCTAGCGGAGGCCTGATGTCTAGCATGTGCCGCTCGATCGAAAGTGGTGCGGCTATGATGGGAGACAGCGGTATGGGACGTTTCTCTTCTTGTGTCTTCTCCAGAGGTATCTGGTTATCGAGGCATCGGTACCCGGATATTGGATGATGGTACAATACTTCGACGGCAACTTTATGCATTCCGGTGAAAACGCAAGATCTATATGATAAGGCTATGTTGACACGCGCTTGCGTCGTGTCCCTTATGAAGGTGGTGGATTAAAGCTTGACTTTGGGGATGAGAATCCAGAGTTCAACCTTGTGTTGGACTCGCCATCATCGGCACACGTTCGACGATTCATTCTTGAAGGTGTAGCCTAGGATTTATGTATTTTTTGTTTTGTTGTCATCTTATAACATAGGGTTAGTGGTTATCTGATGGAGGTAGTATCGCAAGGCATTTCGGATCGATGTTGTTCAGTTGTTGAATTTTGCATTCTTAATAATCTATGGTTGTATGCATGGTTCTGATGACAAGTCCGAGGTTATCCTCCTTTAAAAAAATGTATCACATTGTTATCTTCATGTTACTCCAGAAAACATAATTGAGATACATTCATTTCCTGAAAACCATGAAAAGTCTTTCCATCATTGTCAGTCACGTCCAGCAGATAAGGAGCGGTAAGACTAACTCCAGGAGAAGCTGCCAGAGGTGTGGTTGGCATCAGTCCGGGAGGGACGTATAAACAGCTCACAAAGAACATGCATCAACTGAAACTAAGCAAGTACACTGGATGGCACACCTGCTGAAACCATAATCTGAAATTACAAAGATATGATGTTCAGGGTGCCTTGTAATGCAGGGGATGTGCCAAAACCTCCCAAAAAAAAGAGCGAAACAAAATTTCATAGCGAATTTAAATTGAAACAATGGATCACCCTGACAATGAAGGAACGATTCGATGAAATAGGCAGCACCTAGAATGTGGGTAGTTTAGTCTTCCCAAAAACAAGAGCAGTCAACAATTGCATAAAATCTTAGGCAGGGCATAGGGGTTCAGAACGGCCAGTTTCTTGCTACTGTATATCTCATGCTACGATTTATATACTACTACAAAAATCTAGGAAACACCAGGTAGAACCACAAGGACATGAGACATGTGTGCCTGCCAGGTGTGTCTCATGGAGCAACTGTCGATGCATCTACGACAAAATCAGACCATGTAATTCAGCCAGTTATGTTAACACCTGCTGCATTCGGAGGGCCTTGTGATGCAACAACCTCCAATAAAATGAGTGAAGCGACAAAGTTCTTGGCAAAGTTACACTGGAACTGACCAAATTTCAACACATCCCTATTGCCTTTTCATCAAGTTTTATCATGAATTTTCCAACCGGAACGTTCTAGCACACCAAAATAAACAATCAATATAAGTAGATACAAACACCATCTATCAGTGCAAATATCTACCCAGCACCAAGTATAAGTATATGCATAATCAAAGTGTGATCGCCATCTCAGAGGTACATGTAGAAAATCACATCACAAATACTGCAAACCCATATCATAACACTCAGTACAAACACTTTTGGCTACTTGGATGATGACGAGGATCCCATTCCCAAAGACGAGGTCCCCACGCTGCCCTGCCAAAGCACGTGATTGTTCTCCGGCGCCCTCCCCAATCATATGCAATACCTTGATCGCCGAGTTCTTTCAAGTGGTGGCTTGTGATCCAGTGAGGGTTCTGTAGCGGCTGGATGACGCGCGTGATCCACATGAGTGGCTCGCAGTGTAACAGCTCCGCCGTGTCGCGGCACAATCACAGGACAGGGAGCATCGTCCATGGCGCTGGCTGATCGCCAAGGTCTGCCGCTCGGTGGTCACCCGTGACCATCAGTAACTGCCGTCAGCAGCGTCTAAACAGGGCATACTCAGCAGCGGGCACTGCTGCGCGAGCTCCTGCTCCCGTGCAGTCTATTTTAGCCCCGTTGTCCTTCTCTCTGGCACCACCGCGATCTCCGTATTCTTTGGGTAGCCCAGCGCAGGTACGTTTTAATTGCACAAAGGCCAGGAAGACCGCCAAGCGCGAGCTCTCCTCACTGACTGCGGTTAAGCAGACCACCCGAGTCCTCCTAATACCTCCTAGTCCAAAATGCTTTTTTTGGCTTCAAAATTATTTCGTCTTCTTTTCTCATCTCCTATCGAAGACACTAAGCTATCTCCTTTGTATTTCCTCTCTAAAGGTTTTCAGTACCAACAAAAATATGTGCCTTAATTAGCAGAACTAGGTTTGGTGAAAGTTGGGTAGAGTATATGGAGAAGATACCACTCGTATTTATGGAGGTCTACTATTGTGCCATTGTTCTACTGCTATTTATAAGAATGATACTCCCTCCGTCCGAAAATACTTGTCATCAAAATGGACAAAAGGGGATGTATCTAGAACTAAAATACATCTAGATACATCTCTTTTTATTCATTTTGATGACAAGTATTTTCGGACGGAGGGAGTATTACTTTGTTAACAAAAAAATGGGAATTGGGATGCACTCACCGAATTGTACACTGTCGTTGCTCCAAATTAATAGAGCTGGCAACAGAGCAAAAGTCTTAGATACGCTTAGCCATGTTGGAGGTGGAGAACACGTTCATTGGCATGTTCGTAGGAGTGGTTGAATTTGTGCTACATGCTTTGCTGTTTATGTCGCTTTGATGAAGCTCGGGAGTTGTACTTTGGTGGTTAACCACAAACATTTCTTATATTCAGGAATAATTTAAAAAAATATGATTTGTTAATAAATTTATGAACTTTTTAAAAATAATTGTAAAATCGTATAATTATAATTTTAGAATATCCTTTAAAATAATGAAAAATTTATAAATTCAATTTCATTTTGAAAATCATGAACATATTTAGGATCAAACATTTTTACAAGTGCTAACATATTTGAAGAATGTTCATTGTGTATTCCAAAAATACCCATTCAATATTTGAAAAATGTTCCTCAAGTATTTGAGAAAATATGCACTACATATAAAAAAAATATCACATATTTGAAAAATATTCATCAAATATTTAGTAAAATATTCATCGCATATTTGAAACAATACCAGTTGTGTATGAAAAACTATTCAAATGAAACTGGAAACTATTCATCACGTATTAAATGTGTTCAATTGCATAATTTAAAATATACTAGCACATGTGCCGGTGCGTTCCAACTAGTGTAAAAAATTAGTCTCTATCACCAAAATTAATTGCAACAAATTAAGGAGCACAAACGTCCATGCTTCGCCACAGAGCACACATTAGAATCCGAGTTGGTGACGGATGCCAGCAGGTCTAGCGAGACAGACTTCTCCCTAGCGGCACGGGCTTTCACGGACACCCTGGCGTATCACCACCCATGATTCCGTTTTTTTTTTGTCAGTGTGACGACGAGCTGGTAGAGCATGCCGAGTGTGGAAAATTGCGAGATCCTCCTCGTCTCCTGGAATGCCTCCTCGGTTTACCGTATATGCACCATAGGCCTTCGGGTCACGGACGACAAATCCTTATCTGAAGTAAGAAGGTAACCATGGTAAGCTCGTCACAATCCTATTGTAGCGACATCTAAGGTATTCTATGTAGCTGCCTATTTCATCGAATCGTATTCCTTTTTATGTTTTATGGCTTAACACTCTGCTCTTGCAGTTCTGTTAAGTGTATTCCTTTTTTAGCAACTGACGCTCATTTGGACTGCACACAGATGTTAACAAATAATACAGCAAGATTAGTACACCCGGTTACGCAGAGGTGGCGCGCCCAGGGCGCGCCCCAGCCACTAGTTTATTGCAATTGATGCGTGCCCAACATTACTAGTCACCAATCTGGCTGAGTGGAATTTTTTACAGGTAAAGGTGTTTTCATATGTCTAATTTGGCACAAGTTATTTAATATAAGTAAATCAATATCACCCCGCAAAGAAAAATTTACAAATTTAATATCAAAAGTAAATAAATATTTGAGGACATCGTAAAGAGTTGAGATTAACCTATCATAAGTTTGTAACATGGGACTTTGCCAAACACCTAATAGGCATCTCGGAAACGGAGGGGGTGGAAAATTGCTTGGAGTACTAGTGTCTGGCAGTGTTGGCTAGCACAACTGGAATCGCCCTATACGCCGAGTGCCACGGACACTCTGCAAAGGCGAGGGTGGCGTAGTAAGGAGCGGAAAATGTGATGGCACATCCGGCAGGACGACCTGGTGCACACGGGCATTATTTTGGTACCTCAAGTTGACAAAGTCGACATGGTAGAATTATTTTGTAATGATACGTTGTTAATAAACTAAATACAGTGTCCATGCCCGAACACTAGATCTAGTCACACTAAATAGACAATCTTGGAGAGTGTTAGCTTGTAGTCTTGTTACAGGTCATTAGTCTACGTCATGCATGTATGTTTAGTTAGAGATTAATTAGTCTGCATCGCCATACACGTGATGGTTGTGTGTGTATGTTTTTGAGTCGTTTGCATGTATTACTAGTTGGAGCCAGAAACGTGCCGGTTCACGTTGCGGCGTGTGTGTTTGCTTAGGCCATGATCAAGTCGTGGGATGGCACGACGTAGACGGATCGTGGAGTTTGTTTCGGCCGAGTAGTCCGGCCATTATCTTTGTAATCTCTCAGGATGTTACGGGAGAAAGAATAAGAAGAGAAAAAAGCAAGAAAAGAGGCAAGCAGTTGGGCCTCCCAAAAAACCAGTGTTCATCTTCCTCCCTCGCTCGCTCCTCTCCACCGTGTGTAGCCTCGCGTTTGTTCCAACAATTGGTATTCAGAGCCGTTCGAGGGGCGATCGTGGCGCGCGGTGGCGTCCGCGGCGAGTGCGGCGTGTGCGGCCGACATGGAGGTACCGGCTGCGGCGTGCGGCGAGCGCGTGGCGGCGCCGGCAACGCACGGCGAGTCCACGGCTGTGCGGTGTGATGTCGTGCGCGCAAAGGGCACGGCGGTCGTGGAGACGAGGAGGTCGCGAAGGACCTGCGTGGTGGCGCAGAGGTCGCGACGGCTCGCCGCGACAACCGTGGAGGCGCGTGGCACGGAAGAGCTGCGTGGTGGCGCAGAGGCCGCGGCGGCTCGGCACGATGACCGTGGAGGCGCAGTGGCGCGTGGCATGGAGATGCGGCACGTCGGCGGAGGACGCAGCGGCGTGATGCTACGTCATGAAGCGGCGTCTGGGAAGACTTTCGTTTGAGCGCGATGGCATCGATGGCGTTTGTCGCCGAGGGACGCCTGGCGTGTGTCGCCGGCGGAGAAGGAGCTCGGCGTATGTCGCCGGAGACGTGACGGAGCGCGGTGCGACCGGCGTTAGTGCACCAGGTCGGGTCCGTGGCGGTGTGACCGGCGTCGGTGCGCCAGGTTGGGTCCGCAGGCTGGGTCACAGTCGTGGCGACGACATCGACATGAGCTACTCTGGCGACGGTGAGGCCGTGGCTTTGGGGGTGTGTGTTGGAATAAGCCACGGCGTCTGGTGTAGTCGGGCTCGTCGGGCGCGCCGGATGCGCGCGGGACGTGCGGGACGCACTGGTGTTGTCAGGGCTCGTCGAGCGCGTCGGGTGCTCGTCGAACGTGCGGGACGCAGTGCCGTGGCAAGTCTGCGTACTGTTGGAAGTGGGCACCTGTTCGTGGCCGTGCCGAGTCAGTAGGTGTACGTAGTTTGAGTTAGACTCCAGTTTGTTAGTTGCATGCGAGCTGCTTGGTCAAGGTAGTTATTGAGTCCCCTTGATCTGGAGAGACTCCAGGAAGAGGTGGACGTGACGTAGTGCATGGATTAGGACTAGTGGGTTAGTGGCCGTGAGTGCCGGCTAGTTAGCGCATGCGGCAAGTCTCTCCTGTGTATATAAGCATTGCATTGAGTTAAAAGGCAAGGCCGAGAGCGCTCGAAAAACAATGTAGCCAGCGTGTGATCACCAAGGGAACCTCTTGGCAAAGCTTGTGTGTTCTTCCTTGGTGCATGTGTGCGTGTGTGTGTGGAGTTTCTCCTTCTGTGAGGCAAGAGGTACAAGAAGAGTGGCGCTGCGAGGAGGCGGCACCAACAATTGGTATACGGAGCTAGGTCGTGAGGCGTTTGGCGGCGAAGCGATGGGAGATCAGTCACCGAAGAAGAGCGACACTGGTGATGGCGGAAAGTACACGCCGCCGAGCAAGAGGCTCGGTGCCAGCGGCTCCGGCGATGGGACGATCGTCGTGGCCGCGCCGACGAGGAGCGTCGGAGTGCCAATCCAATACCGGCAGCTGACAGAAGGTAATTATCAGTTGTGGGCGGCGAAGATGAACATCATCCTCAAGCCGATGGGCGTGTGGTCGGCGATCACCGGAGAAGACGTCGACGAGGCCAAGGACCAGGGAACCATGGCTGCTATCTCGCAGTCCGTTCCCGACGACGTGATGATATCCATCGTGGAGTACGAGACGGCAAAGGAGGCTTGGGATGCCATCCGTACCATGTGCATAGGCGATGAGCGTGTGGTGCAGGCGCGCATCAGCCACTTGACAAGGCGCTTCGAGTGGCTAACAATGGAAGATGGCGAAGAAGTTGGCGCGTTCGGGCGCCGACTCACCGCGCTAGTCGGAGAAATTCGAGCACTTGGCGAGAACTTGCAGGAGCACGCCGTTGTCAAGCGGCTGTTCGCGGCGGTCCCGGATCGCTTCCTGCAGATAATCGGGACAATTGAGCAATGGGGCGACGTCAAGAAGATGTCGGTCGCCGAGGCCATTGGGCGGCTGCGGGCGTTCGAGGAGAATGAGTCCGGGCGGCGCCAAGACCGCAACGACGACGGCGAGAAGCTGATGCTGGTCTCGCGTGCAGAGCTAGAGGTTCTAATCCAGAAGGAAAAGAAGAAGGGAGAAGGGTCCAGCAGCAGCGGTAAGGACGGTGATGGGCGCGGTGGTGGCCGCGGCCGGGACGACGACAAGAAGAAGGTTCGTGGCAAGTTCGACAAGTCCAAGATTACCTGCTTTGAGTGCGGGGAGAAAGGACACTTCAAGTCCGAGTGTGAGGCGTTGAAGAAAGAGAAGGCGCTCCTTGCAGCTGCCGACGTCGACTACGATCCGGGGCTGCTGATGGCGTTGGCATGTGAGCTTGCACCGGGGGCGGAGGAGCACGTCGCGGACGCCGTCGAGGAAAAAGGTATCAAGGTGAAGGAGGTGCTTCGACCCTTAGCTGTGGAGGCCGAGTTGGAGTCTGCCACGGCCGAGGCTGAGCGGCTACGCGAAGAGCTGGCCGCGGCCAATGCGAAACTGCATGCCATGTCCGACGAGTACTGGACACAAGCTGAGGCGTTGAGGCATGCTAGTGAGGAGAAGGCCATGTTTTTGTAGGTGCAGCGTGTGATCTTTGATGAGAATGCACGGCTCAGGGATCTTGTGATACATGCTGCTGCAGCACCCATTCAAGTCAAGACCGCGCCAGCCGTCGCAGGGAGTGTGGCAACGACACCGGCGACGCCGGCCGTGAGGGCTCCCGTTTTGACGCCGTCACCGGCCGTGACGCTGGCCTCGGCGACACTCGGCGTGAACGACCCGGGAGTGCAGCTAATTGAGAAGGGCAACAACTTCCTCATTCTGAACGAGGAGAACTTCAAACCTCAGCTATGCATGTGTGAATCAGGCCATGACGATGATGCATGGTGGCTTGATAGTGGTGCTAGCAACCACATAATAGGCTCAAGGTGCAAGTTTAGGGAGTTAGATGAAACCATCCGTGGGTATGTGAAGCTCGGAGATGGGTCTAGAGCTCTGATTGAAGGGAAAGGTTCAGTTCATGTTGTGTGCAAGAATGGTGGACAACTACTTCTGACTGAGGTATACCTTGTACCAAGCCTATCTTGTAATGTGATCAGTCTGGGTAAGCTATCCGAGGACGACCATCGAATAGTGCTCGATGGTATATTTTTATGGATTGGGGACAGGTTTGGCAATGTGCAAGATGAAGGTGAAAATAGCCCCTAACCGGCTGTACAAGGTGTTACTGAAGGCATCAGGTGGGTTTGTGCTGTCAGGCAGCAATGATCACACCGACGGCGGCGACAAAACTTTGCTTGGTGCAGGCGACGGTGACGCCCACGACGGGGTGGCATCAAGATGTTCGATATACAAGAAATAATGGGTAACAAGATTGGGAAGGTGAATGTTAGCTTGTAGTCTTGTTACAGGTCATTAGTCTACGTCATGCATGCATGTTTAGTTAGAGATTAATTAGTCTGCATGGCCATACACGTGATGGTTGTGTGTGTATGTTTTTGAGTCGTTTGCATGTACTACTAGTTGGAGCCAGAAACGTGCCGGTTCACGTTGCGGCGTGTGTGTTTGCTTAGGCCATGATCAAGTCGTGGGATGGTACGACGTAGGCGGATTGTGGAGTTTGTTTCGGCCGAGTCGTCCGGCCATTATCTTTGTAATCTCTCAGGTTGTTACGGGAGAAAGAATAAGAAGAGAAAAAAGCAAGAAAAGAGGCAAGCAGTTGGGCCTCGCAAAAAACCAGTGTTCATCTTCCTCCCTCGCTCGCTCCTCTCCACCGTGTGTAGCCTCGCGTTTGTTCCAACAGAGAGTTTATTGGCTGGAGTTGCTCGGATTTGGATATGAAAATAGAAAATTTGTGGCTCATACTACATAACTTCCGGCAGATGTTTTTGTGTGTGTTCGGAAGAAATTATTGACCAAAAGTACTAATCTTCATAACTTCTGACAGCTAAATATTGGCCGTTGTGCATTGATAGTGAAATATGAACTACAAGGCAGCTCTATAAATTAGAAAACGATGAAGTAGTAATTGAGAGCTACTAGTAGAGAGCAACTCGGAGATTTTTCTTATGAGAGGATGCAACACGCATGGTATACACCTGGAGCTAAACTCAACCTGGTGAACATGGTCGGTTTTTCTGTCCATGCATGGACGATGTTGGAGCAGATAGCTCTAGGCTTGAGAGGCAACCAGGAAATAAGATGCTCGTTTCCCGATCTACTTTGATAACTTTACAACGCATTGTCTGCCACAACCGGAGCAATTTGTCGTGCAATGTGAAAGGTCTTTTCATTAAAATAAGGGCCTCACAGTGATGACAGATCTACATGTAGCAGATGGTATTGCCCTGTCGAGGATGCATTTCATGGAGCAGAGCTAGACCCGGGCATCTGTGCCGTGCCACGGCTCTATTCTTCAATTTTAAAATATCAACCAACTTAGTCGCAATTATTAGAATATATAGCTAGGATTATGCAATTGCTAATCGGATCTTGTCTAATACACATGAACACTATTTGATTTGATGCGGAAATTAGTGGACAGTAGTGTGTTTATACCTCCGTTTGTAGAGGCCATCACGGTGGAGGAAGTGGAGTCGGATGACGAACTGTAGCAGCGCAGCAGATCACTCCGGCACCTCGCCGGAGTAAGGTCAGGCCTTCACGTCAACGTCCAGCGCACTCCCGATTGGATTTGGAGTAAATTTCAGAGGGCACTGTTATCCTAAACGATACGACGATCAATTAGGCGCAGGGATGCCCTCCTTTATATATAGCGCTGTATATGACGTGGGACCTAACCATAATCTTAATTAGCCCCCCAATCACAGGCGCAAATTGCTAATTACCGTTAATTAGTGTTAATCCCGTAATTAACTATTGGGCCCACTTTAACTTATGGTAATTAACATATTAACCATTTAATCACTTAATTTTCCAACATTCTCCCACTTGATTGAATGGTTAATATCATTAGTCCATACTTCAACAAAGGCATCACACTAAGATAATGTATTCGCAGCAATAGTATGATCATTACTGAAACCCCAAAATCTATAGCGTAAGACTTCATTTCGGAATGGATAATTATTTATGGTTGGGAGTCTGTATGGGCATGCATCCATACTCCCTACTTATGGTCCTAATAGTTTGTTTCTTTATTAATTATTATGTGCACTTAGTAAGCGAAACAAACTTCCTTATTCCAAGTTCAAATATTGAGATCTCATCATTTAGTCACCCCAATAGTTATAGGCTTTCCATTAGACCCATGCTAGCAATATGTTCTCGAAAGAGATTTGGTGGCAAGCCTTTAGTGAGGGGATCAGCAATCATCAATTTAGTACTTATATGCTGAATTTTAATTGTTTGATCTTGGACTCTATCTTTCACAACAAGGTACTTAAGGTCAATATGTTTGGCAGCACCACTTGACTTGTTGTTACTCGAAAGGAAAACTGCAGCTTGATTATCGCAGAATAATGTAAGTGGTTTATTTATGCTGTCTACCACTCTTAGTCCGGGGACAAAGTTCTTAAGCCATACGGCTTGCCCGGTAGCCTCAAAACATGCCACAAACTCTGATTGCATTGTTGAAGATGCAGTAAGTGTTTGTTTGCAGCTTTTCCATGAAATTGCTCCCCCTGCAAGTGTGAAGATATAGCCTGATGTGGATCTCTTAGTATCCTTACACCCTGCAAAATCAGCATCTGAGTAACCCATAATTTCTAGGTTGTCAGTCTTTCTATATGTAAGCATGTGATTTTTAGTCCCTTGCAGATAGCGCATTACTTTCTTGACAGCTTTCCAGTGATCTAAGCCTGGATTAGACTGATATCTGCCAAGCATTCCAGTTACAAACGCTAAGTCGGGACGCGTACATACTTGAGCATACATAATGCTCCCAACAGCCGAGGCATAAGGAATTGTCTTCATTTGATCAATCTCTAATTGATTCTTGGGACACTGAAATAGACCAAACTTATCACCTTTAACAATAGGCGCGGGAGTGGAAGAGCAGTTATACATGTTGTATCTTTTAAGGACTTTGTCAATATATGCCCTCTGGGACAGTCCTAATGTCCCTTTAGACCTGTCTCGATGGATTTCTATGCCCAAAACGTAAGAGGCATCCCCAAGATCTTTCATGTCAAAATTAGATGAAAGAAATTTTTTGGTCTCATATAACATGTCTAAATCACTGCTGGCTAGCAAGATATCATCCACATAAAGTACTAATATGATAAACTTGCTCCCACTGGTCTTAATGTATATGCAATTGTCCACTTCATTTTCCTTAAAATTAAATTTCCTTATAACCTCATCAAATTTAAGGTACCACTGTCTAGACGCTTGTCTTAGCCCATAGATAGATTTCTTAAGTCGACATCCCATATGTTCCTTGCCTTCTACGACAAAACCTTCCGGTTGAGCCATATATACATTCTCATGCAAGTCACCATTAAGAAATGCGGTTTTAACATCCATCTGATGTAGCTCTAAATCATAATGAGCAACAAGAGCCATAACAATTCTTAGCGAATCCTTCTTCGAGACGGGAGAAAATGTGTTAACATAGTCTATGCCCTCTCTTTGTGTATAACCTTTAGCGACAAGTCTTGCTTTGAATCGTTCGACATTTCCTTTAGAGTCATGCTTAGTTTTGTAGACCCACTTACAGCCCACCTTTTTGACTCCCTCAGGAACTTCTACTAAATCCCAAACATCATTAATACTCATTGAGTTAATTTCATCATTCATGGCCTCAAGCCATTTAGATGAGTGTCCGCTTGTCATGGCTTCCTCAAAGGAGGTGGGATCATTTGCCTTACTAATGTCATTTCCATCTTCAGTCATGTAAACAACATATTCATCTGTATTAATGGCAGCTCTTCTATCCCGCTGTGATCTACGTAAAGGTTCATTAGATATCACAGAAGACTGAGTGATGTGAGGCTCATTATTAGGCGCTGCACCAATAAACCCAGAATCATTAACTGGAGGCGTTGCGCTTGAAGACGAAGGAAAAACAGACTCTGGGATCATCAGTAATGGTATGTCAGTCCGATTTTCCTCAAGTGTGATTTTTCTTGCCTCAGAGCTCCCACTGACATTAACATTCTCTAAAAATTTAGCATGCCTCGTTTCAACAAATTTAGTGGTACGTGTTGGACAATAGAAACGGAAGCCTTTGGATGTTGCAGGATATCCAATAAAATGGCAACTGACGGTTTTAGGATCTAATTTTCCAATGTGTGGATTAAAAATCTTAGCTTCAGAAGGACAACCCCACACATGCAAATAATTTAATCTGGGTTTCTTCCCAGTCCACAATTCATAAGGTGTCTTGGGTACTGATTTACTAGGAACCCGATTAAGTATATGCACGGCTGTCTTTAATGCTTCCATCCACAAATTGACCGGTAAACTAGAGTTGGAAACCATGCTTCGTACCATATCCATAAGTGTACGGTTGCGTCTTTCAGCGACTCCATTTTGTTGAGGTTCACCCGGCATTGAGTATTGGGCGATTATTCCATTTTCTTGAAGAAATAGAGCAAAGGGACCAGGAATTTGTCCATAAGGAGCATGTCTCCCGTAATATTCTCCGCCTCGATCTGAACGCACTACTTTAATCTTCAAATTATGCTGATTTTCTACTTCAGCTTTGTAGATTTTAAATTTATCGAGTGCTTCAGATCGTTCGCGAATAGGAAAAATGTATCCGTAACGAGAATAATCATCGGTGAAAGTAATAAAGGAGTCATATCCTTCGGCGGAAGTAATAGGAAATGGACCACAAATGTCAGTGTGGATTAATTCCAAAACCCCACTACTACGAATTGCTCCTTTCTTAATTTGTTTTACGAATTTTCCCTTAATACAATCGATGCAGTGATCTAAATCCGAGAAGTCTAAGGGGTGAGGTATCTCTTCTTTAATGAGACGCTCCATTCTCCCCTTCGAAATATGGCCTAAACGACAGTGCCATAATTTCGACGAAGTCTCATGCTTATTTATTACATCACAAACATTCAAAGATTCAGAGGAGTCGTTCAAAAGGAGTCTATAGAGTTTGTCATGGCGAACGCCATGACCAATATCATCATGACCAAACTTAATAACACATCGTTTGTTCCCAAAATAAGTCTCAAAACCATCATCATCTAATAGAGAAACAGAAATAAGGTTCCTCCTCATGGTAGGAACATAAATAGCATTATTAAGAAGGAGGGTGAAGCCATCTTTTAGCACTAACGGGAGAGTCCCAACAGCTTCAACATTAGCCTCCTGTCCATTTGCAACTCTAAGAGTTCGCTCCCCCCTTTGAAGCGTCCTCACGGTAAGGAATCCCTGCAATGAGTTAGAAATGTGCACGGTGGCACCTGAGTCAACCCACCAAGTATTAGGGGAAAAATCAGTGTAAAGGGATTCATCAACCATGGAAATTGTGTCCATACCCTTCTTTACAAGCCATGCCTTAAAGCCATCGCAATCCTTCTGCTTATGTCCGTCTTGTTTGCAAAACTTGCAATAAGGCTTCTTAGGTGCAGAAGGCTCATTAGCAACAGAAGGCTTTGACCTTTTGGCCCCAGACTTGCTTGACTCGGCCTTATGTGAAGGACCTAATTTTTTCTGAGTCTTATTTTCACCATTCAACTTTCTCTTCCCTGAGTTCATGGAAGTAAGATGAGCGTAATCTTTTCTCTCAATCTTAAGTCGCTCCTCTTCTTGAACGCACATAGCCGTGAGCTCACCCATGGTCCACTTCTCCTTCTGTGTGTTATAGTTGATCTTGAATGGACCAAACTCCACAGGAAGGGAGGTCATAATGAAATGAACCAAGAAGCCCTCAGAAATCTCCATGTCCATGCCCTTTAATTTTGCGGCCATATCATTCATAGTCATGATATGTTCTCTCACACCGCTCGCACCATCATACTTAGTGGTGAGCATTTTCATGATCAGTGTACTAGCATAGACTTTTGTGGAGCCTTTAAACTGTTCCTCCACCGATGCCAGATAAGTCTTAGCACATTCGGAATCGGGGATAGCTCCCCTAATCCCAAGAGTAATTGTGCTTTTCATGATCATGAGGGACAATCGATTGGAGCGCTCCCACTTCTCCTTGTTAGCCTCATAAACCTTAGTTTTCTCAGCAAGGTTTTCATCATCAGAGGACAAGGGAACTGGAGCCTTCTCCCTAAGTGCGTAGTCAAGATCCATGACCCCAAGGTTAATGGAAATCTGCTCCTTCCATGTAGGAAAGTTAGTCCCATTGAGGTGCTCAATTGAGTTCAGCAGCCCAGAAATAAGTGATGGGTTCAAAGCTGAACAAAACATAAATAACATGGATATTAAAATTACATATTATGAAAATATACAAAATAAAATAAAATTGCATGATATCAATCCTACGTTGGTCTGATTAATAACATGGCAAATTTAATAAAATCCTAATTCGCAATACCGTTGGGCAATAACGAAGGAGGACCTAATAATTATATAATAACATCATCGGGAAATTAACCGTAATATTCATGATCACAAACAACGTTGGTCAGTATGTAATCATGCATTACTAAATTAGTTTTGGCAATTATCCCGAAAATATTGCAGTGTTAAACCAAAATTTCACGCTGGTTCTATTTTAATTTAACACAATTATGCAAAAATAAATCTACTGATTATACAAGAATTAACTGTATATAAGTAATCAACAGACTTATGTGTACTACGTACAGAGAGATAAATTCAAATTAATCTGCACGTACTAGTACTGGATAAAACGCTGCTATTTGCTATGCACCTGCCATCACGTAGTTAGCCGAACAAAAGGAAAAAATGCTGTGCGGCCCACTAACTCGTATAGCCCAAAGTCATTGGAACCGGCCAGTTACGAGCATGCGGGAAATCCCTAATCGAGTTAGCTTTCTACTGCGCCGCCGCCGTTCATCAGAAAACCAGATTGGATAAGCAGAGTGAGTTAGCTCTACGAGGACGGCACCGATGCGAAGCGGTCGGCGCTAAGGTGTCGCGCACGGCGACGGTGGGAGCGCCACCGTGAGGCGCGCGGCAGCGGCGGGAGCGCCACCGTGAGGCGCACGGCAGCGCGACGCGAGCACAGCCGGATGTGGTCGGCTACAGCAGCATCACCCTGAGGCGGATGGCGGCCGTGACACCACCGCTGATGTGCACGGGCGAGGCCTAATTAGGTGAATTTTCAGGCAAGTTCTATGACACAGATTGATCTACTGCCAAGTTTTTCTCAAATAGATTCATGTGATTAGATCCAACCGGCTCTGATACCAAATATTAGAATATATAGCTAGGATTATGCAATTGCTAATCGGATCTTGTCTAATACACATGAACACTATTTGATTTGATGCGGAAATTAGTGGACAGTAGTGTGTTTATACCTCCGTTTGGAGAGGCCATCACGGTGGAGGAAGTGGAGTCGGATGACGAACTGTAGCAGCGCAGCAGATCACTCCGGCACCTCGCCGGAGTAAGGTCAGGCCTTCACGTCAACGTCCAGCGCACTCCCGATTGGATTTGGAGTAAATTTCGGAGGGCACTGTTATCCTAAACGATACGACGATCAATTAGGCGCTGGGATGCCCTCCTTTATATATAGCGCTGTATATGACGTGGGACCTAACCATAATTTTAATTAGCCTCCCAATCACATGCGCAAATTGCTAATTACCGTTAATTAGTGTTAATCCCGTAATTAACTATTGGGCCCACTTTAACTTATGGTAATTAACATATTAACCATTTAATCACTTAATTTTCCAACAGCAATATCTATGATAGTAGATCGAGAGCAGCGAGGTACTACTATAGCCTACCTCTGGGGTATCAATTGATCAAGAGTGTCAGCCAATGGACGAGATGGAAATGGAATAGAGAGGAAAAGAAGGTTAGCTAAAGCTGGTTGCCTCGCTCGTTTGGCACCTCGTTCACCGTGCTGTACTGACACCGCATTAGCTGCGCTGCAAGAGTAGGCTGCGTATCTGCACCTTCCAGTGCTGCCCTCGCCAACAATCAACAAAGCATGTGATTAATTTTCCCACGACCTAGACTATAAAACATCTGAGAGCATGGATTCATGTAATTTTATTTGTCCAATTTCATGTGAAAAAAATTACATGATGAGGAGACAATTCGAAAACTTTTTTATGCTTTGGCTCTGGGAGATTTTTAGATAGTAAGAAGTGGCAGCCCGGGGCTGCAGCCACTAGTAATTTGGTTCCAGAATAGCCGTTGGCCAAGCCTTAGTACTGACGGTACCCCAGACCGCCTGTCATTTGGTACGTGAGATCCTAGTGGTGGGTTTGATTTCTGGCGCATCACAGGTAATCTGGGCCCAGATTTGACAGAGATTAGCCTGGCCCCCGATTTTGCGCGATTAGCTTGTGCCAAACCTTACCACTAATGAGTGCCATTAGCCAACCGCCATTTGTATGTGATTTAGGTATTATTGTTTTTAGTAGTTTAATATATTTTTATGTTCCGGTGCTTTGTATTAGAGCAACTTTAGTAGAGTAGTCATATGGCCCCCATCCACATAATAACTGCCAAAACGACGATTTAGGGACAAAATGACATAACTAGTGACCCCATATGGGTGTTGATCTGCATAATTAATGGAGTTTCCTCCATAAACAACCTCATAGCCACCATATTTGGAGGCCGGGGAGCCCAATATGGAGCTTCGTCAATAAACCTACCGTCAGCATGGGCGGGGTGTTTCAGTTTATTGCTCCATGTGCCACTGCCGAGCTTGAAGCGTGATACTAGATTTACAGACATATCAATGTTCCAATTAATCACCGCCATGGCTGCTGCCCCCATCGCTTCCCAGTCGGAGTTGGAGCTAGAAGGGGAGCAGGAGGACCCAATCCATGCCATGCTCGAGCTCACCAACATCCTGTTGAGTCAAACTTGATCTAGTAAGGTTGCATGTCGGTAGTAGTAACTTAGCTACGAAGTGAAACAGCTAGCAGCTGTGTAGGTTGGCAAGTCGGTAACACTTGAGTGGCTTGTTAACTAAGTTAGTAGTATAGGTCAGCAGTGACGTGGTGTCTTGGAATGACGTAAGAGCTTAGGTCAACATTGAAACAGTAGGACGGTTCAAACTGCTATATAAGGAGCAGCTTACCACCGGTTGTAATCATTCCACTCCATTCAGCTTGAATACAAGGCAAGTAGCCACTTTCAGCTCGACAACAAGTAGTACGTGAGCTCCATTTCTAGTACGCGTGTGTGTGTGAGTTCATCTGTTCGTGAGTGAGAGTGAGAGCAGCTTGTTTGCAGCTACTGGCTAGCTAGGCTTCCTCTGTTAGAGTACAAGTGAGAGTTAGCTGCTTGTAGTTCTGGGCTGACAATTGGTATCAGAGCACCAGGTTATGCCGAAGCATATGCCGAAAGAAGGCGTCGCCGGCGACGGCTCCAAGACCGCCGGGCACAGCTCGGCTGAGGAGACCCATGCGGCAGACGAGCTCGCGCTGCGAGGAAGGCCGGGAGGCGAGCTGGGTGCGCCACGCTCCGTGCGAGATGTGGGCATGTCCAGTACCTCCTTCCCACTCCTCACGCGGACCAACTACCCTAGTTGGTCGCTCCTGATGAAAGTCATCATGGAGGCGCGGCATATGTGGAAAGCCGTCGATACTGGTGATGTCGAGTATGAGGAGGACCGATTGGCGATGGAGGCAATCTTGCGCTCCGTCCCACCGGAGATGGTGCTCACCCTTGGCGCCAAGAAGACGGCCAAGGAAGCATGGGACACCATCAAGACTCTGCGCATCGGCGTGGAGCGCGTACGGGAGTCGAAGGCCCAGACCTTGCGCCTCCAGTACGAGGAGATCCGGTTCAAGTCCGGTGAACAAGTTGACGACTTCGCCTTGCGGCTGCAAGGTCTCGTCAACGAGCTAGCAACGCTCGGAGATCCCATCGACAACAAGATGGTGATTCTCAAGTTCCTCCGCATCGTCCCCAGGCAGTACAAGCAACTGGCCTGGTCCATCGAGAGCTTGGTGGATCTCTCCACCATGACGATCGATGAGTTGGTAGGGCGGCTCAAGGTCGTCGAGGAACGCAGCGACGAAGCTGAAAACCGTGCTGGCGGCGAACTACTGCTCACCAGGGAGCAGTGGGACACGCAGCTACAGCAGCGCGGCCGCGACGGCTCTTCCGGCAGTGGGGAGGCGCCCCCACGGGAAGAAGAGGTCGCGGCAGAGGCGGAGGCCGCGCCCAGAGCGGCGGCGGCAATCGCGGTCGCAAGCCAAACCGGGCTGGGCGAGGCGCTGGCAACGGTGGCAAGTGCCGCTACTGCGACATGCCGGGTCACTAGATCCGGGATTGCCACAAGAGGAAAGCTGACGAGGCAGCCGCGACAACGGCAAACCTCGTCCAGGCTGACGTGGACGGCGGGCCGGCAATGATGCTGGCAAGAGTCGAGCCCTTGCAGGAGAGCCCAGCGTCCACGGGAACCGTCAATCCAGTGACAGGCCACACCTCGACAACGACGTTTTCGAGGCTTGTTGACTGGGAGGCGATGAAGGCCCGGGTGTTGGGGAGCCACACCCCGGTGACGGCGTCCACAACAAGCTCGGGACCCGACGAGGCCGCGCAAGTTAGCGCGGCAATGACGCATATGGCGGACCGGGCTCCGACCATGATGCTAGCGACCATCGACTCCGTGCAGGAGCGCACGGAGACTCGGGTTAGGCACACCCCGACAACAAACTGTTTGGGGTTCACCGTGTTGATGGGCGATGGCTCCCCAACAACGTCATGTGCGTGCGGCTTCATCTTCCTCAACGAGGAGAGAGCCATGACCACACCCACGCTTGCAGGCGGCAAGCAAAGTGAGGGTTGGTTCCTCGACACCGGCGCCACGAACCACATGACTGGTTCGGTCGACGCGTTCGCGGAGCTGGACCGCTCATTCACCGGGAAGGTGCGGTTCGCGGACAGATCCGTGGTGGAGATCCACGGGCGCGGGACCGTCGTCTTCACCGACAAAGGGGGTGATCACAGGGCGTTTACGGACGTCTATTTCATCAACGCGCTCAAGAGCAGCGTCGTGAGTGTCTGACAGCTCGACGAGGGTGGTTCGACATCGGCATCCGGCGCGGTGTTCTCACTGTGCGGGACCAGCAGAAGAGGTTGCTCATCGAGGCAACCCGCTCGCCAAACCGCCTTTACAAATTCTTCTTTCGACCCATGCATCCTGTGTACCTTGCCGTGGGTCATGTCTCCGATGCATGGTGTTGGCATGCCCGGTTAGGACACCAGCACTTCGATGGGTTGTGGAAGATGGCGCGAG
Source organism: Secale cereale (assembly GCA_902687465.1). Taxonomy (NCBI): domain Eukaryota; kingdom Viridiplantae; phylum Streptophyta; class Magnoliopsida; order Poales; family Poaceae; genus Secale; species Secale cereale. The sequence continues at coordinate 889,596,544 of LR738712.1, read as the reverse complement.
GCAATCTCGTTCGGGGGCTTCCTCACATCGAGCACGCCGACGAGCTGTGCGATGCGTGTCTTGCCGGGAAGTAGCGGCGCCTGCCCTTTCCCGAGAAGGCACGCTATCGGGCGCAGAAACCCCTGGAGCTTGTTCACGGGGACCTCTGCGGCCCAATCACGCCAGCAACGCCAGGAGGGCGTCGCTACATCCTGCTGCTCGTCGACGACTACTGCAGGTTCATGTGGGTGCTGCTCCTCGCCTCCAAGGATGAGGCGGAGCAGGCCATCGTCAAGCAGCAAGCGGCAGCAGAGGTCGAGTGCGGCCATAAGCTGCGCGTGCTGCGCACGGATCGTGGCGGCGAGTTCACGTCGGCCACGTTCTACAAGCACTGCGACGAGAAAGGGGTGGAACGTCACCTCACAGCCCCTTACTCGCCGCAGCAGAACGGCGTCGTCGAGTGGAGGAACCAGACGGTGCTCGGGATGGCACGCTGCATGCTCAAGGCAAAGCAGGTGTCGAGCACGTATTGGGGGGAGGCCGTGCTCACGGCCGTCTTCATCCTCAACCGCTCCTTCACAAGGAGCGTCGACGGCAAGACGCCTTATGAGGCGTGGTATGGGAGGAAGCCCGACGTACGCTTCCTCCGCACCTTTGGCTGCGTCGGGCACGTCAAGACGACGCGCCCTCAGCTGAAGAAGCTCGACGACAGGAGCACCCCGATGGTGTTCATGGGCTACGAGACAGGCTCTAAAGCGTACAAGATGTACGACCCTATCTCAAAGCGCATCCATGTCTCGCGCGACGTCATCTTCGACGAAGACGCGCGATGGACATGGGAGGCGTCCGGGGAGGCCCCGACAAGCAGCTCCTTCACCGTGGAGTACCCGATGTACTCTACAACCCCGGGAAGACCGGGAGGTGTGGATCCGGGAACCGCAACCCCGAGAACACCGTCCCTGGATATGGTGTCCCCGGACACCCCGGCGTCAAGTAAGGTGGTTCCCAGGAGGCTGTTCGCGACCCCGCCAACAGCAAGGTCGGAGCTGTTTGACGCTGACGATAGCGTTGGCGCTCCCCACAGGTTTCGGCGCATGGGGGATCTCCTCGGCGAGGCTGCGGCAACACCACAACAGCCCGAGGACGAGGACGTTGATGATGATGAGGTCCTGCATCTGATGGCCGGCGAGGAGCCGACCACGTTCGCGGAGGCTGAGCAAGAGGATTGCTGGCGCCACGCGATGCTGGACGAGCTGGCGTCGATCAAAGACAACGCCACTTGGACACTCACCACACTGCCTGCTGGGCATCGAGCCATTGGGCTCAAGTGCGTGTTCAAGGTGAAGAAGGACGAGCACGGCGCCATTGTCAAGCGCAAGGCGCGCCTCGTCGCAAAGGGGTACGTGCAGCGTGAGGGAGTGAACTTCGAGGAAGTCTTCGCTCCGGTGGCAAGGCTGGAGTCCGTGCGGCTCATCCTTGCCATGGCTGCTCACCGTGGGTGGGAGGTACACCACATAGACGTCAAGTCGGCGTTTCTCAACGGCGACCTTAATGAGGAGGTGTACGTCTCGCAGCCACCTGGGTTCGTTGCCAAGGGCAATGAGCAGGGCGTGTATCGACTACACAAGGCCCTGTATGGTCTTCGGCAAGCCCCAAGGGTGTGGAACGCCAAGCTCGATGCAAGCCTCGCATCCCTTGGGTTCTCACGCAGCGCTTCTGAGCACGGTGTGTATTCGCGTGGCACCGCGAACACGCTGCTCATCGTCGGCATCTACGTCGACGACCTGGTCATTGCCGGTGCAGATCCTGAACAGGTTCAACGCTTCAAAGGAGTGATGCATCGTCTCTTCAGAATGAGCGACCTTGGGCTGCTCCGGTAGTACCTCGGGCTGGAGGTGAACCAAGAGGGTGGTCACATCACGATCACGCAGACGGCCTACGCCACCAAGATGCTCGAGCGAGCAGGCATGAAGAACTGCCATGCCGTGCACGCTCCAATGGAAGCACGACTGAAGCTCGGCAAGGATAGCTCTGAGAAGGCAGTGGATGCTACGCTCTACCGCAGCATCATCGGGAGCCTCAGGTACCTCGTACACACCCGACCGGACATCACGTTCGTTGTTGGGTACTTGAGTAGGTTCATGGAAGCCCCGGCAAGCGATCACCTCGCTGCCGTCAAGCACCTGCTCCGGTACATCGCGGGTACGCTCACGCGGCGACGGCGAGAGCTTGGTCGGGTATAGCGACTCCGACCATGCTGGTGATGTGGACTCCCGGAAGAGCACCTCGGGCATACTATTCCTTCTTGGGAATAGTCCCATCAGCTGGCAATCGGTGAGGCAGAAGGTTGTCGCCGTATCTTCATGCGAGGCAGAGTACATCACGGCAGCTACAGCGGCCTGTCAAGGCATTTGGCTTGCTCGCCTTCTCGGCGAGATGCTGAATCAGGACACCGTCCCCGCGCTCATCTTCATCGACAACAAGTCGGCGATTTCCCTCTACAAGAATCCAGTGCTTCACGACCGTAGCAAGCATATCGATCTCCGCTATCACTTCATACGTGACTGCGTCGAGAAGGGTACGGTGATCGTGGAGTTCATCCGGACTGGTGAGCAGAAGGCGGACATCCTGACGAAGTCACTTGGTCGCGTCCAGTTCCAGGATCTGCGCGACAAGGTCGGGATCATCGACACCAAGCTCCTTCGACAAGTTTGAGGGGGAGAATGTTGAGTCAAACTTGGTCTAGTAAGGTTGCATGTCGGTAGTAGTAACTTAGCTACGAAGTGAAACAGCTAGCAGCTGTGTAGGTCGGCAAGTCGGTAACACTTGCGTGGCTTGTTAACTAAGTTAGTAGTATAGGTCAGTAGTGACGTGGTGTCTTGGAATGACGTAAGAGCTTAGCTCAACATTGAAACAGTAGGACGGTTCAAACTGCTATATAAGGAGCAGCTTACCACCGGTTGTAATCATTCCACTCCATTCAGCTTGAATACAAGGCAAGTAGCCACTTTCAGCTCGACAACAAGTAGTACGTGAGCTCCACTTCTAGTACGCGTGTGTGTGTGAGTTCATCTGTTCGTGAGTGAGAGTGAGAGCAGCTTGTTTGCAGCTACTGGCTAGCTAGGCTTCCTCTGTTAGAGTACAAGTGAGAGCTAGCTGCTTGTAGTTCTGGGCTGACACATCCAAGCTAGTGATGAGGTGCAGATCATCCGTGACTACGACCCCGCGCGCATCAACGAGGAGGAGCGGCTGCAGCTCACGGCTGCCACTCGTTAGTCCCACACTTATGCCTGAATGGATGATATCTCTGTCCGCGAAGGAGGGGACAATGACACTACGGTCATTTACACTGCCTTTGACAAATCTAAAAAAATAAAACACCAGCTGAAACCACAAGGACATGAGACATATACGTCTGCATGGTGTGTCTCCGGGCTGCAAAATATAGTGCCATTTAGGCCAAAATTACATCAGGTAATTACGCTTAGTTATTCCGACAGCCGCCGCATTAAGGCCCTTGTAATGCAGGGCAGGTGTTACAACGTCCAATAAGACGAGTGAAACAACATATTTCATGGCGAAGTTATAATAGAATTGAGCAAATTGCAACACATCCCACGATCCCAGTTGTTCTTTCTTAAATCTTCAAACAGGGAACGTTCAGATCAATACAAAGTAAGCACGCCAAGATAATTTAAAACAATATAATTATCTGTGAGGAAGCAGCTTAGCACCATCTATCACTGCAAACTTCTGCGCAGCACGTAGCCTTATCACTACCAGAATCTGTTGGCCCACTCCCGACGCCGAGTACTTCCAGCGACAGTGATACGACCGACGACAAACGACGATGACGAACGAAGCTTGCTGACGAACTCGACGAAGTGCTTTACGCCGAGTCAGATCGTAGTACAAAGCTGGCCACCTAATCCCTAATCGATCCTTGTACGTGGACGAGTGCTAGTACTATAACGCAAAAGCACTTCTAGCTGGAATCGATCAACTTGATTGATCGTTTAGCTAGCTCAGGTATACGTCTAACACAAGAATCGATTTGATTGCCACACGCACGTCTCGTGCGTGTTGTTTGCTTTGTATTGCTTTCCACACGATTGATCAATTACAAGGGGCTTGGTGTACTTATATACAGGTACAAACCCAAGCATCAATCCTACTCGGATTACAATTCATGTCCAGCTCGGACATGTACACTTGCCGTGTACTAAATCGTGTTTAAGTCTAACAATCACCCCTTAAACACGACGTTGTCGCGTCACAGCTTGACGGCGATCCTTCTTCGCATCTCCAAGAACTTCTCTCGATCCAAAGCCTCGGTCAAGATGTCCGCCAGTTGATCATCGGTGCAACCGTAGTTCACCTTCATCTTACCTTCTTCCACGCAATCCTTTATGTAATGATACATCGTACCAATGTGCCTGCTCCTGTCATGCCGCACTGGATCCTCGCGTAGAAAAAACGTAGATTCACTGTCAACGTTAAGCGCCACTTGTTTCGGATCTCGATCCATGAGATCACCGTGTAGCCTCCCTAGCCACACACCTTGACACTCTGCTTCATTTGAAGTCGATGTCACCACTTTCTGCCCTTGTGATAGCCAGCTTACTACGCTTCCACCAAGAAAATATGTCACGTCCGAGGTACTCTTACGGCCGTCAACAATCTCTTCCTTGTCACTACCACTATAGCCGAGTGGTTTCACCATTTTCTTCTTGCTCAGCTCAAGACGAGGTTTCATTGAAGCATCAATTGAATTGCAATATTTCATGCCACAGTTTTCAAGTACCTTCCTTGTGTATGCCTCCTGGCATAGTGTGATCCCCTCCTGCTTTTGACGTTCCTCCATCTCGAGGTAGTAACTCAATAGCCCTAGATCATCCATCTTGAAAAGCTCCTTCATTTGTAGCTTGAACTTTGCAATCACCTCTTCATCTGCTCCAGTAATCAAGAGGTCGTCGACGTAGATGCCAACTAGTAGACGATCCCTTCCTTCACCTCTCTTGTACATTGCATGCTCTAATGGGGCTTTCTCAAATCCAAGAGAAATCATCGCCTGATCAAGTTTGATGTTCCACGCCCGAGAGCCTTGCCGTAGCCCGTACAAGACATTGTGTAGCTTCAGTACCTTGTGTTCCTCTCCCTCTTCGATGTATCCCGGTGACTGATTCACATACACATCTCCTTCTAACTCGTCACTCAAAAATACGGATTTTACATCCATATGATGTATCTTCCATGACTCCTGAACTGCGAGAGCGATGAGTAGTCTCACTGATTCCATCCTTTCAATGGGAACGAACACTTCTTCGAAGTTAACACCTTGCTCTTGCACGTACTCTTTGGCTACTAGCCTTGCTTTGTGCTTCACGGACCCTTCGGTATCTTTCTTGATCTTAAATTCCCACTTGAGTTCCATGACTTTTTCATTGTTGGGAAGATCTACAAGCTTCCATGCATTATTGTCGTGGATCGACCTCAACTCCTTTTCCATTGCGTGACGCCAACACTCCTTCGTGTTCGCATTCACAAATTCCGCCAGTTCCTCGGCATTTGCCAGACACCGTCGCCCACTCCCTTTCACTTTTACCGGGTCAATGGTCCGAAGAGTTTTCTCCGAATATGGGTATAACCCCGGTTGTAGCAGAACGGGTGTAGGTGTTGGTGCATGTTCCTCCATTGCTTTCGGAGACGGCATAGGTGCCCAAGTGACATCATCTTCTGCGTACAATTCTGCTAGCAACTGCGAGCCACCGCTGATGCTTGCTTCTAGGCTGACAGGTTCAGGTACAGGTAGAGTACTGGACATACTTGCTGACTGGCCACAACGTGATGCTACTGCACCCCCCGCGCATGAGATTGGCGCTGCATCATTTACACCTAGTAAAGTTCCAGGTGCCACCACGTATGAACCATGATACACTTCCCCAAGTGGGTCTTTTCCTTCCCCTGGATGTTGCCCACGTTGTGGCCCATGCACCATGCCTCCATGTGGTGATGTTTGAGCTGCTAGCTTGCAGTGGCCACCATCCCCCAGCTCGCTGGAGTGGCCGGCTCCTTCTGGGTACCCGTCCTTTGCTAGGCTGCGCCCTCCAACGCACATGGCTGGACTATGCAAGAGCACGCGTGTGCCTCGCTCGCCTCGACTCGCTGCTTGGCGATCGCCTGCAACGCTCTTTGCCGAGTTGTTTTCATGAACATCTAGCGGCATGTACGTCTCTGGAGTTAAAACTTTTGTGTCGCTCTTCAGGCCACCTACGAACCTCTTCTCCAGTCGACCAGCACAAAGACTACTTCTCCATGGTCGCGCACACGCAGCTATCGTTGTATCCACTTCAGCAAAGTTGGCACTTACATCCGTAACATCGATGTAGGTTTCGGAATCACTCCTCGCATCTGTAGCTTCGACACGAGTTTCCGAACCATGATCATGATGGCAAACTTTTTCTTCCGCAAGCTTGACAATTTCTTTAGTCAACGCTTGAGAGTCTGGATCCTCCTCATCCACCAGTTTACACATCAACATCATGTCACCATATTCTCCTTGCTGGGCAATGAGCGCCTTCTGCTTCGGTGCTTCCTCGCAGTCAGTCTTGAAGTGACCGAGGAGGCCATAGTTATAACACCTCACTTTCCTGATGTCAAACTTTCTCCTCGGTGGTGGTGCAGCCTCATCGTCTGAGTCGTCATCCGAGTCGGTGAAGTTATTTCTCGCCGAGTGCTGCTTCCCTTTCTTCTTGCTGCTGCTCGTGGATCCGCCTCGCTTCTCTAGAGCGATCCATTGCGCCTTTGCGAGGTGGCATGCTAGCTTGGAGAAGGAGTGTACGAGTAATGTCATTGAGAGTACGAATAATGCGTTCGGCTTTACCATTCTGTTGCGAAGTGTATGGACATGAAAAGCGGAGTGCAATTCCATGGTGCTGGGAAAATGAATGGAGTAGTGTATTATCGAACTCACGACCATTATCACACTGAATAGCCTGCAAGCGGGCATTAAACTGGGTGAGAGCTAAAGCATGAAGGGACGACAAGTGTGAGAAAGTTTCTGACTTATAACGTAGAGGATAAACCCAAGCATACTGAGTAAAATCATCGAGACAAACGAGATAATACTTAAAGCCAGAAATACTCTCAACAGGAGATGTCCACAAATCACAGTGAATTATCTGAAACGGAGTAGTGGTTACACGATTGGTGGAAGAAAAAGGAAGACGAATATGACGACCTAACTGGCAAGCATGACACAAACTACTTTTATTCTTTTCCCTAGGAATGATGGAAGAACGAGCTAAGGACTCCATAATGGGCTGCCCAGGATGCCCAAGCCGACGGTGGCAGAGAGCTGCATCGGCGACGAGGAAGGCGTGTGGCTGGCTGGTCGAGGAAGGACGAATGGAGTAGAGAGCTCCAAAGCTATTGCATCTGAGAATCTCTGTCCTGGAGAGGAGATCCTTCACAGAAAAACCAAGAGGGTCAAATTCGACGGATACACGATTATCAATGGTGAACTGACGAACAGACAAAAGGTTTTTGACTATGTTAGGAACAACTGAGACATTACGAAGGTAAAGAGGACGAGAGGTGGTGGAAATAGGAAGACGTGCATGCCCGGCACCGGTGATTGGAAGGGTGGAACCGTTACCGACAACGACAGCACGACGAGAGGAGGAGGGGGGG
>LR738712.1:889529513-889576451 GCA_902687465.1 Secale cereale | reverse complement strand
GGGTAGCTGAACACCACGTTCCCGTTCGCGTAGTTACCAGATGACCTGCTAGTGACACACAGAGTTAGTAAATAACTAGTCACACATCTTAGCAAAGACCCTCAAGTGCTCGATATCAAACCATGGATTAAACATGTATTAAGCCATTAACCAATAATTTATTGCAAATACTATCGCTTGGATGGTCAATATATAATATTACCATGTACAGTTTGTGTTCTGAATGACTAAAAATCTAGTAGTAGCAACAGTTGATCAATACTCTATTTCCAGAAAAGTCAAGAAAATGGTTCGATTATGTGATCGTTGATGAGTGTATTGAGTGGCCCTGTCCAGATTACAACACTTGCACTACTATTTCCCTAGGTTTCTGTGAGAACATTAATTCATTCAACCAAACTGTCCAAACAAAGAACATCCCATTGAGCATTTCATTGATAAATTGCATATCAAGTTTTTTTTAATCTATTTTTTTTACAGAAGGAGACTCCTTAAATATGTCAATTCCACAACAACACGGCTGAGTACCCACATCTCCAGATGACGGATGGATTCAGTTGAAGATCCCTATCTCTTGGCATCGCAGACGACATAGAGGAGAAAGAACAAAGGAGGAAGATGCGGGGATGGCGGAGAATGGAATGGGGACACAAGTCAGCTGAAGACCAAATATTTTGTACAAGAAAAAAACTGACTTACATTAGTGAAAGCTATTAAGATACAAACTTCATATGTCTAAGTTATCTGAAGCAGAACCAATTTGTTCTAAACAGTCCACATCAGACCAATCCAATTCTTCATCAGAGACATAAAAGTATATATCTACCACATCAGCGCAAGGTTAGTGGGCATGGTCAACCTCCTACAAGGCAACCGGCGCCAATAAATATCCTCGTCTGCTACATAATAAAATGGGATCGGGGCGGGAGGTATAATTACCTTTACCGTTGTAGTTTCAGCAGCCTCCAGATTTGCATCTCCAGCATTAGCAAAGCAGTTGACCCAACCTGAACATGTAAGTAGTTACAATTTTGTTGCAAAACATAAACAGATTGACTAGATTATTTTTCAAATCGTTCTTCATCATAAACTTGGATACATTACGATAATCACTTGGATAAACACTTGAGCTGAAGACAACACAAATTTAGAATTCTAGCTTAAACATGTTATCTTTGACTAGAGAGTTTTTCTAAAAGGATATTTTAGCAAAAGCAGGGTTAGTCAATAACAGGGCTAGCAACAAGAAAAGTTGGACAATAACTAGGCGCCCATCTCAGCAAAAAGCCTCAAGCGCTTACAACTAGACATATATTAAGTCATTAACCGATACTCGATTGGAATTTTTATCACTCATACAGTCAGTACCATTGTTATTTAGCTTTTAGCAACCAAAATCCAAAGTAACAAGAGCGCAATTTATGAGTGAATAAATCATCAAACAATTCAAAGTAACCAAATTTCCATTGGTCGTTTCCGTAGACCTATTGTTAGTGACATGCAGTGCGTTTGTCAGTCAATAACCAGGCACCCATCTCAGCAAAGACAAGATCCTCAAGTGCTTAAAACAAGGCATGTATCAAGGAATTAATCAGCTCTTGATTGCAGATTTTATCGCTCATTTGGTCATCATATCATGTTACCATGTACATCTTGTGTCCTGAATCAATCAGGAAATTTCAGAACTTATCAGCAAGTAGATAAGTATTTTAATACCATTGAGAATTACAGTTATAAGTTACGTATCACGTAAGTAAATTGTTACTCCCTTCGCAGGTATCTATCCGTCAGAAGCAGACTATTAGGCATCCAAATTCCACGTATATATAACCTATACAGTTGATGAATATCCAAAACAAGCTCTAGTTTTAATTTCCGAATGGATTCACATCACGGCCCAAATATATTGGCATCACAAACAGTGTGGAGGGATGGGAGCTGGAGGTATGCATACCTTTAATGCTGTAGTTTCAGCAGCGTCCAGAGCTGCTTGTGCAGAGTTAACAAAACGATTGACCCAACCTGAACATATAAATAGTTAGAATTTTGTTGCAAAACATGGAAAAATTGACTAGATTTTTCTTTCAAAACATTCTTCATGAAAAACACACATGGGTACTGTAGGATAATCACTTGGATTAATAATACTTATAGGTGGAAGACAACATGACAATAGAATTCGAGCTTCAATAGGCTGTCTTTGACTAAAGAGTTTTTGTAAAAGGATATTTCACCGAAAGCAGGGTTTACCCTGTTAGCAACAACAGGCAGGGCTGGTCAATATATGTGCGGCCATCTCAGCTAAGAAAGAGCTTCAAGTGCTTACAAATAGGCATGTATTAAGACGTTAATAGGTGCTTGATTGCAATCTTTATCGCTCACATGGCCAGTTGCATTTTAACATGTAGGAGAATTTGTGTTTTTCTGAATCAGGAAAATTCAAGAAGTTGCAGCAGGTAGAGCAATGTTTTATTCCCAATGACAAGAAGAAAATGTTTTAATTTTGTGCATGCTGCACACGTCATTGCCAGATTATGTATCATGTGTTACTATTGACGTTAATTCAACTCACCTGGGTGGACAGTACAGTACGGTACGGTAGATACAAACCAAGGAGTTCCCATTGGGCATCTCAGTTAAAATTAGTAGTATTAAGCAAGTTAGATTATAATTTTCGCAGACTGATAAATATATCAGAAGTGGGCAGACTCGTACACATGCATGTTCCGCATAGAACCAACCTAATACGGTTGTTAGTACCCACCCAAAATAATCGAATCTGTTTTCTTCTCTGGAAGGCGCTTGAGATCCAATCTCCTCTCCTTGGCAACCGAGACAGCACGGTGGGAGGGGAGATGAGCGGCGGTGGGGAATAGAAGATGGGACGGGGGCAAGAGGCCCGACGGACCTGGATGGCGATGCGGCTGGTGTGGAGGCCGTCGGCGCTGCTACAGGCGACGCGCGGCACCACCTCCGGCCTACTCCTGCTCCTTCCAGGAGAGGGTCACGGATCGCTGCAACTGCAAGTGATGCCGCCGGTTGTGGAGTCAGCCCGTAGGTGAAGAAGGCGGGGTGTTGGTCCAACTCGAGCGCCGCGACTGCAGAACCGGGTTTGCCCTGTCAGCAACAACAGGCAGGGTTAATAATCAATAAATAGGCGGCCATCTCAGCAAAGAAAGAGCCTCAAGTGCTTACAACTAGACATGTCTTAAGCCGTTAAACGATGCTCGATTGCAATCTTTATCGCTCACACGGTCGGTTGCATTAACATGTAGTATAATTTTGTGTTCTGAATCAGGAAAATTCAAGAAGTTGCAGCAAGAAGACCAATGTTTTATTCCCAATGACAGTAAGAAAATGTTTTAATTTTGCGCATGTTGCGCACGGTCCTTGTTGGATTCTGCATCGTGTGCTACTATTGACATTCATTCAACTCAATTGGCTGGATAAACAAGGGAGATCCCATTTGGCACCTCAGTTACAATTACGTACTAAGCTAGTAGAGTAGAGTTTTCACTGACGCATATAAGTATCTATCAGAAGCAGAGCCATACACATCCCAGTTCCGCATATATAGAACCAACCTAATACAGGGGTTGAGTACCCACTCAAAATAATTGATTATGTCCTGTTCTCTGGAAGACGAATGGGTCTGCCTGAGATCCAATCTAATCGGCACCGGAGACGGTGTTGAGGGCAGATAAACAAAGAGGGAAGATGAGCGCCGGCGGGGAAAAGAAGATTAACCTGGATGGCGATGCGATTGGTGTGGAGGCCGTCGGCACTGCTGCAGGCGACACGCAGCACCACCTCTGGCCTACTCCTGCTCCTTTCCGGAGATGGTCGCGGATCGCTGCAACTGCAACGTGATGCCGCCGGTGGTGGAGTCAACCCTCCAGTGAAGAAGGCGGGGTCTTGGTCCAACTTGAGCGCCGCGAGTGCAGAACCGGGTTTGCCCTGTTAGCAACAACATGCAGGGTTAATAATCAATAAATAGGCAGGTGCTAGTCCAACTCGAGCGCCGCGACAGCAGAACCGGGTTTGCCCTGTCAGCAACAACAGGCAAGGTTAATAATCAACAAATAGGCGGCCATCTCAGCAAAGAAAGAGCCTCAAGTTCTTACAACTAGACATGTGGTGAGCCGTTAATCGATGCGCGATTATCTCTAGAAGATGAATGGATAGGCCCGAGTTTTCCTAAATGGGTATTTCAGCAAAAGCAGGGTTTGTCAATAACAGAGTTAGCCCTGTTAGCAACAAGAAGCAGGGTTAGTCAATAAATAGGCGGCCATCTCAGCAAAGAAAGAGCGTCAAGTTCTTACAACTAGACATGTGGTGAGCCGTTAATCGATGCGCGACTGTAATTTTTTAATCGCTCAGACATTCAGTTGCATTAACTTGTAGTAGAATTTTTGAGTTCTCAATCAGGGGAAATTCAACAAGTTATAGCCAGTAGAGCAATGTTTTATTCCGAATGACAAGAAGAAAATGTTATAACTTTCTGCAAGTCGTGCAGGTCCTTGCAAGATTCTGTATCCTGTGCTACTATATATCGACATTCATTCAACTCAACCAGAACTACATATCAAGTACATATAAACCAGATTACAGTCTTACTCTTCAGCACGTAGGTATAAACCAGGCTGTGCTAGTAATAATGTTCTATTAAGTGCTCCTGTAGTTCTGGTTAATTTGTGTTCTACTAATAATGTTCTATTAACTTGTAGTAGAATACTGCACGTATGCCAGATTACAGTCTTATCCTGTGCTACTAATAATGTTCTATTAACCAGGCTGTAGAGTAGAGTAGAGTAGATATAAACCAGGGAGTTGCAATTACTGCTACTCAGCAGGTCAGAGTAGAATTTTCACTGACGGATATCAGTATTTATCAGAAGCGGGTAGACCCGTAAACATCCCAATTCCGCATATATAGAACTACCAACCTAATAAACACAATTGTTGAGTACCCAATCAAAATAATCGATCCAATCTGGAAGGCAAAATGGATATGCCTGCGATCCAATCTCCTCTCCTTGGTACCGGAGAGAGAGAGAGCACGGAGGGCAGAGAAACGAAAGAAGATGGACCTGGATGGCGATGCGGTTGGTGTGGAGGCCGTCGGCGCTGCAGCAGTAGACGTGATGACGCCGGAGACGGCCGCGGATCGCCGCAGCTGCAACTGCAACGTGATGCCACCGGTGGTGGAGTCAGCTCGTCGGTGGCCTCCGCCCCGGCCGCCACGAGTGCAGAACAGGATGAAGTCGCGCATCCGGGACTTGAGCCACGACGAGGAGGATAGATCTTGGACCGCCGCCTTCTCTGCTGCTCGCCTCGATCTCGAAGCGCCGCACGAGAAGATGGGGAGAGGTGGAGGCATCGGGAGAAGATGGGGGAGGCGGAGGCGACGGCGGCGGCGGAGCATCGGGGGGTGAATTTGGGGAAGAGATTGCGGCATTTTCTCTTCTGGCGTTTCGTTTTCTTTTTGCTTTTGAACCTTTATTAATTAGAAGGGCGGCTTTCCTTTTCGTTTTGGCAGCAATATTTTAGAATGGATCGAAATTTCAGCTGGGAGGGAGGAAATGAGTTTTTTTTTCTTTGTGCTGTCGAGAACTCCTACCCCTCCGTAAACTAATATAAGCGCGTTTAGATCACTACTTTAGTTATCTATGAACGCTCTTATATTAGGCCCTGTTTGGTTCATGACTTCTACGACTTTTTTTAGTCCCAACTTATAAGTCTCAAGTCCCTAAAAAGTCGTTTGGTTCTTGGGACTTAACATGGACTAGAAGACAATATTACAACTATAAGTCCCTATAAGTCCCTCCTTGAGAGTCTTATTTCATAAGTCCCAAATGCCCACTTTAAGTCTCTATAAACTACAACAAACACCTACCTATAGCAACGCAAATCTAGCAACGATGATGGCATGTGTTGTTGGGTTCAGCCTTCCACCTCCCCACGAAAGGACTAACTTCCCACCCACCTCCACCTTATTCTCTGCATCTCGTTGCAACCATGTAAAAAAATCAAATCTTTTCTCTCCACCACACCTTTCTCCGTTGATCGAAAACATATTTTAGAGCAGCTGCACCCAGGCCCTTCTATCCTACTCATCCATCCACGCATCACGATCCGTACAAAATACTTTTCTCCTTTTTGTTTCTCTCAGATATAACATGTGTTGAAGTTCAAACCTTTGCCGAACAGTAAAGCTTTCTATCTAGAATCTAGGAAAAATCTTTTCAGAATTTTTTGTCAAACATATATATACAAAAAATGATTTTTTAACTTCAAGACATGTTATATCTGAGAGAAACAAAAAAGAGAAAATTTCATGTAGAAAGTTAGTTGTGTCGCACGGATCTTGAAGCGATATTGGAGAGACAGGATAGACGGGCCTGGTGCAGCTGCTCTAAAAATCTGCATCCCTCCGTTGATTCCTCTATCTCACACACCACAACTTGCCGTCGCCACCTCTGATTCGGGGCAACTCCGGCGCACTCCCACACCGTTGTTCACCGGCCTGCCCCATAATCCCCTCAGTGTTCTCCACCGATCCTCCGCCGTCGTGACGTCCTCCGCGCCTCAGCATGTGCGCCTACAATAACCCTCGTCGGCACAGGTCGCCGGCGTGGCTCCGCGGCTAAGGTATGTCAGCCCACTACCCCTGCAACTCATCACATCCGCCATTAATGCCCCCATATCTTACCTCCTCTCTGTTTTTTCTCTGTTCCCATCTCTTGTAGGCACACTCCAGAACAAATATGCAATCTAACCTTAGATCGGTGATTTCCTTGTCCGATTGTGTGAGCATCTAGCCCAGTCCGATGGTGACCAACAGCTTTGTGATGTTCGAGTTTGTAGTTTTCCAACAGCGGCGAAGAACTAGGATACTGACTGAGTAGAACGTGGTGGATCTTAATGCTGCCTCGACATTAGCTTCAGGCATACCATGTTATCTCCAAGCTCTATGAATTTCAGGCATGTCATGACGTGGAGGTTAGTAGCATACTTACTTGGCCCTCAGTAAGAGTTGTGTCCACTGTATATAATTATTTGTTACACCAGTATATCGTTATGTGATTCAGTTAATAGTTTCTCAGGCTCTACATATTTGTAGTAACCGCAACTGTGCTATGGATTGTGAGTTTGTGTCTTTAATATTCGTATCCAATTCTGCTTTGGTTGATGCAACTTCTATGTGTATCTATTATGAAATTGTCCTGCAGATCAGTTTTCAAACTGTCGACAATAGATGTGTGTATATAAGCGGATTTTGTTAATATATTAATCTTGCCAGGGCTGATTGTGTGACGGATTAACCTGCTTTAGTGCAGTTTGATTTCAATTTCTTAGAGCTTCAGGGGCAGATGGATGTGTAATGGTCGGTATTTTGCTACACTCGTGGTAAAGGCCAACTCTCGGCGACGTCCTCCACCACCAAGATCCCCTAATGATGGCCTGCATAATCCTACTTTGGGTCTGTTCAGCCGCTTGCACAATAATAATAATAGTACTAATAATATGATTACCTTGCATTATTTGGTTGTATGTTCTGTAGAGGTTTTGATACAAAAGCCTTATTTTCTGGTAGATGTGGTTCATTACATACTTCAGATCAGATAAAAGACTTGCAATTTAACCCAATGATTAACCAACTATAGTGAGTTAATCATATCTTCACAAAGCATATGTTTTTTACTACTGTTTGGTTTTCCTATTTGTTTCATAGAATCATACATCCATGATTCATATGATGTTATAGCATGTACTGAAAAAATATTTAGACATGGTAATGTTATGCTTTTCGCAACCACCACGAATTGAAAAGAACAACAAGAGATTTTTGTGTGAGCCTCAGTGCTTCATGTCATGATGTGGAATTTAATTTTTTTTCTATATGCTATACAACCTCCCATTGGATTCGATAAAGAGTCCTCATATTACCATTGACCACCATCTGCACTGCAATCTATATACGGGCGATCAAGTCTGTAAGTGGTTTACAATTTATTTTGTATTATTGGAAGAACTGTACGTAGCATTCTGTTTTGTTTACTTGGGATACCTTTATGGCGCAATTAACTAATAATTAATGGAGAGTCTAAAACATTAATGGTCTATATGACGGATCGAGTAGCAAATTTACATTTCAATTCGCCATGATTTGTGTGCTAATTTAACTGAATTGTACGTCAAAATTTTCATTTTCAAACAACAACTTCAAACTGCTACTGCTACAGAATTCTGTATCATATTGTGGTTCGATTTAGTTCATATATGCCACTCGATTAGTTTTATCCGACTCGTATTTGTTTCTTCTATATTGTTCCTGATCTCATAATGCAAGACAAACAACTTCCTTTTATTTTGAATCATCTTCTTTCACTATTGTTTCTATTCATTTTGCATACGTGAATGCAAAAAACTTCAGAATAAACTATTCATTGCCATCAGCACATATTTTATTTTGTAATTTTTTCTTGCATTTGTTCAGAATTGGATGCGGACATACATTATGACCACTTACGCCCAAGAAAAAGGAACCATAATTCACAAGCTAGGTAAAATATTTTCATTTGCTGTCAATGCGTTTCTTCAATGAGAAAGTTTTGGCTCAACACAAACGAAGGCATTTGCAGTTTTGCAATTGAGTTGTAATATTTTATTTTATTTTTAAATACTTAAACATGGTAAATTATCATATGGTGATTGTGAGGTTGCACTAGGTATTTTTTCTGTCTAATACAACAGAGAATGAAAGCTAGAAAACAACAATTGTGTTTTGTGGCCTTTCTAACATAATATGTGTGCGCAGCTGCAAGCCTACAACTCTTTTATTGTTCGGTCAAGGGAGAAGAACTGAGACATACATTTGTGGTGTCTTCCATCGGAAATGTGGTGGGGGCTGTTGCTTGATGGTACACAGGGACGGCTGAGAGGATTTTTTTTATGAGGAAGTTGGAGCTTGCAGAGCAAACTTCATGGCGGTACGTCCTGCAAGGTGGAGATCGGAAGGTGGTGAAGGACAAGGGGAGGACGCTACATATTGCTCAATGGGGCTACTCCTAGATAGTTCCACATTATGTTTTTTAATGTAATTTTTAGGTTCAATGCTCAAGACATTATGCTTACGCATAGTTGCGACATTGATTGCAAGGTTGAGAACTGGGCTACTAGATAGTTGTACATTTTGTAATCTTTGGATTGTGTTCTTTGTAATGCAAAATAGTCAATTTAATATATGAGACTTCTCTGTTTATTATACTATGGCTCCTATGCACTGTCGGCATCGACTAATAATTTTGAATGGCTATATATAAAATACCATTAATTGTTCATGATATGTATCAAAAATCATTTTGTGTCGGGCAGTCACCAACGCATATGAAGCGTTGTTTGGCTGCATATCGATACGTTGCTATCTTACAACGCTTATTTAGGTCGTTTACCAACGAATGTATATACGCTGTTGTAGACCCTTGCAACGCCACCAACGACAACACATATTAATCCGTTGGTGTAGACCTTAACAACACTTATATGGACATACGACAACGCATTGATGCGTTGCTGAAGGGGGGTTCTTGTTGTAGTGTTATAAGTCCCTCCTTAAGAGTCTTATTTCATAAGTCCGAAATGCCCACTTTAAGTCCCTATAAGTCCCTCCTGTTTGGTTTAGAAGGGACTTATAAGGACTTTTTTAAGTCCCTAAACCAATAAGTCCCTGGAAACAAACACCCTAAGGTAGATTTTTTTTCTCAATCTATATACGTGGTATACGATCAAACAGGTGGCCTGCACTACGTTGCTCAAACGGGGTCCTCCTCCCTCGTGCTTCGCCGCACGCCGCCGACTCAAAGTAGATGGACTAGTATTTGTTAATTGTGTCAGCCGGTGGATTTTCTCGAGTGCAGCACCAATTTGCTTGAATAGGGGGGAGGGGCCGCGAAAGTGCTCGGTGTTTGACGTGGGCGTGCCGTGCATGCTCGGGTCCTCGGAATGGAAGGCGGTCGGTCCGCGAGTGAGGCGTAAAGTGATTGGTCTGCATGCATGCTCCGGCTGATGGATTGGCGAGGACGGCACGGGGAGAGGAGGATGCTGATGTTGCATTGTCTCGAAAAGCAACTCCGACTTTGATGGACTCGTGGCACCCGGCCATGGATTGGTGTGTCCGCAAGTTGTGGTTGAGCGTCCACGCACAGGGATAGTCCATGGAATCGAAGGTGGAGCTGGATGGGTGGTTTCGGCCGGCCATGTGGATGTTGACGCCGGGCGAGGTGGATGATGCAGTGATTGTGTTTTTTGCGAAGAGGATGGAGTCAACGTGATGCAGCCACGGGAAACCTTTGTGTGAAGTGAAAAAAAAAGAACTTCATTGTGTTAATTTGCTTTAATCTTAAACACCTTTGCATTTCAATTGCGAGGGACCGACCAAATCGAAGCTCGCAGCATGGTGTACATAAATTCCCTTTCTATGCGTTCCTTGAGAAAAGAAAAGAAAAGACTGTTAAGAAAGCCCTCCCACCATGTGTTGTTGATGGAGAGTTTCCATCGTTTGGTGGGCTCAGGTTAGGCATTCCCTCCGCGGCATTGACGGTCCTCCACACCGCGTGCGAGAAGAGAAAGGGTAGTCTGTGCAGACATGAGCGACCGTCTCATAGGATACCATGCAAAGGTGGCATAACGGATTGCCAGGTTTTCTTTTCGCCATGAGGATAATTCCATGAAGGACAAGCCATGCGAAGAGCTTGCATTTGTGGGGTGGCTCTGCGCTCTTTCCAAACCTTAGGAGAGCGGAAAGGCACCAGGCGACCAGGGAGCATAACTTCAACGCGTTGTTTAGTTTTGTTTAGTATATCTGAAACACCATGCATTTCAATAACTAGGGGCAAACCAAACCAAATCGGCGGTCACAACACGGTTTACATCGATTCCCTTTTGTTTTTGGCTGAGAAAAGGGAAGAAAAGAAAAAATGAATAAAAATCTTGTACTTACTCTGTAAAGAAATATAAGACTATTTTAGTGATCTAAATGCTCTTGTATTTGTTTAAGGAGGGAGTATTTGTTGCGACCGACCACGCACGTATGGACTGAGAAAAGAAAATAAAAGAAAAGGAAAAGAAAAAACGCTTCGATGGTACGTATGTGGCGACCAGCAAACTCTTCTAGGAGTAATTAGTACGTTCCTCAAAAAAGATAAAAAACACTTGCATGCATGCATTTCCAAACTCCAACACGTGTTTACGTACGTGCACCCGTACGAGTCTTTTACACTACAGTGCGCCATCACAAAAACACGATGCTTCCCACCATACCGCCGGCCACCCTGACCAGTCTGTGGAAACTATAGGATGGCTAAATATTGTGTTGTTGTATGTTGTATTGATCTGACCCTCATATGGGGTATATATAGAATACACGAGAGGGTAGAGACTTAGAGTACAAGATAAGTAATACATGGTTTAAACCTAGTCGATCTACTCCTTATCTCTATCTTTAAACCCAAACCATATTCTAACATTTCCCCTCAGTCGTAGCGAGAGTGAAACGGACGATTGCGACTGGATTTGATGTATCGTGCTTGCGTCATCTTCTCCGCTTCACCGTCATCACATGCATCTCTGATGGGTCGACACCTGGGGCGGTGACTGCGTCCCCTTCCGGTGCCTTCCTTGTCTCTCCTATATTCCCTCCAGCAGTCACAGCGGGAGAGGCGTGGACGCTAGTGACGACTCGGACGCTGTTGACTGGAGTTGTTGCCGATGATTTGTTGTAGACGTAGCCCTGTATGTCGATGTCGAGGTAGCCGATCATGGTGATGTAGCCGTGGTCGAGGTAGTCATGGTCGATGGTGTGATCGTCGTGGATGATGAAGCCGCACAAAGCCGGAGGCGCAAAAAAAAGCGCTATGACGGGGCTGCAGACGTGGACGATGCACCTTGCGATTGTCAGAGGGTGCCGTCGGCGATGAGTCCGCCGGTTTTGCCAAGACCGGAGGAAGCCCATCGAGCACACATCGGTTTTGCCAGAACCGTGTGGCCGTGTAGGGTCGTCACTATAGTGACGCCGTGTCGACGCAGTCGTGTTGTCGTGGATGACGCGGTCCATGCCGTCGTCGTGACGCGGTCATTGCCGTCGTCGTGGTCGCGTCTTGCAGAAAAAATCTGTCAGAGGACGCTAGTTGTCCATCTTGTGAACGAGGTGGCGGCGGTGTGTCGACGATGATGTTGGTGAAGACCATGTTGATGAAGACTTTGGCGACGAAGTGTCGTCGATGGCGTCGCAGCGGCATGTCGACGATAATGTGTTGTTTGAAGGCGCCCCTCGCGGCGACAAAGTGTCGATGCCGTGTCGTGCCGAAGAAGTCGATGAAGATTGCATCTTGTTCCACACCAGCCTGGCGTGTGGACAGTGCATGTTGAGGTGGTTTCTCGTAGGTGTGCTCGATGAAGTATGTTGGCTCGCAGCCGGGCTAGTCGTACAGGTCTGAAGTGGTACAGGTTCGATGGCTCGATGCAGAGGCGTCGATTGGTGGTGCAGTTGCAGATCGGTCGGTGCACGTCTTGACGTAGATGGCGGTTGGCGATGGAGGCCCGTCTGGCCGTGGGAAACTCTTCTGTCGCCCGTCGATGTACGGAGTCCAAGTCTTGCTACATGTATCTCCTCGTAGGAGATTGCCGTGTGTCCATGTGCATGATTCCTGGAAGGAAACGTTAGCATGCATGGGCGTACCTACGCATGGCTGGATGGAGACTCTCGTGGCTGCACACGGACGCTTGGTGGAGCTTGATGTCGAGGGGCCGGCAGATGTCGTGGCGTTGATGCAGATCCGATCGCATCCTTGTTGGAGAAGGCGCCGGTTGCTCTTCTGGAACGCGCGATGCCTACTGGTGCGCGACGTACGCGGACAGTTGGTTGGCGCTGTTGTGTGGAATCCCCTAGCGAGGCTGCCGCTTCGACGATGAACGTCGTGTGCACCGGCGGGAAATCGATCTGTGCGTGAATGCAATCTGGTTGCAGGGGGCTCGCCGCGTACTGGCCATGGAGTTCCCTCCCGTGATCCAGTCTTGGTGTGCGGCGGTGCAGGAGCCCGTGCACCATCACCTATTGTAGCGAGGGATCCAGGAAACACGCCAGGTGAAGTGATTTGGCCGCCGGGATAAAGATTAATGCACAGATCTGTTAGGATTTTTTCCACCGGAATTTGGGTCTTCGAAGGTCTATTTGGTGCCTAAAGAAAACCTAATCTAATAGAATTTCGAAAATTGAATTGAACTAATCTAAAAAATTGATCTAATATATGAACCAATCTAATCTTTGATCAAATTGGATGCCGTGCCCCCGGGGAGCGGAGATTAATCACCCCGGGGGCGGCGCTGCGGAAGTGGTGGAGGAACCTAGGATCGGCGTCGTGAGACTAACCGCTCTAATACCATGTGGAAACTATAGGATGGCTAAATATTGTGTTGTTGTATGTTGTATTGATCTGACCCTCGTATGGGGTATATATAGAATACACGAGAGGGTAGAGACTTGGAGTACAAGATAAGTAATACATGGTTTAAACCTAGTCGATCTACTCCTTATCTCTATCTTTAAACCCAAACCATATTCTAACACAGTCGTCCTCACTGCCCTCACCGTGCTCCAGCACGCGTCATAGACCACCGTCCTCGCAGGCTCACAACACTCGTCGCTGAACCGGAACGGTGGTCATAGTTTGAAGCTCCAGTATTTGCCATCGTAGCACCTCGGCTTGTTAGACGCAACAGCATGGATCACGGGTCGCAACATCTCGTCTCGCCCGTCGTAGCACTCTGGATTGCGGGTCGGCAGTATGTCGTCTTGGCCGTGGTAGCACCTTGGGTTCTCGGTCACACACCTCACTGGTCAACAAGCACTTCACCTCACCCATCGTTCCTACTCGGCTTGACGGTTGCAGCACCATGGGTCGTCGGTCGCCAACATCTCACTGATGCCATTCCAAACATCTCACACCACCGTCGCTCCGTCCATCTTCATTGTGGTCGCGACATATCACGACGCCGTTCCCATAATCTCGCACCAACGCTCCCAACTTCTCCCAACACATCATCATGTCTTCATCGAGGCAGAACTCCCAAGTAGCATCCCCAACCCCTGCTCGTTGCAGCGCCAACTTCCCTCTACAGCACCACACATCCCGTCGTAGCTGCAGTGGCACACACAATGAGCAGAGTTGTGTGCGGGGTGGTTTTCTAGGGGCAGCGGTGCTGCACATCAATAACCGGATGCCAATGCTAGTCGCGGCCTAGGCTGGGAGGGAGAGAGTAGGCGAGAGAGGAGGGGCCTAGGCAGGAAAGGAGAGAGCTCGCTAAAGAGGAAGAGAGCGATGATGAGGATTGATGTGCTCGGGGAAGGAGAAATGCCGGGATGAGATACATCCAGAAGATATGGGAGCCCAACTTGTGTGTGCGCCCACGTCACATGGTGAGATAATGAGCAATTGACGAAGATTGAGGTCGGTCCTTGATAAAAATCCTTAACATTTTTCTTTTCTCTGCGGATGAGCTAAACCTCAAATTATCCCAACAATGTGGGGCATAGTTCAAATTATGTGAAAATTTACACCATACATAGTTATTTTTGTATAACAATCATCACGGTTTCAACAAATAATCTCCAAAAAAGCATTACGTTAGTGTCGAGTGTTTTAATAATGTTTTTTAGGATTCTAAAGTTGGACATAAAGTCGGCAGCTAACGAGTGGAGAGTAGATGAGAGGAGGGTTAGTCTAGCCCCCACATAGAGAAAGTGAGCTTCCCATCCGGAGAGGAGGAGCTCGAGGAATGTTTGGACACTGAGTTCAAAAGGCGACGAGGGTGGAAAGACATGGGATAGGTTGTCACACTAGGTCATATGCTTGCTAAGGATTTCTCTCTTATTTTAGATGGGTAGATAGGGGACTTTTAAAAAAAGAGAAGTCAGAGAGAAGAACGAGAGAATGGGATTTTTCTTTGACATCTTACATAGGTTGTTCGACCTTATTGTTGAGATAACGATACAGACAGTGAGTACTAGGAGTATGAACAGGAGCGGAATCTAGCTACGGCTGAGGTGTTACACTCGGATTTACGAGTTCAGACACCTCCAAGAGAGGTAAACGCCCTACGTCTCAGTGCCCGGAGGCTATGTCTTTCTCTGGGGGTGTCAGATTACAATGGGCTGCGAACCCTTGTCATGGCGCTGGTGGGAGGATTATATAGAGTGTGCCGTCCCCCCTCATATCATTTATGTGTGTAAGCTGTAATCAGTACAGAATTGCTCCACATCGTCCTTGCAATTTCATGTGTGTAAACTGTAATCTGAACAGGATGAAGACGCGCGTCCGGGACTTCAGCCACGACGAGAAGGATAGATCTTGGACCGCCGCCTTCTCTGCTACTCGCCTCGATCTCGAAGCGCCACATCCTCTGCTACTCACCTCGATCTCGAAGCGCCGTCTCCTCTGCTCCTCGCCTTGATCTCGAAGCGCTGCAGGGAGGGAGGGAGGGAGAGAGGGTGGTGGCGGTAGCTGAGCATTGGGAGAAGATGGAGAGAGGCGTAGGCATTGGGAGAAGATGGGGAGAGGCGGAGGCGGTGGCGACGGCGGAGCATCGGGGGCTGAATTTGGGGAAGAGATTGCGGCATTTTCTCTTCTGGCATTTCGTTTTCTTTTTTGCTTTTGAACCTTTATTAATTATGGAATGGCGGCTTTCCTTTTCGTTTTGGCAGCAAAATTTTAGAATGGATAGAAATTTCAGGCGGGAGGGAGGAAATGATATTTTTTTCCTTTTTTTTGCTTGGACTAGATTTCTTTTTTTTCCTCTATCTATATACGTGGTATTCGATCAAACGGGTGGCCTGCACTCCGTTGGTCAAACGGGGGTCCTCCTCCCTCGTGCTTCGCCCCACGTCGCCGACTCAAAGTAGATGGGCCAGTATTTGTTAATTGTGTCAGCCGGTGGATTTGCTGGAGTGCAGCACCAATTTGCTTGGACACAGGGGGGCCGCGAAAGTGCTTGGTGTTTGACGTGAGCGTGCCGTGCATGCTCGGGTCCTCGGAATAGAAGGCGGTCGGTCCACGAGTGAGGCGGCTGCCCAAGACTAGTGATTGGTCTACATGCCCGCTCCGGCTGATGGATTGGCGAGGACGACACGGGGAGAGGAGGATGCTGATGTTGTCTAACCAAGCAACTCCGACTTTGATGGACCCGCGGAAGCGAACCGCACCCGGCCATGAATTGGTGTGTCCGCAAGTTGTGGTTGAGCGTCCACTCACAGGGATAGTCCATGGAATCGAAGGTGGAGCTGGATGGGTGGTTTCGGCCGACCATGTCGATGTTGACATCGGGCGAGGTGGATGATGCAGTGATTGTATTTTTGGCAAAGAGGATGCAGTCAACCTGATGCAGCCACGGGAAACCTTTGTGTGAAGTGAAAAAAAAGAACTTCATTGTGTTGTTTTGTTTTAATCCGAAACACCTTTGCATTTCAATTGCGATGGACCGACCAAACCGATATTAAATATAAGTGATTTAGATATTTCATCGGTATGGGCTGCACATAAAGGAAGGGTACTTTGATGTCACAAAAACAGTTTTTTTTTTCTTTTCTTTTCTCAACGAACGCAATCTACAACAAGACTGTCACAAAAACACACGTCTCCATCAACCCATTGCTGGGTAGCGTCTTTAGTGTTGTGGCCTCGTGGGGACGAGGCATCAACGTCCTGGTCGGAGAGTAGGAGTGTTCAGTGGCGTGTTCCTGAAGGTCAACAAGACCATCATTAACATGAGCATGGTCCTGGTTCCCTCTTATTATGAACCTGGTTCCCTCTTGGTCCTGGTTCCCTCTTATTATAAACCTTGTTCCCTCTTGGCCCTGGTTCCCTCTTATTATAAACCTGGTTCCCTCTTGGTCGTGGTTCCCTGAGCCCAGATGGTTGAGCGCGAGCGTTACTTGATCCCCGATGTCGCTAGGTGCTGACAGGCGCACGTCTCCATCAACCCATTGCTGGGTAGCGTCTTTGGTGTTGTGGCCTCGTGGGGACGAGGCATCAACGTCCCGATCGGAGAGTAGGAGTGTTCAATGGCGTGTTCCTGAAGGTCAACAAGACCACCATTAACATGAGCCTAGTCCTGGTTCCCTCTTATTATGAACCTGGTTCCCTCTTGGTCCTGGTTCCCTCCTGGTCCTGGTTCCCTCTTATTATAAACCTTGTTCCCTCTTGGTCCTGGTTCCCTCTTATTATAAACCTGGTTCCCTCTTGGTCGTGGTTCCCTCTTATTATAATCCTGGTTCCCTCTTGGTCCTGGTTCCCTCTTATTATGAACGTGGTTCTCTCTTGGTGGTGGTTCCCTCTCTCTTGGTGGTGGTTCCCTCTTAGGGGAGGTCCGGTGATGGCGAATTGATGTTGGGTTCGCCGGTGGCAGTGGCGGGGGAAACAGGCTGATGGCGAGGCCAGGAAGTCCATTGGCCGATGAGGAGGTCAGTCTTGGTTTTCTCCAACTTAAGACACTCAGGAGGTCCAGCGGCGGCGCCACCGGCAGCATCTCGCCGACCTCGGAGCCCAGATGGTTGCGCGCGAGCGTTACTTGATCCCCGATGTCGCTAGGTGCTGACAGGCGCACGTCTCCATCAACCCATTGCTGGGTAGCGTCTTTGGTGTTGTGGCCTCGTGGGGACGAGGCATCAACGTCCCGGTCGGAGAGTAGGAGTGTTCAATGGCGTGTTCCTGAAGGTCAACAAGACCACCATTAACATGAGCCTGGTCCTGGTTCCCCCACTTGGTCCTGGTTCCCTCTTATTATAAACCTGGTTCCCTCTTGGTCGTGGTTCCCTCTTATTATAAACCTGGTTCCCTCTTGGTCCTGGTTCCCTCTTATTATGAACGTGGTTCTCTCTTGGTGGTGGTTCCCTCTTAGGGGAGGTCCGGTGATGGCGAATCGATGTTGCGTTCGCCGGTGGCCGTGGCGGGGGAAACAGGCTGATGGCGAGGCCAGGAAGTCCATTGGCGGATGTGGAGGTCAGTCTTGGTTTTCTCCAACTTAAGACACCCAGGAGGTCCAGCGGCGGCGCCACCGGCAGCATCTCGCCGACCTCGGAGCCCAGATGGTTGAGCGCGAGCGTTACTTGATCCCCGATGTCGCTAGGTGCTGACAGGCGCACGTCTCCATCAACCCATTGCTGGGTAGCGTCTTTGGTGTTGTGGCCTCGTGGGGACGAGGCATCAACGTCCCGGTCGGAGAGTAGGAGTGTTCAATGGCGTGTTCCTGAAGGTCAACAAGACCACCATTAACATGAGCCTGGTCCTGGTTCCCTCTTATTATGAACCTGGTTCCCTCTTGGTCCTGGTTCCCTCTTATTATAAACCTGGTTCCCTCCTGGTCCTGGTTCCCTCTTATTATAAACCTTGTTCCCTCTTGGTCCTGGTTCCCTCTTATTATAAACCTGGTTCCCTCTTGGTCGTGGTTCCCTCTTATTATAAACATGGTTCCCTCTTGGTCCTGGTTCCCTCTTATTATGAACGTGGTTCTCTCTTGGTGGTGGTTCCCTCTCTCTTGGTGGTGGTTCCCTCTTAGGGGAGGTCCGGTGATGGCGAATTGATGTTGCGTTCGCCGGTGGCCGTGGCGGGGGAAACAGGCTGATGGCGAGGCCAGGAAGTCCATTGGCGGATGAGGAGGTCAGTCTTGGTTTTCTCCAACTTAAGACACTCAGGAGGTCCAGCGGCGGCGCCACCGGCAGCATCTCGCCGACCTCGGAGCCCAGATGGTTGAGCGCGAGCGTTACTTGATCCCCGATGTCGCTAGGTGCTGACAGGCGCACGTCTCCATAAACCCATTGCTGGGTATCGTCTTTGGTGTTGTGGCTTCGTGGGGACGAGGCATCAACGTCCCAGTCGGAGAGTAGGAGTGTTCAATGGCGTGTTCCTGAAGGTCAACAAGACCACCATTAACATGAGCCTGGTCCTGGTTCCCCCTCTTGGTCCTGGTTCCCTCTTATTATAAACCTGGTTCCCTCTTGGTCGTGGTTCCCTCTTATTATAAACCTGGTTCCCTCTTGGTCCTGGTTCCCTCTTATTATGAACGTGGTTCT
This sequence comes from Secale cereale, assembly GCA_902687465.1. Taxonomy (NCBI): domain Eukaryota; kingdom Viridiplantae; phylum Streptophyta; class Magnoliopsida; order Poales; family Poaceae; genus Secale; species Secale cereale. Next base: position 889,557,328 of record LR738712.1, on the reverse strand, counting down.
CTCTTGGTGGTGGTTCCCTCTTAGGGGAGGTCCGGTGATGGCGAATCGATGTTGCGTTCGCCGATGGCCGTGGCGGGGGAAACAGGCTGATGGCGAGGCCAGGAAGTCCATTGGTCCGTAACACTGTTCTCAACAGGGATGTCTATGTTGAGGAAGGACAGAGACAAGCGGGTGACCTGGACGAGGGCTGCCTCGACTGCGTCGGCTGACAGGGTGCCGAAGGAGAGCTCAGGAAGATCCCTCCAGAGGCCGCGCCAGCGGCGGGAGAGGCCGCTCGTGTGGGCGGACAGGGGTATCCTCAAAAAAATTGGATGCTCCATGCTTACAAAATTTTGGTAAAAAAGAATACAATCATAGTTATTTATGCACCACTAATTAAGCATGGTGATTCAGTGTGGGGATCAGAACAACTAACTGGGCAATGCTAAGCAGAAGCAGTGCTTCGAGAATCAAATTGCCATTACTACCAGAAGTCGGGGCTGCATAGTTGCGGCCAAAACCAAGCAGACAAGTGATACCACTAGTAAAATGGAATATAAACGATTTTGGTTAAGCTGATAGGTGCTATTTCAGCTTAAAGCATTCATGTCTTCGAATTAATAAAGACAACAAAGTCAACAACACAGGAAGTTCAGAGCAACACTTGCTCAAACAAGTGTGAGCAAGTGTCTTAGGAACTTCTTCTCCTGCTTCACGAATTCGGCAACTTCAGATATCCTCTCACCCGATTTCCTGTCCTTGATGTTGCACTTGCAGATGTGAGCAGACGACCCCAGAATTTCAGTGTAGTAGAGGCAGTTTGCCTCGATGCCTGGGATCTTGTCAGCATCCACAGCCAGGCACCTCTGATTACCAACGAAGATGGCATAGTTGCTGATGCTATCCAAAGCCACAAGCTTATCCACTATGACGAAATAGTTAAAAACAAAGGCCCCGTGACCAAGTACGAGGGACAACATCTCTCCATCCAAACGCACTGCATTATAACACTTCTGTAAATACTTGAGGATGCCTGGTGTATTTGGAGGACGCCCGTGGAAAAGCTCGGCAAGATCAATAGGTGGCAGCGAGGAGTACCTGACAAAACAAATCTCGGTGTCCAGCCCTATTGTGTCTTGGTTGACACTACCTCCGACCAATGATCGCCAACGATCTTCAGCTGATTCCCGAGGAAGCTCGAAGTCACAGAAGCTCTCACAGTGAAGATTGGCCGAGTGAATCATAGGAGGTGACTCGCAGAACAACATGAGATAAACCAAAGAGCTTCCATCGAATTTCACAATAGCAGATTTCACCTTGGGAGGCACGGGGGCCTTGAAAGTGATGACCATACCGGTGAGAGGGTTGAGGAGTCTGGCCACGTGAGGAGGGCTTTTGGTCGCCAGGACCAAGTAGCCATTGCGAGTGGCGGCAACGACGTAGTGGTCGCTGAGCACCGGGAACTTTCTTTGGAGGAAGCGGCCGGTGTGGGCGTTTAGCAGGAGCATCTCTTCTTGTTGGGTCTGGAAGTCCTCGTCGAGCACAACCCAATGGCGCGGGTGCAAGCGGGAGTCGAAGCGTTGGTTCTTGGTCGTGGGGTCGTCGGTGGCGGCGCGCCAGCCCGGGCAGATGGCGCGGAGGTGGATGTAGCAGTCGAGGTCGTTGGTGGCGAGTAAGGCGTCGACAACGAGGCGGACGAGTTCGGGAGGAAGCGTGGACCATTTGGAGTCTTGCATGAGGAGGACAACGAGATAGACAAAGGCAACTGAATTAACGACGAGGACAACGGGACACCCAAGAGGCAACTGGGTCCATGAACGACAACAAGAGGACAACAAGACACCCACTGACGAAGACCGTGTACACAGCAAGACAACAAGCCACTCTCGGCTGCTTGTGTCGGACTCGTAGCCGTTATCGTGACGCTCGGCGGGTGCTCGGGTGGTGGCGGTCCGTTGAAGGGCCTGCGGGTCCCCTGCTGCGTGTCGCGGCTCTCCGAGTGGGTCTCCAGCGTAGGGGTTCCTTGCAACCCTCCTGGATCGCCGAATTCTTCGCTCTCGACGCCGTGTCAGGCTGCTTCCGTTGTGCTGGATCTGACGCGGTTGAGGCCTGGTTGAGACTGCTAGGGAAGCGAAGATGCTCGCCGTAACATTGAATCCTTCGAGTAGATTGGATCTGATCCTTGCTCTTGAGTTGCGGTTTGCTGAAGACGGGACCGCCGAGATCGTAATTCCAACCTGCGCGGTTCCCACAGACGGCACCAATTGTCGGGGATCAACCCCGGCAAATCCCATGGTCAGGGACCCTGGGTTAGTTGGAGAAGGCACAGGTTGGACGATAGACTCGTCGGCAAACAGGAGGACACACTTCCTGCTCGATATATTGATTGTGGAGAGGTTACAAGGACGCCAGGGCAGATGCGTTCCTGGCTAGGGTTACAAGTGGTGTATGGTTTCGTCCTCTATGCGCCGCCCCTCCTGGCCTTTATATAGCAGGCCAGGTCTCGGGGAATCAATCTACAATTACAGATAGATTAACCCTAACTTGTACGGCAAGTCCTTGCACCTTCCTTATCAGTCGAGGACTCCCCATGTCGGTGCCATCTAGGAACATGTGGGCGGTGTCACGAAGAGTTAGAGAAGACTGGGTTGATAACAAGATTGGAGGCGGCATCCCAGAAGACTGGGTTGATAAGCAGATGGTTCTGAATTCATCGCTTTCAAAGGCAAGTGTCCTAGCGCTGCTAGCATGCATCAATAGGAGTCGTGGGGTCACCCCCTCGTCACCAGCCGACCTTGGCTGCCACGATTGCTGGCTAAGGCGGACGCGACTGCTAGGGGTGGGACCTGCAATTTCACCACCTTGACCTTCCTCCTGACCACCGCCGTGGTCGCCGCCTCGTTGTCAGAGTTGGAGACGTCGACCACGTCATCCCCGTCCGATTTGAGAGGCAGCGGCGGAGGGGAGGAGGAGGAGCCGTCAGCAGCGGCGTCGTAGGAGCCGTCGGAGTCCTCCAGGCCGTCGACGTCGTCAGCCCGAGGACGCAGGGCATAGGCGCGGGCTCCCACGGCTCGGGCCTGGGGTTGTTGGGATTGGATGGCGTCTGAGTCTGGGGTGAGGCGAGGCCGCGAGGGGATGAAGAAGAAGGAGGAGGGCGGCAGCGGAAGCAAATGGGGAAGGGTGAGAGGGGAACGTCCGCTTTTCAAATTTCGACCGTCGACACCATAAGCTCCTGCCGTGGTTTTCTTTCCCTTGTTGCTGGTCTCCTCCTCCTGGCTTCCATAATTGGTGGCTAAGGCGGACGCGACTGCTGGAGGTGGGACCTGCAATTTATCCACCTTGACCTCCCTCCTGACCACCGTCGTGGTCGCCGCCTCGTCGTTAGAGCTGGAGACATCGACCACGTCATCCTCGTCCGATTTGGGAGGCAGCGGCGGAGGGGAGGAGGAGCCGTCAGCAGCAGCGTCGTAGAGAGACTCTCAGCTTCAGTCTTCAGAGAAACAGTGCGCAAGCTCTGCGAGCAACTCAAACCCACTGCCGATCAACCACACCACCGTCAGAGCTGCCTTCTTCTGCCCGATGAGCGCCTCGCAGAAGAAGCCCCTGACGACGGAGAACCAGAGGCCAACGTCGTTAGGGAGGCCGGAGCACGTGGTGAACTATCTCGGCCAGGAACTCTACTCCAGGGACGTGCACTTCTCCCGAGCCAGGAAATAAAGTTTTCAAAACAACGCAAGAACTGGCCAATTGTTAGATTGAGGTAAATATTGCATGCAAGTATGTTTGCAGGACGATTGGTCGTGTACTGGGCGCTGCGGCATACCTATGCAATTGGTTCACTGGTCAAGCCGCTCAATTAATGTAGGCTGTGCATTGGAACTCAACGAGGATGCATTTGCGCCTGTGTTGGTATGCTAAATTGCTTGCGTATTTGATACGTCTCGTCCAGGTCCGACGCTTGGACTACTACCAGATTGATTGAAACAGTGGAGGAAGGCTCAGTACGACCGGTGAGCTCCACATCTTCCTCTAGGACCCGGTCTGTCTGGACGCAGATGATTTTGATCAGGAGGTGAAGCTCCTAGAGCGTTTCGCCACTGCGTGGTATGGTACTTTCCAGACCTTTCAGACCGACTGTGCGTAACGCCCTTCCCCCTAATTCTCCTTCACCTTCTAAATTTGTTGTACTTGGTGGCATGTAGGGAAAAATTGTTTTGTAATCCTTTGTTTTCCCTACATGCCACCATGTACAACAAATTTGGGTTAATTTTAAGAAGGTCAAGAAAATCACGAAATTACAAACGGACCGTTTGGTCTGACTTAAACCAGTTTTTGTAAGCAAGTGATTTTTTGATCTCCTCCAAATCAACTAAAATTTTGTACACATGATCTCTTATGCAAGAGTAGAGAGAATATGGAGGGCATGTTTTTACAAATCATATATTTCACTTTATTGTTAAATCCTGACTTGTGAAGTTATGACTTGTTGTTCTTTACTCATGTGCACTTTGTTAAGACTTTCAGCAAGGATTTGTGCCTTTCGCAAGCTAAAGACAGTGTTGCTCAGTGGTTGGTGTGTGGCTGCTAACTTCCCTAAATGAAAAAGATGCCTTCTTTACAGGAACACTTACCGAGGCAGCGCGCAGCAGCGCACCGCCTCCCAAGGAGAGGGCAGCGGGGGCTGCGAGGAGGAAGATGAGGAATACGCATCGGCACACCGCCTCCCCGCCGTCGGATACAATGGGTGTGGGGCCCGCGTGACCTCCTGCCACTAACTCATCCCTACAATTGGAAAGGCAATGCAGGAGCTCCTCACTCAAGAGATGGGTGAGCTCGTCCTCGGAGGCGGAGGCCATCGTATCCAGTGAACGGGAGGCGGTGTGTCGCTGCGTGTTCCCTCGGTCTGGAATAGCCCCTTCAATGACTGACTAACTCCCCATGCTGAAACACCGACGTTAGAGCCATTTCCTGAGGGACAATGCCAGTTCCTCATTTTGCCGCCTCGGCATTTGCACTCCGTCGCTGTGGAGATCCTCCTCCGCCTCCCTCCGGACAACCCAGCGTGCCTGCTCCGCTCATCTCTCGTTTGCAAGCTCTGGAGAACGCTCATCCTCCACCATAGCTTCTATGACAAGATACACTAGCTCCACAACGCCGATGACAAGTGGAGGCGGCGGTTTTCCACGGTTGAAGATGGGCCCGCGGATACGGGGCGAATTGAAGCGTGCAACCTAGCTAGGTGGGATGAGGTTTCCACCAGAAGCATGTTGGAGCTGCAAGCGTGATCTATAGGTGCTCAGGAGCACGGCCTTGGCAGCCCTGGCGGCTACCAGTGCAGGGGGGAGATCAGCCAGGGGACGAGGGGGTGAGCATGAGCAGTTGGCGAAGCTAGCATTGCTCACCGTGAGCACGCAGGCAACGGCAGGGGGCTCAGGGGAGGTCCGGTGATGGCGAATCGATGTTGCGTTCGCCGGTGGCCGTGGCGGGGGAAGCAGGCTGATGGCGAGGCCAGGAAGTCCATTGGCGGATGAGGAGGTCAGTCTTGGTTTTCTCCAACTTAAGACACCTAGGAGGTCCAGCGGCGGCACCACCGGCAGCATCTCGCCGACCTCGGAGCCCAGATGGTTGAGCGTGAGCGTTACTTGATCCTCGCTATCGCTAGGTGCTGATGGGTGCACGTCTCCATCAACCCATTGCTGGGTAGCGTCTTTGGTGTTGTGGCCTCGTGGGGACGAGGCAACAACGTCCCGGTCGGAGAGTAGGAGTGTTCAATGGCGTGCTCCTGAAGGTCAACAAGACCAAGCATGAGCAGTTGGCGAAGCTAGCATTGCTCACCGTGAGCACGCACGCAATGGCAGGGGGCTCAGGGGAGTTCCGTTGATGGCGAATCGATGTTGCGTTCGCCGGTGGCCGTGGCGGGGGAAGCAGGCTGATGGCGAGGCCAGGAAGTCCATTGGCGGATGAGGAGGTCAGTCTTTGTTTTCTACAACTTAAGACACCCAGGAGGTCCAGCGGCGGCGCCACCGGCAGCATCTCGCCGACCTCGGAGCCCAGATGGTTGAGCGCGAGCATTACTTGATCCCCGAAGTCGCTAGGTGCTGACAGGCGCACGTCTACATCAATCCATTGCAGGGTAGCGTCTTTGGTGTTGTGGCCTCGTGGGGACGAGGCATCAACGTCCCGGTCGGAGAGTAGGAGTGTTCATGGCGTGTTCCTGAAGGTCAAGGTTCCCTGTTATTATGAACGTGGTTCCCTCTTGGTGGTGGTTCCATCTTAGGGGAGGTCCGGTGATGGCGAATCGATGTTGCGTTCGCCGGTGGCCGTGGCGGGGGAAGCAGGCTGATGGCGAGGCGACGGAGTCCATTGGCGGATGAGGAGGTCAGTCTTGGTTTTCTCCAACTTAAGACACCCAGGAGGTCCAGCGGCGGCGCCACCGGCAGCATCTCGCCGACCTCGTATCCCAGATGGTTGAGCGCGAGCGTTACTTGATCCCCGATGTCGCTAGGTGCTGACAGGCGCATGTCTCAATCAACCCATTGCTGGGTAGCGTCTTTGGTGTTGTGGCCTCGTGGGGACGAGGCATCAACGTCCCGGTCGGAGAGTAGGAGTGTTCAATGGCGTGTTCCGGAAGGTCAATAAGACCACCATTAACATGAGCCTGGTCCTGGTTCCCTCTTATTATGAACCTGGTTCCCTCTTGGTCCTGGTTCCCTCTTATTATAAACCTGGTTCCCTCCTGGTCCTTGTTCCCTCTTATTATAAACCTTGTCCCTCTTGGTCCTGGTTCACTCTTATTATAAACCTGGTTCCCTCTTGGTCCTGGTTCCCTCTTATTATGAACGTGGTTCCCTCTTGGTGGTGGTTCCCTCTTAGGGGAGGTCCGGTGATGGCGAATCGATGTTGCATTCGCCGGTGGCGGTGGCGGGGGAAGCAGGCTGATGCAGAGGCCAGGAAGTCCATTGGCGGATGAGGAGGCCAGTCTTGGTTTTCTCCAACTTAAGACAACCAGGAGGTCCAGCGGCGGCGCCACCGGTAGCATCTCGCCGACCTCGGAGCCCAGATAGTTGAGCGTGAGCGTTAATTGATCCCCGACGTCGCTAGGTGCTGACAGGCGCACGTCTCCATAAACCCATTGCTGGGTAGCGTCTTTGGTGTTGTGGCCTCGTGGGGACGAGGCATCAACGTCCCGGTCGGAGAGTAGGAGTGTTCAATGGTGTGTTCCTGAAGGTCAACAAGACCACCATTAACATGAGCCTGGTCCTGGTTCCCTCTTATTATGAACCTGGTTCCCTCTTGGTCCTGGTTCCCTCTTATTATAAACCTGGTTCCCTCTTGGTCGTGGTTCCCTCTTATTATAAACCTGGTTCCCTCTTGGTCCTGGTTCCCTCTTGGTGGTGGTACCCTCTTAGGGGAGGTCCGTTGATGGCGAATCGATGTTGCGTTCGCCGGTGGCCGTGGCGGGGGAAGCAGGTTGATGGCGAGGCCAGGAAGTCCATTGGTGGATGAGGAGGTCAGTCTTGGTTTTCTACAACTTAAGATACCCAGGAGGTCCAGCGGCGGCGCCACCGGCAGCATCTCGCCGACCTCGGAGCCCAGATGGTTGAGCGCGAGCATTACTTGATCCCCGATGTCGCTAGGTGCTGACAGGCGCACGCCTCCATCAACCCAATGCTGGGTAGCGTCTTTGGTGTTGTGGCCTCGTGGGGATGAGGCATCAACGTCCCGGTCGGAGAGTAGGAGTGTTCAATGGCGTGTTCCTGAAGGTCAACAAGACCACCATTAACATGAGCCTGGTCCTGGTTCCCTCTTATTATGAACCTGGTTCCCTCTTATTATGAACCTGGTTCCCTCTTGGTCCTGGTTCCCTCTTATTATAAACCTGGTTCCCTCCTGGTCCTTGTTCCCTCTTATTATAAACCTTGTTCCCTCTTGGTCCTGGTTGCCTCTTATTATAAACCTGGTTCCCTCTTGGTCGTGGTTCCCTCTTATTATAAACCTGGTTCCCTCTTGGACCTGGTTCCCTCTTATTATGAACGTGGTTCCCTCTTGGTGGTGGTACCCTCTTAGGGGAGGTCCGGTGATGGCGAATCGATGTTGGGTTCGCCGATGGCTGTGGCGGGGGAAGCAGGCTGATGGCGAAGCCAGGAAGTCCATTGGCGGATGAGGAGGTCAGTCTTGGTTTTCTCCAACTTAAGACACCCAGGAGGTCCAGCGGCGGCGCCACCGGCAGCATCTCGCCGACGTCGGAGCCTATATGGTTGAGCGCGACCGTTACTTGATCCCGGATGTCTCTAGGTGCTGACAGGCGCACGTCTCCATCAACCCATTGCTGGGTAGCGTCTTTGGTGTTGTGGCCTCGTGGGGACGAGGCATCAACGTCCCGGTCGGAGAGTAGGAGTGTTCAATGGCGTGTTCCTGAAGGTCAACAAGACCACCATTAACATGCGCCTGGTCCTGGTTCCCTCTTATTATGAACCTGGTTCCCTCTTGGTCCTGGTTCCCTCTTATTATAAACTTGGTTCCCTCCTGGTCCTGGTTCCCTCTTATTATAAACCTTGTTCCCTCTTGGTCCTGGTTCCCTCTTATTATAAACCTGGTTCCCTCTTGGTCGTGGTTCCCTCTTATTATAAACATGGTTCCCTCTTATTATGAACGTGGTTTTCTCTTGGTGGTGGTTCCCTCTTAGGGGAGGTCCGGTGATGGCGAATCAATGTTGCGTTCGCCGGTGGCCATGGAGGGGGAAACAGGCTGATGGCGAGGCCAGGAAGTCCATTGGCGGATGAGGAGGTCAGTCTTGGTTTTCTCCAACTTAAGACACCCAGGAGGTCCAGCGGCGGCGCCACCGGCAGCATCTCGCCGACCTCGGAGCCCAGATGGTTGAGCGCGAGCGTTACTTGATCCCCGATGTCTCTAGGTGATCAACCCATTGGTGGGTAGCGTCTTTGGTGTTGTGTCCTTGTGGGGACGAGGCATCAACGTCCCGGTCGGAGAGTAGGAGTGTTCAATGGCGTATTCCTGAAGGTCAACAAGACCACCATTAACATGAGCCAGGTCCTGGTTCCCTCTTGGTCCTGGTTCCCTCTTATTATAAACCTGGTTTCCTCCTGGTCCTTGTTCGCTCTTATTATAAACCTTGTTCCCTCTTGGTCCTGGTTCCCTCTTGGTCGTGGTTCCCTCTTATTATAAACCTGGTTCCCTCTTGGTCCTGGTTCCCTCTTATTATGAACATGGTTCCCTCTTGGTGGTGGTTCCATCTTAGGGGAGGTCCGGTGATGGCGAATCGATGTTGCGTTCGCCGGTGGCCGTGGCGGGGGAAGCAGGCTGATGGCGAGGCCACGAAGTCCATTGGCGGATGAGGAGATCAGTCTTGGTTTTCTCCAACTTAAGACACCCAGGAGGTCCAGCGGCGGCGCCACCGGCAGCATCTCGCCTACCTCGGAGCCTAGATGGTTGAGCGCGAGCGTTACTTGATCCCCGATGTCGCTAGGTGCTGACAAGCGCATGTCTCCATCAACCAATTGCTGGGTAGCGTCTTTGGTGTTGTGGCCTCGTGGGGACTAGGCATCAACGTCCCGGTCGGAGAGTAGGAGTGTTCAATGGTGTGTTCCTAAAGGTCAACAAGACCACCATTAACATGAGCCTGGTCCTGGTTCCCTCTTATTATGAACCTGTTTCCCTCTTATTATAAACCTGGTTCCCTCCTGGTCCTTGTTCCCTCTTATTATAAACCTTGTTCCCTTTTGGTCCTGGTTCCTTCTTATTATAAACCTGGTTCCCTCTTGGTCGTGGTTCCCTCTTATTATAAACCTGGTTCCCTCTTGGTCCTGGTTCCCTCTTATTATGAATGTGGTTCCCTCTTGGTGGTGGTTCCCTCTTAGGGGAGGTCCGGTGATGGCGAATCGATGTTGCATTCGCCGGTGGCGGTGGCGGGGGAAGCAGGCTGATGGAGAGGCCAGGAAGTCCATTGGCGGATGAGGAGGTCAGTCTTGGTTTTCTCCAACTTAAGACACCCAGGAGGTCCAGCGGCGGCGCCACCGGTAGCATCTCGCCGACCTCGGAGCCCAGATGGTTGAGCGTGAGCGTTACTTGATCCCCGATGTCGCTAGGTGCTGACAGGCGCACGTCTCCATCAACCCATTGCTGGGTAGCGTCTTTGGTGTTGTGGCCTCGTGGGGACGAGGCATCAACGTCCCGGTCGGAGAGTAGGAGTGTTCAATGGTGTGTTCCTGAAGGTCAACAAGACCACCATTAACATGAGCCTGGTCCTGGTTCCCTCTTATTATGAACCTGGTTCCCTCTTGGTTCAGGTTCCCTCTTATTATAAACCTGGTTCCCTCCTGGTCCTTGTTCCCTCTTATTATAAACCTTGTTCCCTCTTGGTCCTGGTTCCCTCTTATTATAAACCTGGTTCCCTCTTGGTCGTGGTTCCCTCTTATTATAAACCTGGTTCCCTCTTGGTCCTGGTTCCCTCTTATTATGAACGTGGTTCCCTCTTGGTGGTGGTTCCATCTTAGGGGAGGTCCGTTGATGGCGAATCGATGTTGCGTTCGCCGGTGGCCGTGGCGGGGGAAGCAGGCTGATGGCGAGGCCAGGAAGTCCATTGGCGGATGTGGAGGTCAGTCTTGGTTTTCTACAACTTAAGACACCCAGGAGGTCCAGCGGCGGCGCCACCGGTAGCATCTGGTCGACCTCGGAGCCTAGATGGTTGAGCGCGAGCATTACTTGATCCCTGATGTCGCTAGGTGCTGACAGGCGCACGTCTACATCAACCCATTGCTGGGTAGCGTCTTTGGTGTTGTGGCCTCGTGGAGACGAGGCATCAACGTCCCGGTCGGAGAGTAGGAGTGTTCAATGGCGTGTTCCTGAAGGTTAAGGTTCCCTCTTATTATGAACGTGGTTCCCTCTTGGTGGTGGTTCCATCTCTCGCGCCGCTTGTGCTTGGCGCGTGCGGCCACCTTGTTCTCCCGGCGGAGCTCCCTGCCACTGTCGGCGACCTCGCCACCCCGCAGGGGGCGGGGCGACTGGACACTGAACATGAGAATGGAGGATGGACGTCGCTGCCGGCCTCCTCCTTGTCCCGCTTCGCCGCCTCCGCCCGTCCGTCGACACGACTCTGAGGATATCTCTGTGGTACTTGAACTGATGAACGGAGGTCGACTGGGCGCCCAATAAAGGATGGACGTCGCTGTCGGCCTCCTCCTTGTCCCGCTTCGCCGCCTCCGCCCGTCCGTCGACACGTCTCTGAGGGTATCTCTGTGGTACTTGAACTGATGAACGGAGGTCGACTAGGCGCCCAATAAACGGCTCGATACTTGATTTTCGCTGGGGAAAGAACCGCCTTGAACTACTGGGCCAAGATAAGTGGGATTTAAACGGGCTTAAACGGCAGGCGGGGTAATTCAGTTCCTGTTTTCCAGGCGGGTTTGGAGAGGCAAAAGCCTGAAATAAACCTTTCGCGATCTGAATAGAACTCTCACGTCCCACTCTTCCTGGACGTTTTATGGACTAATCTCATTTGACCAGTAAATGCATGCCATACATCTAGGCCAACAAATAGAAAGGTCAGCTCGTGTCGTAATATCAAGAAGGCAAACAGAGGGTTGGAAAGATACCTCTCAAGCCATCAACTACAAGATGATTGGTTGGATCACACTTCAAATCCTCTATGTATGTTGCCGTAGCACTTTCATAATCGTGCATCAGCGCTTGAACCTTGGCTTTACACACATAACCCATCAGATAGGTAGTATCCAGCTCAATACACTTTTCTGCATCTTCCAGACCTCCGGGCAGAGCTCCAAGAAAGATAAGACATTGAGATCTGTTTCTATAAACCTAGATGGACAATCATAAAAACATTATCAAATAGTGCAGCTTGCCTGACAGTCAACGATGTATAACAAACAAGAGAGCTCATAAACAATGTGTTATGTGACGGATTTTTATTAATCAGCGATTCATCTAATTCTAACCTGAACGAAGAAAAGAAAATTTTAACCAATGTACTGCAGAAAGTATGACAGGTCAAAGAAGTGTTGTGACGACACTTAAGATGCCTCTAGAGGTTCATGGTCTCAAGCGCTGTCCAGAGCTGGCCTGAAAGAACAGGACGAGACCTGCTGCTTTGCTCAGTGCAACTGAGAGCAAGGTCTGCTAACTGATATATGTGGTGCACATCAGGCCACTCTCCGGCTGAGGTATCAACTACAGAATTCAAGTCACCTTGCTTCATCGCATCTTCCACAATCTTTTTTAACCAACGGAAGACTTTCCAGTTAGAAGGCGCAAGACGACAATTCCAAAAGAGTAAACATCTGAGTGAGGCGTCATCTTCCCAGAGGCAAGATATTCTGGGTCCATGTAGGTACTGGTAGAGGCAAACGGTCGGGCTATTTATGAAGGCTAGGCGTAATTGATCTTCCTTTGTCCAACCCCCAATCCCGCCCTCCTCCTCCGAGGACCACCATCCCGCCACCCATCCTTCCACCAATCTCAGCCAGAAACTCTATTCCAGGGACGTGCACTTCCTCGGCGCGGCAACAGGCTCCGAAGTTGGGGGTTTTGGTTTGGGAGTGTGGGTGTTTTATTTTAGCAGCATTAACTCCGATGCACCACCCCTCGGTCCGCCCCTGTCGATAAAAGGCACTGTTGAAGACACGGTTGAAAGCCTCAAATTTTACTACGTAATGTAGTGTTTGGATGTCACGCTCTCTGTCTCTTGCGCCATTGCGTGATCGAGTACAACGGGACGGACTGATCCCTTCCTTCATTCGCGTATGAACCGTGATCGAGCATGCATGGGGAATCATGCCGATTTTGGTTTTACACATAGCCGGATGGTGGTGGCTTGCAGAGTGGTGGAGCTCGCTGGCAAGCTATGGCATCCAATGCTATTCCTCCCCATTTTCCTTCCTTGATTAGATATCTCGCAGTATTGTGTGACCCCCTTGATTACCCTCCATCTTCCGATACTATTCCTCTGCCAAGCCAGGTAATAAGCTATATAAATATAATCCTCCCGATTTTCCTTCCTTGATTAGCTATCTCCCTGCTAACATACCAGTGAACTCTGGCGATCCCGGGTACTTCACCAGGCTCTACTGCTTGGTGGCCGTGCGCGCGTAAACAGATGAACGGGTCATGGAGAAGTGAACCTGGTAGACAAGGACCAGGAGGGAACCAGGTTTATAATAAGAGGGAACCAGGACCAAGAGGGAACCAGGTTCATAATAAGAGGGAACCAGGACCAGGCTCATGTTAATGGTGGTCTTGTTGACCTTCAGGAACACGCCATTGAACACTCCTACTCTCCGACCGGGACATTGATGCCTCGTCCCCACGAGGCCACACCACCAAAGACGCTACCCAACAATGGGTTGATGTAGACATGTGCCTGTCACCACCTAGCGACATCGGGGATCAAGTAATGCTTGCGCTCAACCATCTTGGCTCCAAGGTCGGCGAGATGCTGCCGGTGGCGCCGCCGCTAGACCTCCTGGGTGTCTTAAGTTGTAGAAAACCAAGACTGACCTCCTCATCCGCCAATGGACTTCCTGGCCTCGCCATCAGCCTACTTCCCCCGCCACGGCCACCGACGAACGCAACATCGATTCGCCATCACCGGACCTCCCCTGAGCCCCCTGCCATTGCGTGCGTGCTCACGGTGAGCAATGCTAGCTTCGCCAACTGCTCATGCTTGGTCTTGTTGACCTTCAGGAACACGCCATTGAACACTCCTACTCTCCGACCGGGACGTTGATGCCTCGTCCCCACGAGGCCACAACACCAAAGACGCTACCCAGCAATGGGTTGATGGAGACGTGCACCCGTCAGCACCTAGCGACACCGAGGATCAAGTAACGCTCACGCTCAACCATCTGGGCTCTGAGGTCGGCGAGATGCTGCCGGTGGCGCCGCCGCTGGACCTCCTGGGTGTCTTAAGTTGGAGAAAACCAAGACTGGCCTCCTCATCCGCCAATGGACTTCCTGGCCTCGCCATCAGCCTGCTTCCACCGCCACGGCCAGCGGCGAACGCAACATCGATTCGCCATCACCGGACCTCCCCTGAGCCCCCTGCCGTTGCCTGCGTGCTCACGGTGAGCAATGCTAGCTTCGCCAACTGCTCATGCTCACCCCCTCGTCCCCTGGCTGATCTCCCCCCCTGCACTGGTCGCCGCCAGGGCTGCCAAGGCCGTGCTCCTGAGCACCTATAGATCATGCTTGCAGCTCCAACATGCTTCTGGTGGAAACCTCGTCCCACCTAGCTAGGTTGCACGCTTCAATTCGCCCCGTATCCGCGGGCCCATCTTCAACCGTGGAAAACCGCCGCCTCCACTTGTCATCGGCGTTGTGGAGCTAGTGTATCTTGTCGTAGAAGCTATGGTGGAGGATGAGCGTTCTCCAGAGCTTGCAAACGAGAGATGAGCGGAGGAGGCACGCTGGGTTGTCCGGAGGGAGGCGGAGGAGGATCTCCACAATGAGGCCGTTCGGGAGTGGTTTGCCCAGGAGTGCCGGCAGCGAGCCGAGGGATAGTGGCGGTGGTGCCATGAACTTCTGGGAAAATGCAACATAGCATGAAATATCCGACCGTAATTTTTTTTTACCAAAACAAAGCGTTGCACTTGAAATTCTAGTTAATTATGTAAAGTTGAACAATAAAGAAATACAAAGCAATAGAAACATATATATCAGGGATGGTAACATAAAATTCCCCTATAATTGTTACAGCGCGGAAAGAATTACTCCCTTCGTCCCAAAATAACTGTCTCAAGTTTGACAAAAAGTGGATGTATCTTGGACATGAATAAGTCTAGATACATTCACTTTTTGACAAAGTTGAGACACTTATTTTAGGACGGAGAGAGTACATTATTTGTGTTTCAATATGCAAGAATAAAAACAGTGAATAAAGCATATTGATTGAATACAGTTGCAAAGTTAAACTTGCTCGACGGTCCGTTACGATGGAAAACGTGGAAGACCTCGCCCTGTTACACGTTTTCCATCGTAACGGAACATCGTTTTGGCCTGTTTCCACTGTGACGCATGTGTAGGTTGTTCCCGGTTTCATGTTTCCCCGACATCGGGAAGACCTCGCCCCGTTACACGTTTTCCATCGTAACGGACCATCGTTTTGGCCTGTTTCCACCGTAACGCACGTTTAGGTTGTTCCCGATTTCACGTTTCCCCGACATCGGGAAGACCTCGCCCCGTTACACCTTTTCCATCGTAACGGACCATCGTTTTGGCATGTTTCCACCGTGACGCACGTGTAGGTTGTTCCCGGTTTCACGTTTCCCCGACATTGGGAAGACCTCGCCCCGTTACACGTTTTCCATCGTAACGGACCAAAACGATATGAAAATATTTCCGGTTTCAGTATTTCATACGAATTGAAAATATTTCAGTATTTCATAAGCCCTTGGAAGTATTACAAGATTTCGTGAATTACATGTTTTCCATCGTTTCCCGGTTTCACGTTTCCCCGACATCGGGAAGACCTCGCCCCGTTACACGTTTTCCATCGTAACGGACCAAAACGATTTGAAAATATTTCCGGTTTCAGTATTTCAGGGACGTGCACTTCTCCCGAGAACGTCTACGCAGTCGTCGCAGGTTCAACTGTAAGAATTTGATCATTTTGCCGATGTTGAGGAGTGCTCGTCGCCAGACCTAGCCTCTATTCATTTTACTTCCCTTCTTTCTATGTGTTCCTTAGATTTTTCATTATTACTGCAGACGAATCTACCTGGAGATGAATCACACCAAGATCATTTCAAGACAAGGATTGTGAAATGTGAATCCGATGAAACCTTGGACCTCAAAGAGATAGTCAATTTGAATAAACCCGATGCAGATATTGCAACTGAACTTGTCCATGTACGTAGTGTAAGCTCTCCAAATCTACCCTTACCAATTCAAAATTTCATACTAACTGACCTAATTTTATTTGTATGTATACTAAAGAGTGCAGCCCGTTGTTTCAGGTATCCTAACAACTTGAAAATTCTAATTCAGTAATAAATATTTACTAGCAAAAGCCTATTGTCTAGGCCAGTTATGATAACACAAATAACTAGATCACTTGGATTAGCTCTATACTCTGTTGGCACCATGCATTACCTTCAGATACGGGGCTAGGTAGAAATAGAAGTACTTCCCAGCGAGGAGAAATTATTTGCATAGAAACACCAGTTCTATGGGGAGGCTGCACATATCACAGATTGTGCATTGCAAAATACACACCAATTTTGGGGCCAGCAAAAGCACATAAACGAGGAGTTCAAACTAAAGCATATTACCATATGTCCTTACATTAACCAGTGCATCAGACTTTGCATCATTCGCACATAACACGCTAGACGCATGAGTCAACAGACACGGGCAAGGCCAGGCCATGATCCCGAGCCTCCCAAACATTATTAAAGCCTAACATTACAGCACAAAGTAACGGAGTGATGTCTTAGAGCACAGGTACAATTACTTCACTTCAAATGCATGTGCTTCATCATGTCTTCCACAGAGTTTTTATTGAGTGCAGCTTTTGCAGCCTCCAGTTCAGCCTCCAGTTTATCAATCTTGTTGCACAGGTCCCCCAGCAAATTTGTGACATACTGAGGAAAAGGAGGATCGTACCATTGAAAAAAATTGCATCTCCCTGAGTCCGTCTAATGCAAAAAAAAACATATTAGACAATTTGTTTTGACCAGAATCAACAAAGATCAAGGGGAAAAAAACTTACTGGACGGCGCATGCACCAGAAGTACCTCCTCCCCGGGTAAGTTTTCCACGAAATGAATAGTCCGGCCTTCGGCTCGCCTTCACAATTGCAGGACTTGGCTGGCTCGTAGTCCAATGGAAGGTTGCGGTATGTTACCGGCGACTTCCCAGACATCCGCTGGTTGATCTGCCCCTCCGGCGACGGCCGCGGCTGGAAGGGACCCCCTTCCACATAGCTCTTGTGGAAGACTGTCAAGGTATACTCTGTTGGCACCATGCATTACCTTCAGATACTTCCTGATGGGCCAATGGACTTCAATGAAATCATGCTGATATTATGATGCATGATTATATATTTCAGATTGTGGGTCAATTGACATTCTAGGGACGACAAATGTTGTTGACCCAAAAAAGAACGGAAGCATACAACATATAATTTTCTCAACCCAATGCAAATAAGAAAAATAATGTTCTACTTGGATCATTCATGCTCCGAGTAAATATCATGGAACCATTCCATTCGTGTGTTCGGTTTTAGAATGGGGTGGAATGGAATGGAACGGTTTTGTTTCTAAACTCAAATAATTATTTATAAATCTTGATTAATTATTACTAAACTTTGATTAATTATTCCTAAACTCGATTAATTATTCCTAAACTTGATTAATCTGTTTCTAAACTCGATTAATTATCAACCGTTCCACCTCGTCCGACCGATTCCGTGGGATGGGTCCGTTCCGGATCTGAGGGGTATATTCCCTTTCTGGGAACCATCTCATTCCATTCCACTTTTCAACCGAACGCAAGAACGGGCTATGGGTGCGGAACGGTTCCATTCCATTCACCCTAACTGTGGCGGTGACCGCTGTTCGAGAAAACAAGCTGAACGATTATGCGGGTTATATGGGTACAACAGTCAGCCCGCAAGTCCCGACTAATTTTCCTGCTGTCCACGGATGTCCGTTTATGAGTTTTTCTAGCATGTCGCCGGCAGGAGTCCCACATCCATTTTGCGGAGGAGGCCAAGGAGGATTGCAGAGAACATTTACCGCTTCTAAAATAAATTGCTCTCATCTGCCCCTGCCTCGTCTGCCTCCACCCACCACCCCTACGAGGCTACCACCCACCACCCCTATGAGGCCGCTCCTCTTGAGTCACTGACCACAGCCGCCGGATTCAAAGCTCCCCCCCTCCCCAAATTACTCTCTCCGGGCCTCCCCCAAGAAATGGAGGATTGCGCTCCAGCTGGTTCGTCCTCGCACCAGCACGGCGGTTGCGCTCCAGCTGGTTCGTCCTCGCACCGGCATGGCGGTTGCGCTCCAGCTGGTTCGTCCTCGCACCAGCATGGCGGCGCTTCAGCTGGTTCGTCCTCGCACCAGCACGGCGGCGCTTCAGCTGGTTCGTCCTCGCACCAGCACGGCGGCGCTTCAGCTGGTTCGTCCTCGCAACAGCACGACGATCATATCCTCCCACCAGCACAGCGACTATATCCTCGCCGGACCGGTGCCCAGCTCAGATCTTCGCGGTCTTTACCGTTGTTGTCAGGTAACTACAACCCTTTGGCCTTGTTCGGTTCCTGTGGAATTAATCCCCTAGAGGAATGAATCCACCCAGGGATTGGGTGATCCCCAACCGTACACCCAGTCCCCCGTTGGGGCTAATCCCTACCACTAGAGAATCCATGTCAACATAATAACCATTCGGTTCATCCCTGCACCCTTCTGTCCCTCTCTGCCCAAGTTCACTTGTTCTCAGGTTCTCATATTATCTTATCATATTTTCTAGTTTGACTAATTCAGAGATCTGTCCCCGACGCTGGGTGGCGTGGTAAATACCAGAAACTGATTCCATGTCTTGACCTGCGGCGAAAGACTCTAGTGTTGACAAACTATCAGGGCTTGAAGTCATAAGTGAACTTTAATACATTTTTTACATCGAATGCGAATCTCCTAGAGTTGGTGACACTGGGCAGCGATGATGAGTTCTATAATGACAACTTCATGGCATAACAACGCATGAAGCTTCAGATGGAGAAATGGGCTTCTAAAGATGGACAATTTGATTTTACACATAGTGGATGTTTCCGTGAGTTCGATTTCATGGCAAAATAAATCCATGAAATCAAACTCATGGAAACATCCACTATGTGTAAAATAAAATTGTCCATCTTTAGAAGCCCATTTATCCATCTGATGCTTCATGTGTTGTTCTGCTATGAAGTTGTCATTGTAGAACTCGTCATCGCTGCCCAGTGTAACCGACTCTAGGAGATTCACATTTGATGTAAAAACGTAACAAAGTTCACTTGTGACTTCCTCGACATCGTACTATGGTCGATGGAACAATTCTCAATTTGTGCTAACTACTTATTTATGATTGAGAAATGCTTCATGCGAGCACTCTTGGTGGCCTACTTTTGAGACAGGGAGGCCATGCTCGTATCTATGCTTTTCATCATTGGTCTGGTCTACTCGTACCCCACCCCACAAGGTTTTTCTAATAAGATGATTTTTTGAACTCCTTGAAATCATCTGAAATTTTGCACACATGATGTCATGAACAGACATAGATAGAACGTCAAGGTTTCAAAAAAAATGGATTTTGAAATATTTGTAATGCCTTAGTGAAACTGGGGTTAAAATCTCGGAAATTAACTTAAAAAGACATTGTAAACTTGAGTTTTTTCATTATTTTCTTTTCTACTCATGTTTAAGATCATCAAATTTGGAGCTACTGGTAAAAAGTTGTGATGGTTTGAAGTTGCAGGGACTAATCTGCAAAACTGTTTTTCTATTTTATTTCTGAATTTAACAGGAGATCCGAGTGAACCTAAATGCTGGCCTCTGATTGGTCGATAAAGATTCACGCGGATCACGCTCCTCAGCCACTGGATTTAAGTCATGATCAACGCACCAGATTCACCGTACCTATTCGCAGTGGGTTCTAATCGTGGCTCTTCATCTAGATCCAACGGGCAGGGATATATCCGGGGCTAGGGTTTACCTCCGGCCGCCGAAAGATGGTGGAGCGGCGGTTCTCAGGTGAGCCGAGAAGGAAATTGCGGCCGTACGGTTTCTCATGTTTGTAATATCAAAAAAATAAAAAATACCGGAAGGTGTGTAGCCCGGCTGCAAAACTCCACTCTGGTTACCCACGAGTCAACCCAAAGGCCAAAACCAACCTCTCGTGTTCTTCGCTGCTGCTCCGGACTCGCGGGGCGGAGGCGGAGGCCAAGCCGATGGATAGTCAGGGGGAGGAACGGCGGCAGAATCTGCGCGACAGGAGGATTCAGGATGCTGCCCTAGGTAAAATGCTCGACACCGTGTCAGCTCCTCACCCTCCCTGTCTTTCTCACCCGACGCCGCCCTCTCCATCCCGCCCCTCTCCTCGACCGCCGCCAGGAGCTCGTCGGATTCACGGCGCCGGTGACTCTTCCCGTGAAGGTAAGATCCCCTCCGCCCTCCCGGTCCGCTTCTTCTTCCTCCCATCCCCCTCCAGTTTCTTCTCCCGTCGCTCTCTTCCCGATCTGCCAGTGGCCTCATACCCGCCGCCACCGCTGTTGCCGATGATGGATTGCCTCTCTTCTCCTCCTCCCTTCCCTCTCTCTGATCTAGTATATGCTCTTCCCTTGACCATGAATCAACTCTGATTTTCTTTATTTATAGAACAAATCATACAACGAATATGACTTCTGCTCAGTAATCTGGTGCACAGGGTGTTCCCCGTGATTTAGAAGAAACTGAACATGGCATTTACTTATGTTTCCTGTTTCTTACTTCTGTAGAAATTCCCATTTGTGTCAAATAATTTGATGTTATACGTTATGTTTAATGCCTGGTGCCTTATTATTTGCCTTTCAGTTTTATAAGATTAGGTTTTTTACTGTGAGCTGCTGTTTTGCCACAACTATCCCATGGAAAATGTGAGAATTAGGAACGAAACTGCTTTACACATGATACTGTGTAGACGATCTTTGCACGACACATAAATCCAGAGGCCGGTTCCCATTTCAATACTACGCATGCCTGGCTGGATTACTCCATCGTCTGTGAATCGTACAAACTCTGTCGTGCGCATAGCACTGCTCAATTAGGAAAGCTAGTTTGCATAATTCATCCTTCATCTGTATGAAGTCATGTTGTCGTGGGTTCCCCTTCAGCTTACATTAGTTTTGTTAGAAATTCATGACCACAGCTAGAAATTCATATCAACCCAGAGTTCATGATTTGAAGATTTTCCTTTTTTCTGGGACATGCAAAAGAAATGTATATTTATCCTAGTTTTTCTAGTACCGCTCAGCTTATTTAAATTATTATCATTGCCTAGCTTGATAATCTATAGTTTGTTCGTGTGATATGCAAAATTGTGATCCACCTATGAATTTCAGGAATGCATGTTTTTGTAGATATCAGGAATGGATGCCATCTAGTTTTTGTAGAATCATTGTTCTATACTAGATAAATAGCAGCATGTATGCGCCTTATGCATCCATCCATGGATTTTAGTTTGCTCAGTTTGCTTACGTGCTCACGTCATATCTGCAGGACAACAAAGAAGTCACAACATCAAGTCTCTTCAAGCCTTAGCAGATTGAGTGAAAAAAATGGGTCTTGAACTCTTGATGCAACTCAAGCCATATGTGATGTCAAGCTATAGTGTTTTATCTTTCAAACCTTCCTTAGTACTCCCTCCGTCCCATAATGTAGTATCGTTTTTTAAGCTATGTTAGTTTAAAAAACGATACTATATTATGGGACAGAGGTAGTACCAATTTTGAAATATTGTGTGTGTATGTGTGTGGCTTCTTATATGAAAGATTATGTGTGGCAACCTGTATTATGTTTATAAATGTTAAAGTTTTAAAAAGATGATGGTTGTATAAAATCTAGCTTATTTTGAAGCCAAAATATGTGTTCAGTTTATCAATTCTTGCCAATATGCCATCCAAACGTGAAATAGGAGTCATTTCAATTTTCAAATCCTTGCGGCAGCCAAACATAATTTTTGCAATGGGATTTCCATTCAATCCAAATGAAATCCCATGGAGATTTCATTTCATTTCATTTCATTTCATTTCTACCAAATGAAATGAAATGAGGGGTGCCAAACTGAGTGATTTTTTAGCCTACCCTGCAAATTAGTTCTAGAATCGCCACTGCCAGGTAGGCTTCGACAGGCTCGAGCCTACCAATTGTCTTAATATCCTAATTGAGGTTTGTTTTTATGGTTTCAGTGGCTGATGAGAAAGATAATCAAGATAATCAGCATAATGAGGAGAATGTGTGGAAAACACGCTGTAAGCCCGGCGCATGGATACCACTCATCGAGAAACTTTCAGTGGGAATGATTCAAATCATTGAACAAACACGAGTTGGTCAAAATATGCTAAAGATGAAGCTAACCAGTCTGGAATACAAACAGCTGTGTACAGATCTCATGCGCACAGCTGTTCTTCATGAAAACCCAGATTTGATTGAGCTCCGATTGAAGGGTGGATCCCTTTTTATCAATGAGAAGGTCATTGAGCATGTTCTTGACTTGCGTGGTGGAGATCATAAGGAGCCTGAAGTTTCAGATGCTTGTGTGCAAGCGGAGTACAAAGAACTGTGGAGGCTAATAGATGCCGTAACTTCTATGTACCCGGAAGAAGTAGAAACAGCAGAGGCACGCCACAAGAGGCAAACAAGAGATGAACCCCCACCAAGCGGGAGGCGAACAAGAAATGAACCCCCTCAGTTATTTAGACAACAAAGAACAATGTTCTCCCCAGCAAAGATTGAATGTGTGTTCTAGCATTATGGAGAGACTGCATTCAATGATCTTGTTACGGAAGCTAGGATTGTCAGACTTTTCTTTGCAGTAATAGTAGAGAGATTTCTACTGCCAACCCAGAGTGCGTATGTAACAAAAGAGTCTCTTAAATATGCATATGATGTAAACAAAATGGATGACGTGGACTGGCCATTACTTATTTATCAAAGAATGAAGAAAGATTTGGGCCTCCTTTGGTTCATAGGGTAGGAATATCATAGAAATAGGAAAATCATAGGAAGTGAGGTGACATGCATCTCACTTCCTATAGGGAAAAAGATGTCACTTGATTCATAGGATAGGAATTTTTCCATTGAGTCTAGGCTAATGTTTTTTTTCCTTTGAAATGTGAAGGATTGATTCCTATCCTATATAGGAATAGGAATCCATTCCTACAAATCAAAGGGCTCCATAGGAATTTTTCCTACAAAATTCCTATCCTCTAGAAATCCTACAAAATTCCTCCAAACCAAAGAAGGCATTGATGTTGCTGAGAAAGGAGCACACGCTGAAATTTATGGCTTGTTGCGTGCCCGTATTTCTGGTAAGTACTAGGAGCTGCTGCAAATAATTTTATTTTCTAGAGATATCTATGCTAACGTTTCCCATTTTGGTTCACAGGTTTGTTTCGCGGACTGTATTGAGGGCAATTTGGTGGAAAATGGATCACCAGGGAGAATTTATTGCTATACAAATAAGGAGTTCCAGAGCTTATTCGAAAATCCAAATAAGAAAAGGGGGGTTGGGGGCGACAGAAATTGGAGGCCAATAGATGATTTTCGTGTAAGTACAAGTCATATCTTAATATGTTTACAAATTTGCAAATCATGTGTTAATGATTTAGGCATTATTTAAAATTATTTTCATATTATGATTTATCCCTGAAAACATTTTCTTTTAGCTGTTTTCCACCATGTTTTCAGGGGGGTAAACATAGTCATATTTTGTTTTCTTGGCTTCTAAATATTATCTGTTATATGGACTACAAATCCATGACCCCTGTTGATAACAAAACTTTGGGAAACAACTTTGCCATACTTGTTTTTGAGCTAAGAAATTAAGGCCGAAAAATAGGCATTTTTAAAACAGATTTGATGCCTATAATGTTCATCATTCCCTTGCCATAGTCGCTTGGCGCGCTGGCTTAGCGACTCTGTCACACCCCAACTTTTAGCCCTTGCTTTTATTGTAAATTAGCAAGCTTAGTAGAAACATTGTATAACTATTGGGTACTCATTATGTTTGTGTGACATCACTTATATCTATGCAAGACAAGTTAAGTTTTCCATTTAAACTTTTATAAATATTTCCCTGATGAATGCCTTGTCTATCTGATGTTTTCACTATGTTTTCTTGGGTGAGATTTTTCACAAGTGTTGGATCAAGCTTGGTCTGGAGCACCCGGGTACCCGAAACCAGATAGCTAATTTAACAAAGTTCACTTCATTACTACATTACAGCAACCCAAATAGCCAAAGTTCATAGGCTGAGTTATCATCATCAATCACTCATCACATATTTCCTTCACCCTCTTAAGCTTCTCTTTGTTAGCCTCACCCACTTTCAGCAGATCATAGATCATGTACTCGAGCTTTTTCTTCTCTTCCTTCAAAGCCTCCTTTTCTTCATCCCATGCATTCTGCCTGGCCTTCATCACATCTGCTTGGGATTTCTGCACATTTTTCAGCATTTCCACTTCAGTCTTCAACACAGCCACTTCCTTCTTGAGCTCTTCCACACCTTCCTCACTTTTTCCCATAATCTTATGATAGTTTTCCTGCATTGTCCTTTTCTCAAGGTCCCCAATATATTTCTTCACATCAGCTAGCAGAGTTGTGTAGTCCTTGTCAACCTTCTTCTTCTCATTAGCTAGCTCCTGCAACATCTTTCCATTCTGGATCTTGTCATCAATTCTGCCATTGTTGCTCTCTTCATACATTGACCGCAACCTTCCTAAAGATTTCTTTAGTGCAGCTGGCCACTCTGCATCTAACCAGCAGACAAACCCACAATTGTTCACGGCGTACAAATCCAAATAAAATTTTAAGACAAGAATCCAATGAATTGGTAAGCAGAGATGAAATATTCATAGAAACTGTTCCAATATTCGATGTCGGTCATGCTCTCCCGCGACCTGTGCGGACCTGTGTTCTCGCAAGCGCTAACGTACGCTCTGGAAGTCTGTGCCTGCTCTACAGATCAACGAGAACTTTTTTCGATGAACCTCAGTAGCAATTGTGTCAAGCAGTTTGGCCGCGACGAAGCTGCAAGGACCTTGATGTTGATATTATAATGATTTCTTTATGTTTTTTTAGTTGATTATGTGGAGTCAGTCCTGCTACGGAAACATTCTAAATGTGCCTCGTCTTTTGAGGGAGAAAAGTGTGTACAACAAGGAAGTTGTGCAACAACAGCGTGAGAACATTGTATTCAAGTTAGATCAATTTGAGTTATGTCAGCATGCTTTTGTAGAGTGTTTTAAACAAGACCCAAGGGGTGCTATGTGCCCAATAATATTTGATTTATGGTGCCACCTGCTCTCACTTGACTACCCTGATGCAATCTTCCTCGATAATTTATGTGTTGTAAGTACTTATCCAAAAAAAACTGAGCTCATGGATTTTTTACTTTTGTTATTTTGTGCCTACAATTTTTGTCTATTATTGCAGATGGAATTGCTGAAAGGAGGTGCAACTGATCATTTGGCCTGTGAACTTACACAAGAGAGGGTGGATAGAGCGCATGAGGTTTGTGCTCACAAATGTTAATCGGAAGGACCAAATAGATAATTGTTATCCCTTTGCTCTAGACCGGCCACGTAGTGGTGTTCGCTGCCAGTTTGACAATAGTTTTTTTCCCAGATATTTGCTCCTATGTTTGATTCTATTCATTGGTCCCTGGCTGCTATTTCGACCAATTACAAGAAGAAATTTATCCTTGACTCTGGTGAATGGATGCATATAGATGAGGCAGAAAAAGTGTTACATAATCTTGAGTGTTATTTGAGGAAACTCTCTGAGAAGGGCAGGGCCATCGCTTTGTTTGAGACGGAGGTTCCAAAAGTTCCAACTCAAGACGACGAGTAAGTGGATGCAACAATTGCAATTCTGTGTTTATCAATTTATCATGTGGTAACCAATTGCAATTCTTGCAGACATGATAGCGGATTTCATGTACTGTTGAATTATTGAAGAGCTCCTCAAGGGTTCGTCTATATATAATAGCCAAAGTAACACGGTAAATATTGATCCTTGTGCTTTTAAAGTTTTGTTCTATTTAAATCCTACAAATGATTTATGCCTCACAAATGCAGGAACGGGTGTTCGATTATAGAGTTTATATGGCTGTGCACATCCTCGAACATGAACTTAACCAAAACAGCATTTCGCATAGACCAGGTTGGTATCCTATCTATTTTTAAGTTAAATGTGGCTTTTGGGTAATTTTTTTTACCGAGAAACCGTTGTTTTTGGCAGCAGCACCTGAGATGGGAGTTCGTGAAGAAAATGTTGCGGCAGTTCGCGGGAGAGGTCAAACTCATGTGAGAGGTCGAGGGGGAGGTGGAACTCATGTGGGAGGTCGAGCAAGAGGAAGGGGAGGAGAGGGGCTAGATCCAGGCAACACCAGCAGCACTACCAGCAGCACTACCTCAGGTGCAAGAGTAAGGGGAGGTCCAGTAAAAAAAAGGAGAGAGCTCAGTCAGTTGGATGAAGGTACAGTTATTTGATTTACACTAGGAATTTACACTAGGAATATACACAAGTTCCTTAATGAAGCTTTGCAATTTTCTAACTATCATTCATTTGAATACCAGCAAATATCATGGAGGCAAGAACAAGGAGACAGCAGAACGCTTGATTGGAAGCAGGCTCAGAAGATTAAACATTCTTATTTAAATCCAGCAGCTGGAGGAGCAACATTCTTATGGTTCATCTTATGAATCCCACCACACCAGCAAGCCTTGCCCGTTGTCGTTTGCTGGACATCTAAGAGAAGACTGAAAAACTGGAGAATAATTGCTAGTTAGACTCTTTCTTATTCATCGGCGCGGTCCGTTACAATGCATGCAATGGCGTACAAAAAGTATATGAGCTCCTCCCGACACAACTTGTGTATGGCCAAAAGTTGCGCCAGCGTGAACAGGTGTACCCCGCGTGGGATCTCATCTAAGAGCCTCCTACTTGATGGTTGGACGCCGAGGTTTCGCTGTGAAAGCCAAAAGCTGGATGCTAAGGAGTGTTCAGCACAATAGCCTTGTAAGCTGTCTGCCAGATGAATTGCATATATGCCTTCTGGGAGATCCTTCCTGAAGTGTTTCCCGTGCAAACTGGCCTATGGTGTGACCTTCACACGAAACAGGAAGAAACACAAGATTCATGTGCCCTCTATACTCCTCATGATGCATAGTGTAAACAAACACACACTATGGCATAGTGACATGAGCCACTCCACAAGAACCTGCACGGCCTCAATTCCCTGTGCCCCCCAATCCCCAACTGGACAACCATAATATGATCAAGTTGTGCGTATAAAAGCAAAGAAGAGGCTCTTGCATGTCGGCTTAAAATGGTACCAACTATCCGACTCGATTGGTGACCATGGATGTGATTAAGCTAGTAGTAGAGACATCTATCATACATGTATGGTCTTTTTATCTAAGAAGAACATATATGATCGTGTGATTTGGATCCCAAAAGCTTCTCACACGTCTTTCTCTTATATGAATATATACGAGCATCAAGTAATTAGTAGTGGTTGTAGTTGGTAGCAATTGAACTTTACTGCTACATCACATGGGTGTGAACATGTGCCTATCTAGTAGCATGGACATAACGTGTACTCGGTCGACACTATGGCTGTATTTTTCTTTCAAGAATACACAAGGATCCATATAATTCCATTGATAGGTACAGGAGAAAAGTTACCGGGGGTGCTATACTTTTGGTAGCGCAGACACATATAGCGACACCAAAAGCGCGGTTTAAGTACAGAGGGGTGAGGCTGCTTAAGCTTTGGACAGTTAAGTTCAGGTTACCTGCATTAATCTATCGAGGCCTTTGGCGACGGCTTTAGCCCATAGTCGCACCTCCTGCTTAATGTCATCGGATAGCTGAATGGAGCAGGGCCAAGCACTGTCGAAGATTGTAGCATTCCGGGGCTTCCAAAGAGCCCATGTTGTTAGAAAGATCATAGAGTTAATACCCTATACAGGCAGCTGGTGCAGTGGATGTTGTTGTGGATCACCATTCAAATAATCTTGTCGTGCTGTCTAGAGGTGTGTGTGTGTGGGTGGCGGGGGGGGGGGG
>LR738712.1:889488632-889520002 GCA_902687465.1 Secale cereale | reverse complement strand
CCCCCGTCCCTAAGCCTGCAGGAGATAAAAAGACCATAGACACTCAAGACCTTGCTAATCAGCTGGATGAATTCCAAGGCCTCGTCGCAGCGCTGAGCGACACTGCAGCGGATAGCTCCACGGCAATAGCCGATAGACGTTAAGCTTGCCAATCCAGTCACTTCTGTCAGGTCAGCTCACTAGCGACTGTGCGCCGCTGTCCCTCAACCACTTGGCCAATCCTGTCATGCGAGCGAGAAGAACCTCCATCAAATAACCATCAACTAACTAAAATAAATCTAGGGAATCCTACTTTGAGTCAATATAAAGCTTAGTTGAACCAGTTGGACACCCACTATGGTTGAGATGAAAGCGTGCCTTAGTTCCTAATAATTGCCTCCCAATCCTACCTAATTAGCACGAACATGAAAGGGTAAAGAGAAAAAAAAGCCATGTATGATGCATTACTCAAAACAAAACAAAAACCTAGCTGCTTTCCCAAGCTTGTCAAAACAACTCCTTACATTTGCAATTTATAGAGCCACAACTTCTCGCTATTCAGTAATACGTACCGACCATAATTTCTCAAAGAAGTTATAAATACTTGGTACTTGTCCTATAGCTTTAGTTTGAGATAATAAAAGAGGCGGAAATTGTGGAGGTTATACATAATTTCCAAAGAGGTTAAATCTACTAGTATGCAATCCCTTCGTTTCTAAATATAGGTCCTTTTAGATATTTTAATGAGGAATATATACAGATATATATAGACGCCGATCGGAGTTCGAGAATCTTCGGTTCAAGGATGGCGAGAAGATGGAGGAGTTCGCAGTACGCCACACCGGCATCGTCAACAACCTCGAGGCCCTCGGCGACGGCATCACCGAGCACAAGGTCGTGCTCAAGTTTCTCCGCTGCGTGCCGCAGCGCTACCGGCAGCTCGTGCACTCCAACCAGTCGCCACTCGACCTCAAGACCTTGACGGTTGAAGAGCTGAGGGGCCGTTTCTTGGCTGTGGAGGAGAGCTTCGACATGGACGCGGAAGGCAGCAGCGACGGCAGCACTCGGCTGCTCCTCACGGAGGAGGAGTGGCTTGCTCGTGACAGGAAACACCGTGGCGCCGGCAAGAAGAAGAGCACGTTCGACATCCGCAAGGTTCGCTGCTACTCGAGTGATTGCACGGCGTCAAGGAAGGAGCAGGCCCATCTCCGACAAGCCGGCGCTGCTTTGAAGGTCGACAGGGAGGTTGCCGAATAAACGACAACAAGGTTAAAGAGGTGATTGCTAGAATTAACCTTGCTGTTTTGGTTTTCATCATGTTTATTTACTAGTATCATGCACGTAGCCATGACCGACCAACTAAGTTGTGGCCATGTAGTCGCGTGAAGATGAGATCATGTATACATGCAAGCTAGTACTGGGTTATACTCCCTCCTTCCCAAATAATTATCTTTCTAGAAATTTTAATAAATGGACTACAACATACAGATGTATGTAGACATATTTTAGAGTGTAGATTCATGGATTTCAGTTCGTATGTAGTCACTTATTAAAATCTCTAGAAAGACAAATATTTGGGAACGGAGGGAGTACAATTCGAAAATAAATGCATATAGATTGGGGAAGATGCACTTGAGCACGACAGGTTAGTCGTGATCTGCACGGATGTGTTAATTAGCTAGCTAGCTGCGTACGCTGCGGAGCCGGAGCAGCCGAGTCGCGTGGCAAATCAACGAGGAGAAAGAATCGGGAGCAATCAGTTGTGGCTTGGTCCTGTACATGCATATCCAACGTTCTGCAGACTTGGTTGCTACTCAAAGTGAAGCCAGCCAGTTGAGTAAGAGTGGGAAGTAGTGGTTTTTGTACGTGCGTCTGTGTGCGTGGAGTTAATGGGTGAGTGGCTGCGTGTTGGCTGTGTAACACTGGCTTCTTAAGCCCATGTATTTGAATTGTGTCAGGAGCGAGAAGACATAGAGAAAAGGCAAAGGTGTGTGTGCCAAGAGTCTCTGTGCGTATCTTCTTCAACCTCCAGACTTGTGTGTCTTCTTCCTCCTCGGGCTGCTCCAACACAAGCTAGTAGATGCTGAAACTTATGCATCAATATCAAGCCATAATCACAACGCGTCGATCCCTTTTGAACAAATAACCAGCCACGGCTCACCGATACGCCAAGGTTCCGTTATGTTCATCAATACAAAAACCAGTCGAGGTGGCGCGCCACGTGTGCCCAGACATATGGGACTGGCTTGAAGAAAATGTTCCTTGCAGAACTACTCCAACATTTACAAATTATAGAGCTGGCGCGCCACGTGTGCCCAGGCATATGGGACTGGCTTCAAGAAAATGTTCCTTGCAGAACTACTCCAACATTTACAAATTATAGAGCTCCACGACTGCTCACAATTAGGAAAAATAGTCAAAAACATCTCCAATCCTTACCTTCTCATTGATCCATCGGACAGCTATTCGATTCTTTTGTCTCATTTGGCATCATGTTTTTGTTGGCCTCTCATAGTCCTCTACTCTCTTCTAGATTTTTCTTTCACTGTGAAAAGCCGGATGAGAAGCACACACGACCACCATGAATAGTATGATATCCTGATGTGATGCATCACTGTATGACTCCCCTCATTCTAAAATGTTGGACGGCGAAATTGCAATATGAGCACTTCAGACATGCAGCGGTTGATATTTTTTCTGGACCATGTTTCCTACACTTTGATTTAACGTTGAATGGCTTCTCCCTGCTATGTGAAATCCAGGGTTGCTACATCTGAATTCCATGGTAAAAATTGTTTGGTGGCCGCTCTGGAGAACAATGGCCACAGGTTGGTTTGATTGAATCACATCATGGGGGGTCATATTATTTTTCTATGCAACGAGTCTGCATAATCCTGTTAGGCGATGTATACTATAAAGTCATCGATGTGCAAATTATGATTTCGAGTAATTACATTAATCTCACAATATAAAAAATTATATGCCCTTTAAATTTGTACATTATTCGGTACAAAAGGCAAGCTGAGGTTACTCTTATTTATGCACCATGCATAAACAATTTATTATTTGCACAACTACTCTAACAACAACATGGCACTATAAGAAAAAAAAGGGGTGCCATTTGGTACATCCCAGTTATTATAGATTTTTGTTTCAAATAAAATGAATGATAATTTGAGCTATTATCTTTGTGTCGATATGATGATGTAAGTAGTATGTTAAAAATTTGTCCTCATATGATGATGCCTAAAAATATATTACTCACACATAATGACGGACCACGTGACTTGAGAGTGGATTATGTTAGTTAATTACATATACAACGGCAAAACTATTCTGATGATGCAAATTTACAAGCTATTTCTTGAACTTTGTGACAGATTAGAAACAAAGCTCTTATCGAAGGCTTTTTTATTAAACACCCAGGTGATGCACTCTATAAAAAGACTATCTCTATAGCTGTGGA
Source organism: Secale cereale (assembly GCA_902687465.1). Taxonomy (NCBI): domain Eukaryota; kingdom Viridiplantae; phylum Streptophyta; class Magnoliopsida; order Poales; family Poaceae; genus Secale; species Secale cereale. The sequence continues at coordinate 889,516,557 of LR738712.1, read as the reverse complement.
AGCAGCTAAGCAAGACCGCGGATGCATCAACACTCGAGGTGATGTGTAACAAGCTAAGGCACCATGCAAAGACTATTAGGGAGGAGGGCAGACGTCATGGTGGACGATCGCTCATCGTGGCCCATTATGATGGGTAGTTTGTTGTGCTTGTCGGCTTTTGAGCCTTTCACCCGTTTGGGTTTGTATCAAACATATTTGCTTTCATTTATCTATCTAGTTTAAATACTTATTTACTTTATTGTTAAAATATGATATATGATGGCTGAACCTTGTTCTACCAAGTTGACTTGTTGTTTTGAACACCGTCTATCTATTTTAGCTAATGGGCAAGCTCAGAAAGTTGAGACTAGGTGCAGTGCATAATGCACACCAAAGCAAAATATATTCAACCCATAACAGACATAAATTTGCTCATACTAGCACCAAAAAATATTAATACCCAGATTAAATTTTGTATAAAACAGCCAAAATACAGCTTACGAGATTCATAAAACCAGTCATAACTTGTGGGACATAACCACCAAAAGCAGGCAGCACAGATCCAAACAACAACTTGCTCTACATGACAATGAACATGTCCTCCCTCTCCAACATAGGCAGGCGTATTTAAGACATATCATCTCTTGTCAGCTCTATTAACATAGAACCACCTCGGTGTACAATGCTTGTCTGGATGGGAAGAAAAAAACTAACAAGGCTATATCATTCCTTCTAATAAATAGCATTAGCAGCAGAACAATGGCACAACCAGAACTCCATTAAGACTTCTGCTAATCGAGACACATATTTTTGGTGGCATTGAGAAACTCTAGATAGGAAATAAAATAAGGAGTTAGCTAGCGGCCTGGATAGGAGGTGAGAAAAGAAGAGAATAAATCTTGAAACTAAATTTGGGAGTAGGAGGCATTAGGTAAAGGAGATCCATTCATCCATGAGAACCACCGCGCATACTCTCGACGATCCCCTGAAACGCACGAACTCCATACTATGAGAGGAGGAAACCAGTGGTGCATATCTCAAGTCCCACTTGTCCGACTAAGGGTTGAGGAGGCAGACCAGATCAACACAGTGTACCTTGTTAGTATCAGGCACGACGTCGTGCTGCAGAACCTTCGCTGGATCAGAAGACCTCACAGGAACCAACTCTCCGATCTCACCGACCGAGTAGCCTACCACAAAGGCATCGTTAGATACATGAACAAATAAATAAAAATGTGTAAAGTGAAGAAAACATTGACCACCTTTGTATCAGAGGATTTTTAGATCTTTCAGATTGAAGACTGTCTACATATTTTTCATAAAATAATTAGGCGGTGGTTCAGAATGTAGACTTTAAACTTATATCTACGTAACCAAAAACTATTTGGTACATGCATCAATTAAAGATAGATACATAAATCCATTGAAATAAAAGATACATAAATCCGGTAAATTATTCATATTTTTTGGCCAGAAAGCACTCGATAATCCAAATTAGGTAGTGTTGCTTAGGATAAAGAAACCACACCTCTTGCTATCCGATATGAGTACGTCTTAACTCGACTACAACACCTCAGAACCTTATGCAAAGTGCCGACTCAGTATTAGTTTTTTTTTAAATCTTTGATAGATGCTATGGCTTCTACCTATACTGAGTACACATTTGTATCCTAGCAACGTAGGTGGTACTTCAATGCAAGTAGTTGGTTCGGGAAGATAATGAAAATAACTTGACTTTTCTTCATTCATTTATGTGTATGAATGTTCAAGTACTACATAGCAGTTTTTCTCGTACTTTCTTTGCGGGGCAGTTTTTGTCGCCTTGTGGACATGTGTGGCAGTACAAAACATGTGTGACACAGAATGTTTTGCAGTATGCATAATTTAATTATCCAGGCCAGCAGCTAGCTCGTCCCTAGTAGGAATTAATAGCTCGGTGCATAGGTGATTAGATAAAAGAAAAAGGAAGCAGCAGTTTGCAAAAAACAATCAACGATGACCAAGTGCTCTTGTACACACCGGTGGAGGTAGCTGCCTACATGATATCTAGTAATAATAAAGGACGGAACCTTTCATTGTTCTCCATCCGTCATCGTTTTATCTCCGTTGATTTTATGTTAACAATAGATATTGATGGCTAAGATTTAAAAGTACCTGATGGCCTATAGTCAGGGAGAGCCCAGAACCAAAAAATGCTGCGATAAGAAAACCTATGAAAAAAAGGCTGCGACTAGAAAACCTATCCAAACTCTGTTTGCCCATGGACTACACTTAATAAAAAAACATTAAGACCCGTCCTCTTCTCAAAATAAAAATAAAATAAGCACCGTAGAATACCAATCGGATGAGTACCGTGGTTGCCGCCGCCGCCCGGCATCAGCCCCCACATCCCGAACTCACTATGGATCAAGGGAGGACGAGGAAGCAGCGCAGGAGACAAGCTTTGGGCGCTGCCGCTCGGCATCTGCCCCCACGCCTCGACCTCAAGACGGATCGAGGGACGGCGAGGAAGCAGAGCTTGAGACAAGCTTTGGGCGGTTCTGATTCGTGGCCGGACCTCCCACCGCATCTCACGCAGATCGGACGTAGGCGCCTGCGTTCGTTGGGAATCCTAGAGACTCTTGTCGTGGCCGAGCTAGCTCCGATGCTCTCTTGCAGGTGGACGGTGCCAGATTCAGAGAGGATGATCTTATGGCCGGACCATAGTTGTCAAGTTCCCGGGTCGACCGGGTCAAGGGACGGGAACAAGGGTCGAGAATCGCTCATTGCCAGTAACAGGGAACGCCAAGGGTATACATCTCTCGAGCGACCCATCGATAGGCTGAACACGTCCCAATCCATTTGGGAACGATGACCCAGGAACGATACACCGATTCATGGAAAGCGAGAGGTGCATATAATAATAATTATAAGTAAGGATAATAAATCATCGTGAGATTCTAAAAAAGGAAACACTGGATTGATTAAGAGGCAGCAGATCGCTAATTATACGGCTTAATAAAGGAAAAAGCTTACCTTCTACCGACCGATCGCGCTCGCCCGTGCGCCGGCTCTGTGGCCGTTCGATCGTTTGTTGATCAAACGGTCGACAACGTTCCCGCGTCCGCCAAAACCGCGTCCATTTTCCTGCAACTCATCTGTTGTTGCAGGACATCCATTCCTGCAACTGGGTAGCAGTAGGCTGATAACCACGCTGCGTCCGCCTCCTTCAGCGATTGACACATGTCACGTGGGCCCCCACTCCATCGATATCCTTATCACGAGCGAAACACCTCCACACTTTTCTCGTCCGTAGCCAAAACTCACCGTGAGTTAACAGCTTGGCCAGCGCCGTCCGCCCGCGCGCGCTTCGCTGGCGAGTCTCACCCCTTGTTGCTGCTCGGCGTCCCTCCGCATCCGACTAACCCCTGCGTCGTCGTTGTCGCTAGAGGAGCACATCAAGAAAAGCAACAGGTCGTCCAGGCTTGTCTGCGACGATGACTATTCGGCGGCGGCGTTGAGGAAGATGGCCAAGGAGCAGTCCCTGGTGACGCAGCTGCTCGTTGTCTTGCTTCCGGAGATCCAGCTAGCCGGTGGCGACCTCGCCGAGGTCGTCGCCAAGATGTTTGAGAGCATACTGGACTGCTCGTCCAAGTCCAAACTGTGCTGAAGCTTTTCGGCTTGATCTACTGACACATAGCTTCTACCACAACATCTCCTTGGTTGCAATTTTTTTTGCAACAAGGGTCTTGTTGTAGGAATGCAGAGAAGAGGCCGGAGATTTTGTTGAAATTTTTGCAACAAGAGTCTTGTTGCAGGAATACAGTGAAGAGGTCGGAGATGGTCTTGCAACAAAGGTTATCTTGCAATGCAGGTTTTGCAACATGGGTCTTGTTGCAGGAACATGGGTCTTGTTGCAGGAACATGGGCGGGTTGGGGGCGGCGCCGCGCTAGGCGCAGCTCTGTCGGTGCTGGGGCAAGGTTGTTTGTTTCTGCAACAGCGCGCTTGTTGCGGAAATTAATGAAGGGGCATGCGGGCCGCGGGCACTACATCGGACGGCTAGCAGCGCGGGGATCCAACAGCTATTGATGCGGCGGATATTTTAGAATCATCGGCCGGCGGACGCGTAGCAGCGCCCCTTAATCAAAGCCTCGTAGGTCGTAAGTCCGTTACCTACGTTAGCCATACATGGCTAATTTTTTTCATGGAAATTATAGTGGGAATGTGTATACATATCAATCGCTAGCTAGTTTTCATGGCAGATATGTCATCTGTGTAAGCATTGACCAGAGGAGCCACCCGTCCGGCACCTCGGCGCCACCTCCACAACGATGCGGCCCGCCGTGGCGACTCGCCTGGTTGGCTGGACGGAGCAGCGGGATACGAAACTCGGGCAGCGGGGCACCAGTGCCACGTTCATACCGGTGGAAGGCGGACGCCATGGCATCTTAATTCCTCGTAAACCTCAGCATCTCCATGAATTAATCAATCAATCGAGATCCAGTGTCTTGGCATTTGGGGTCGGTGAATGTTGTTCGAATCCTGGAGTCCAGGGTCGCGTCCCGAGCGTCGACTTGTGGCGTACTGAACATTTGACCCTTTTTCTATTAGTGTTATTGGACGATTAATTTTAGGCCCTATTGATTCATGAAATTTCTACATAAATTTTACATGTATGCTTTCCTAGGGAATTGTATCGTTTGGATACGTTGAGGACAAAGGAAAGGATTGATACCATTTCCTTTGGAAAGGGTAGCAAAACATCCAGATCGCACGAAAAACCTATTTCTATGTTTTGGAAGCCTCTCTATTTTCAGTTTAAACTTCACTCTGTTCCTATGTTTTTTTATTCTTATGTTTTGGAAGCCTGTATTTTCACTGTCCATTCCACCCTATTCTATGCTGTTTTTTTATTCCTATGTGTTGGAAGCCTGAATTTCAACTTTACGCTTCACCCTGTCTCTATGTTGTTTTGTTATTACTATGTTTTGGAAGCATGTATGTCCACTTTACACGTAACTCTATTCCTATGATTATCTTATATTCCTTTGTTTTTGCATTTCTATGTTCCTAACAAAGCCTTAATAGTAATGGTATCAAAAATATGTTAGGTGTTTCTTTTCTTCTGGAACATGGATTCTGATGCATGGCAAGATTTTAGTGGACTAGATGTATATAAAGGTTGCAGGAGTAGAGTAGACGTTGAGTAGCAATAAGGCTGCCCGTAATGGGAGTATCATAGATAGTATCATGCATGCCAACTAAGCCATTTTGATGAGGTGGCATATAATTAAATGAAGAAAGAGAGGCTTGAGTATCATATCATGATACCGTATCATATTAAATGAGGTGCTACTTTGTGTCATGCATGGCAATAAATATAGTCCTCTATGATACCAACATATGATACTTTGCATTATGGACGTAGTATCATACACTAGTATCATGCATATGATACTAGTATATGATACTCCCCATTACAACCGGCCTAAGGGTTGAGTAATTGAGAGTACCAGAAAACAACGACGGCAAGCCTACGCAAGGGTGCATTTACTAGGAGTTACAGCAAAAATATGGTATTTAATTGAGGGTGTACAACAACTATACCAACATTGAACATCATGCGTCCCCATGTGTAGCTCCAATGTGCTATAGTCTGTACCATCAATTTTTGACTGCATGGATATATTCTATCCAATGTTCACACAAACCAAAGTAAACTACTAGAACAATCGAGACATGAGTACCTCTTTGCTAGTGTCAAGAGATTGTACATAGAAATTAAACACAAAGGTGGATCTAGTGGCTTTCAGAGATGAGAAAGGGTTGGAATATTTCGTGAAAATGCAAACATTCGGGAGTAGGAGGCATCAAGAACACGTGGAGCATTCATCCAAATATGTGTAGATTGTAGGGTTGAATATAATCTAGGGGCACGGTGCTCTATCGTTGTTGACATTGTAAAGTTAGAGCACATAGTCGACGCCAACTACCTAAGAGCTACATGCAGCTCTTGGTGAGTCACAATACAACTTGACCTAGACTACGTTCCTATTCCCGGAGATGTAATTGTGGGAGACACGATGGTCTTTAGTCAGTAGTCTGGGGTCTTGTCACTAAAAGGTCATCTTCGCTCAGATAAGTGGTTGTGCAACTCCATTCTCACTGCCATCTTGTGCATGTGATCGCCAACAATGGTAGCTTCTATGTTTACTTTAGAAACTGTGGCATTGATAGATTACACGATAAATAAAATAGTAAATGGATGTTCTGTACTCCTAGACATGCTTAAGCTCTACAAAGTCGTGGCCTTCGTGGCTAGGAGTTTGCACTGATGGTGCCTTGCTCCTTCCTCCCGTTTGTTTCCAGTTTGTCGTCTTTTGTTGTGACTGTTTATATTTTGTATGTAACTGATTAATGTCACTACAGTAACAACATATTTTTGTTTCCTGTAAAGGAAAGGAAAAACATATTTTGCTTTGTTTTTTTGATAAGCCGAGTGTGTTTTATGGACCGCCCTGTTTATAGCGCTTTAAGCCGTGTGTTTGCGTCAAGGCACACGAGGAAGAACGGCTCAGGTGACTCACGCGGATCCAAGGAAAAACAGACTCCACTGGTGGAGCGGCATTATTATATATAAATTAAAAGAAAACACACTCCATCGTCTCCCCACTCGCTAAACCAAATATTCCCTTAGTTCCAAAATATAAGGCGGATTAGTTTTTTTTTAAGTCAAATTTCTCTAATTTGGACAAAGTTGAGAGGCAAAAAGTTCTGACGTCCATAGTACAAATTAAGTAAACTGTAAAATAATCATTTCCTAGGTGGTTAATTATCTCAACATACCCAAAGTTGACGTCACAGCAAAACACGACCAACCCTTTTAGTGTATACGATGGCATGAGTGGTTTTTTTTTTCGAGAGAATGGTATAGATGGTTAATTATCTCAAATTTAGATGTGAAATGTCTATCGTCAATATGTGCCACAGACTTCGGAAGAGAGTTAGACCTCAAAAAAGAAAAGAAAACTCCCGAAGAGAGTTGGCGTCTCGAGCTCGGAGCTTCGGTTTCCTCCGCGTCGGGGCGGCGGAAGCCACCGGCCAGGTCAGGCAGGGTCGTCTCGTCTTCCTCGGCAGGCGGCGGAGATCTCCTCCTGGCCCGCCTCAGCGCTGTCGTCCTGTGGACCAGCTCGCCGGCGTCGACATCTACAGCAGATTGCAGCTGCCGCTCGATGGTGAGCTTCGGCGAGCTGCGCCATCCACCATACATCATGCTCCTCCTCCTCCTAACTCTGCTTTCCTTCTTCCTAATCCCAGATTCATGCCCAGGCTGCGCAGGTGCGGTAGGGGGTGAGCGGCGGCGGCGGCGTCCTCCTCTGCTGTTGCCCTATTCTTCCAAATCCTAGGTTCAGGCTAGGTGCGGCTATGAGCTGCCGCGTCGTCCCCATTGGCAGGCGCATCTTGGAGCGGAACATCAAGGCCCGGTACCACGCCGGAGACATTGGCACCGAGGACGCACTCCACCTGTTCGATGAATTGCTCCAGGTTGCTCAGCCCTCCTCGATCCATGCCATCAACTGCCTCCTCACCGTCGTCGGCCGTGATTGCCCCGCGCTCGGCGTCTCCCTCTTCAACCACATCGCAAGAGCCAAGGTGCCTCTCCACAATATCACCTATGGCATTCTAGTCGACTGCTGCTGCCGTGCTGGCCGCTTGGACCTTGGACACGCTGCCATGGGACACGTCATTAAGTTGGGATTTACAGCAGAAGCCATCGTCAATTTCAGCCACCTACTCAAAGCCATCTGCACCGAGAAGAAGACCAGCTATGCAATGGACATCGTACTCCGAATAATGCCCATGTTTAACTGTGTACCAAACATTTTCTCCTACAACATTCTTTTCAAGGGTCTCTGCAACGAGAAGAGAAGCCACGAGGCTCTTGAGCTGATTCAAATTATGGTTGAGGATGGAGGTTGCTGCCGACCTGATGCGGTGACCTATAGCACTGTAATTCATGGCTTGTGTAAAGAGGGTGAGGTGGACCAAGCTTACAGCCTACTTTGTGAAATGTTACAGAGGGGAATTCTGCCGGATGTTGTGACCTGTAGTTCAATCATCTCTGGTATGTGCAAGGCTCATGCGATGGACAAGGCTGAGGAGGTTCTTCAGCAGATGTTTGATATTGGAATTCTGCCGGATGTTGTCACATATAATAGTCTGATACATGGATATTATTCATTAGGAAGGTGCAAAGAGGTTGATCGGATTCTCAAGGAAATGTCAAGAAACGGTGTTCAACCAAATACTGTAACTTCCAATATACAGATGGATTATCTTTGCAAGAGTGGAAGATGGTCAGAAGCTAGGAAGGTTTTTGATTCTATGATCAGTTCGGGCCAAAAACCAACCATTACTACCTATAACATACTGATAGATGCTTACTCTAAGAATGGAAGGATAGATGATGCGTTGGTTCTTTTCAGGAAAACGTTGGACAGTGTTAACCCTTCTATTATCACTTTTAATATTATGATCGGTGCGTTGCTTAAAGGTGGCAGGAAAGAAGAAGCTAAAGATTTGTTTGATAGTATCTGGGCCCAAGGATTAGTGCCCACCGTTGTTACATATGGGTTAATGATACAAAAACTTATAGAAGAAGGTTCTGTACAAGAGTCTGATGATGTATTCCTTTCTATGGAGAAGAATGGGTGTGCTGCCAACTCCCGTATGCTAAATGCTATAGTTAGAAGGTTACTTAAGAAAGGGGAGATGCTCGGGGCTGGGACCTATCTGTCTAAAATTGATGAGAGGAGGTTCACCATTGAAGCTTCCACAGCTAGCTTGTTGGCTGCACTTGCGTCAGGGGGGAAAGGCCAGGAATATAAGGATTTACTCCCTGAAAAATACCACTATTTTTTGGAACAGGGCACTGATTGAAACCTTTTCTAGAGATTTTGCCTAGGTGAACTTTTCTTTTCTAGAACAGGGCAGTGATTGAAACGTCATATTTTACAAGAGTATTCATTGAAGTCCCTGGGTAAGTTATAGACTTTATTTGTTCCATTAAATGAATAAAGGTCATAAAAATTTCCTTTTTTATACAGATACTACTTGAAAGATATGTAAACAAGGCTGGCTCTTTTTAATGAATAAGAATCAAATTTTGCATCTGTACGTCCATATTTTTTCCTTCAAACTTTGGGCACTTTTACTAGGATTGTCCATGTTTAATATTACCGATTGACAGGAGGCAAGCTTACTATGTTTTGCAGGAATTTATATTTGTCTAATTGTAGTATTATTATACAGCTGCTGATGCGAAAATTTGTGGTTCCAATAAAATTCGTTTTGATGTGGTTTTTCTCATATCACTTAGTATCAGTTTTAGAACGATAGTACTTGTTCTATGTCAGTGATAAACTGGGTATGTCATCTCATGTAAGTAGACTGCCAACCAATGTACTCCCTCCGTAAAGAAATATAAGAGTGTTTAGATTAAACTGTCAAAGGCTCTTGTTGGTGGTGTTCCTGATTCTTGAGTCCAGGGAGTATCTAGCACTGGCTTCAAGGGTGCCGTGCAGTCTTCATTATAATCTCCACACTTACATGCGACGGTCGTGAGAGGTGAGACTGCGGGGCAAGGTTCTTGATTCCAAAATCAAAAGGACCGGTACCACTTAGACTAACAGTATTGAATAGATACTCGTTAATTGTTGGGCTGAAACAAATCTTGAGCTTTTCTAACTTGAGCTGTAAGCAAAATTCCTACTTCAGACATTCTGTAACCAATGGTACATGCTGTAAGCAAAATTCCTCAAGCACGGGAATCTAATTTCACCGCTAACAATGAGCTGTCCTACAAGGATGCAGAGGTCTTCATGCTTGACCCTCTGCAGTACAAAGTGTAACCGTTCAGGACCGAGGCCCCCTTGGCGTTCTTTTCCGTGAAGTCAAATTTCTCCTGCAGTTTGGTTTTAGTGAGTGTAAAATTTTGTATTGCCCCAGGGTCTGTAATTTTCCAGCTCACGTGCTAGCTGCTATTGGGTCTAATGCCGGGCCTGAGTGCCAGCTTGTCTGGCATACACACTTTCCGGTTGATGTAAGAAATGATGTGGCCGCCGATTTGGTCGGTCCCGAGTAATTGGAATGCAAGGTGTTCCTTTCAAAAAAAAAAAAACAAAGTGTAACTGCTAAAGGTTGACGAGGGAGCCCATCTAATAGCTTTACTCCTTTGTATCTTCAGTGGCTTTTGACCATTGCTAAGATCGATATTAAGCCTCCTCAGATTCAGTAGCTGGCCAAAATCTTGAAGAAATTAAATTGGCTGCTTATGCTCTGACCTATTTCAACATCTCTAGTGCTTGCATCTCCCTAATTCATCCTTCAGGAAATTTAGCAGAGTCCCAAATGCTTCAAATCATCTAGAGATGGGATTCCCCAATCCCCACAACAACCCAGATACTGGAAGTGATTGGGCATGAGACAATACAAGGTGAATCTCTAGAATAGAATCGCTCTCCTTGGTAGCTTGGAGGGAGAGTTGATGAACTGTGCTTCATATCTGATCAATAGTTGGACGGGCAACAATATGGTGTAGAAAAAGTTCTCTTTGATTGACTTGGATATTATGAAGTCCATGACAGTATCATGAACTTGATAACTTTTAACATTTCCATACTTGTCTGTCTTCATAGCTTGGATGAACCTTCTATTCACGAGCTCACTAAAAAACACCTCTATCCTAACTCATGTACTACATACCTTCTCCATGAAAGTATCCTTCAGGAATCCAACTTGTTATCTGGTCCTTCACCTTAATTGTAGATCATTTCGTGAACATATTGAGGTATAAGAGACATGTTTTTAGATGAGGGCGAAGATCACAGTAACAAAGTGGCAAAATCATCATCATCTTTTCTGTGATGTCACTTGTTTCAATTCCACAACCAACTGAATTTGCTACGTGATTTATGAGTGATATTAGTGTGGCTTTACTGCAGATAGAAAACACTGAAATAAAAAAAATTGCATTGTTCTTCTTGACTAACTACCATCATAAGAAAAGGTGACACAGGTGATTAAATAGCGCAAGGCATGACAGGGCCACCGTATTAATGCCTCCAATTTTTGAGATGATGGCATTCTCGACATTTGTAGGGTCTCTAATTAAGCAGCGATAGGGGTTGAGTAACTGAGAGTACCAAAGAAGGCATGGCCAACATTTGCCGGCGTGCATTCACCAGGCAATAACGCCAAAATATATATGGCTTTTATCGAGGGTGTACGACAATCAACAACATTGATACATATCGCCGCAGAGATGTGCAAGCTCTTTGCGCTCTGACTAAGTCTATGGTGGGACAGAAAGAGGGAGTGTAGCACCCATGTGCTCTCATCAAGTGCATTTCCCATGGCATGTATATATATTGTACACAATGTGCACACAAACAAAAGCAAACTAGCTAGTTCTAGAATAACATGATTGTATTTTGCTACTATTAAAGGGTTGTAGACAGAAAACACAGAGGAAGCCCAGAGAGATGAGAATTGTGAACAACCATTTGTGAGTAGGAGGCATCGGGGAAGAGTGGAACTGCCACCCAAATGTGTGCTGGGTGTAGGGTCCAATTTCGGCAAGAACTCAATGGCAAGATTGAGCACTTCGTGACCCAAGGAGGCAAGAGTAGCCACCCAAATATGTGCAATAGAAGAGCCACCCTGACACTGCCAAATGCTTTGTGGCCAAAGGCGGTCCTGCAAAAGCTGGCTCAGTTGGTCTTGGGGATATAGCTCCGAGGTGTGACCCGCCCAGAAGGGGCTGGGTTACACCATTGGAGGCTTAATATGAAGAAGGTCCAAGGAGGCCCAAGGAGAAGTGTGAAGACGGTGGCTCATGGAGGCAGGCCTGGTAAAAGCCCAAGACCCGGGCCTATGAACCGCCGTATGATGACTTGCCCTGTAAGGCATGACTAGTGAGAAACCGAGACGGTCATGTTGTGTGAGCCGGCTGGGACTCTGTAAGCCTCCGGGTCTCAACCTGTGTATATAAAGGTGAGACTCGGCAGCGGGTTAACTCAAGAGACAATCAATCGAGAACCAGGTCAAGCGTATTCACTCCCTTGTAATCGAAACTCAAGCAATACTACTATAAGCAGGAGTAGGCTTTTACCTCGTCGAGAGGGGACGAACCTGGGTAAATCCTTTGTGTCTTTGTTCCCGTTCAACCCCTTCAAGATAACTATGTTGCGATGGCTCCACAACTAAGTCCTTTTGCTAGGACATCTGCCGTGAAAATTCCACGACAGTTGGCGCCCACCGTGCTCAGGCCCCACGGGGCGAGCGGCTCTGCGCGCCCGCCGGCTCAAGTCTTATCTGAGTTCCTGGATGCTTTGGCGACTCTGTTATCCACAGAGGTAACTCCGACGACTCAAGCACAACATAATCTAGAGGTTGCGAAACTGCGGGATGAGGTAGCCCAAGCTAGAGTGGAGCTTAATGCGGAGAATATCAGGATGGTGACAGAGCGAGCCGCGTTGGAGGCCGAGTCACAGCGGATACAGGCTGAAGCTTTCTGGTTAAACTTGGATCAGAATGCGTCCAATGTTGTTCTTTGAAGAAGGCACCAGAGCCGCTTTTACCTCCGCAGTTTGAGGGGTGAAACCTTTTTAGTACACTTGGAGCAGGGCCGAGTAACCCGCCCGGTGTGACTCGGGCTACTAAGGCGCCTGCGGCCGGGGTGGCGGCTCAGCCTCGTACAACGGACCCGCCTCGTTTGAATTTGACCCCGCTCGTTTGAATTTGACCCCGCCTCAGCGAGTGCCAACACCTTTGGGTCATTACTCCAACCCGCAGGATAACATGATTGTTGCAGCTTCGCGGTTGGCGGCTCTTCCAATTGAAGGTGAGTCACCAACTGCGATAGATACCTGGAATGCCGTGGAACTTCTTCAGACAGTTGTAGCTCAGCAGGCGGCTTACTCATACAGCTGCGAGCGAATTCACTCAACCCAACGGCAGAGTCGAAGTTACAGCCGGTGCATTGAGTCGCCGACGGTTTCCAGCAGCGAGCAGCGTCTTAATCCGCCCCATGGGCATAACCCGCCCGGTGATGATAACACTTTTCAAGCCATCAAGGATCAGGCGAGAGCACGTCAAGAGGCGGAACTGGCGGCTCAATTGGTGGCTCATCAGCAGCTTCAGCGAAACCCTTCGTCGTCTGTGGAGGTCGGGATGACTTCCAAGACGATGGGTGTGCCATGCCTAGTGTCAGCTCTGCGTAATGAGCATCTTCCTAGAGATTTTAAGGGTCCTCGCAAGGTACCTAATTACATAGCTGATCTTCCACCTGAGGCTTGGATCAAGAGCTACGAGCTGGCTATGGAGATGCTAGATGTTAACGATGTTGTATGTGCCAAGTACTTCACCATGATGATGGATGTGCCGGCTCGAATTTGGTTGAAAGGGTTACCTGCCAACTCCATCAATTCATGGAATGAGTTGAAGGCGCGCAAAATTTCAAAGACATGTGTAAGCAGCCTCTGTCGATCATCGACCTAGACGCTTGTGTCCAACGCGAGGATGAGCCGGCCCACAATTGGGTGCGCCGGGTCTCAGCTGTTATCCACTCATCGGATAGCATCAAAGCCGGATTTGCTGTTTTGATCTTAGAGAAGAATTGCCACTTCACACCCCTCAAACAGAAGCTAGGGCGGCTTAAACGTCACCGCAATGACATGGAAGAGCTCATGGAGGCTCTCATCAAATACACCGACTCAGACAACACTAAGGACCCCGGGTCTGATGAGGAGAAATCTAGTAATGGGAAGAAGAACGACAATGGGAAAAGTCAGCAGTAAAATATGACAGGACATAATCAGGGCAATAACGATAAGCGTAAACAAAGTGACAGCGGATCAGATTTTGTGGCCAATACCAATACACAGAATAACAATCAGCGTCATAAGGGAAAACCACTTCAGTTTAAAGGACCAAAGCATTTTGGAGCACAGAATATTTTTTTTGCCACGGCTTGTACGAATGTGATCTGAAGATGAAATTTTGCTAGCAGTTAGAATATTTGTCAAAGTTTACCACAAAAAAATCATATTTTTTTGAACATTTTTAAAATGTTTTTCGATTGTACTGTTCACCCGAGCACATTTGAGCTCGGCTGAGAAAGGACTTTCCGAGTCCATGACTGTATCATGAACTTCACAAGTTTAAACATTACCATACTGGTCTGTCTTCGTAGGTTGGGTCAAACTTCTATTCACGGGCTCACTAAAAACACCTCTATCCTAACTCATGTACTACATATCTTCCTTCTCCATCAACGTATACTTCAGGAATCCAACTTGTTATCTGGTCCTTCATCTTAATAGTAGATCATTTTGTGAACATATTGAGGTATAAGAGACATGTTTTCAGATGAGGGTGAAGATCACAGTAACAAAGTGACAAAATCATCATCATCTTTTCTGTGATGCCACTTATTTCAAGTGCACAACGAATTGAATTTGCTATGTGATTTATGAATGATATTAGTGTGGATTTACTGCGGAGAGAAAACACTGAAATAAGATAAAAATACATTGTTCTTGACAAACTACCATCAATAAGAAAAGTTGACACATGTGATTACAATGGCGCAAGGCATGACAGGGCCACCGTATTAATGCCTCCAATTTTTGAGATGATGGCATTTTCGACATTTGCAAGGTCACTAATTAAGCAGCAATAGGGTCTAAGTAATTGAGAGTACCGAAAAAAGGCATGGCTGACATTTGCCAGCATGCATTTACCTGGAAGTACCATGAACATATATATGGTTTTTATTGAGGATGTACAACAATCAACAACACTGATACATATCACCGCAGAGATCTGCAAGTGTATGGTTGGGACAAAAGAGGGAGTGTAGCACCCACGTGCTCTGATCAAGTGCATTTCCCATGGCATGGATATATAATCTACACAATGTGCACACAAACAACAACAAACTAGCTTTTTTTTCGAAAAGGAGGTGACCTCCGGCCTCTGCATCTATAGATGCACACATCCCTTCTTATTAAACGAAAGCAGTCTGCAAACATGTTCTCAAGTTCCAAAGTGCACTAAGAAGACAATGCCACAAATGGCTAAAAAGAAAAAACAGCCACAACCGGCCTCAACAAATTTCAAAGCCTACCCACTTAACCTAAGAGTGGAGCGCCATCTAAATCGGTTGTAGGTATCCCGTGCGACCGTCTCCCATCGGTTGCACCCAAAAGCCATATGCTCCCTGCGATCCGCAGGACTGAGTAATGACCACGTACGGATCCAAGTGGATGCCCTGAAGATAACCTGCAAAAAGTTGGTTAATTTTTGTCTGTTAAATGCGACATCATTTCGACAGTTCCATATAGCCCAAAGCATAGCACATACTCCTACACGAATATGTGCTGCTATGTTGGTATCAATACCCTGCAACCAATCCCTAAAAAGATGTTGAAGTGACGATGGTGGAGCAATGTTAAAAGCCGCATGAAGTGTTCTCCACAAAAGCTTAGAGAGTGGGCAAAGGATAAATAGATGTTGTATAGTTTCTTCCTGGTCACAAAAGCAACATCTCTTGCTGCCAGTCCAATTGCGCTTAGCTAAATTATCCTTCGTCAAGATCACTCCCTTATGTACAAAACCACATGAACACTTTAATTTTCAGCGGCACTTTAATTTTCCATATATGTATCGACCTCGGAATGGGTCCGGTGTTGATCAAGTCTGTATACATAGACTTCACCGAAAAAACTCCAGACACGGACAACCTCCATCTAATGGAGTCCGTCTCTGCAGTAAGGTTAACTTGCATTAGCCTACGTACCAAATTAAGCCAACTCTCCCATCTTTGGCCCACTAACGCTCTCCGAAACTCAACGTTCAAGGGAACCGTGCTCAAAACTGTATGAACCGAGCTCTCCTTGCGTTGGACTATATTATATAGGGAAGGATATTGCAATGCAAGAGGAGTGTCACCTAGCCAGGTATCTTCCCAAAAACGAGTGCTCCTCCCGTTGCCTACCAAGAACTTGCACCTATTAAAGAAAGTCCTTCTGACCCGCATCAGCCCTTTCCAAAATGGTGAGTCGTTTGGATGTGTCGTCACTTGAGATAAGCTCTTTGTATGCAAGTACTTATTACGGAGAAGTTGAACCCACACCCCTTCAGTTTCAACTGATAGGCGATAGATCCACTTACTAAGTAGGCATCTATTTTTAACCTCTAAGTTCTCAATACCCAAACCACCTTGGTCTTTTGGTCTGCAAATAATATTCCACTTGGTTAACCTATATTTCTTTTTAATCTCATCACTTTGCCAAAAGAACCTAGAACGATAGTAGTCTAACCTTTTCCGTACTCCCACCGGTATTTCAAAGAAAGACAAGAGAAACATCGGCATACTCGTCAAGACCGAGTTAACTAGGATCAACCTACCGCCGTAGGACAGGAGCTTACCCTTCCAGCAGCTCAGCTTTTTTTCAAAACGATCTTCTATGCATTTCCACTCTTTAATAGAAAGTTTACGATGATGAATGGGAATGCCCAAATACGTAAAAGGTAAGGAGCCTATCCCACAACCAAACAACTGTTTGTAAGTCTCCTCTTCCTCTTTGGCACGTCCAAAACAAAAAAGCTCACTTTTATCAAAATTAATCTTTAGACCTGACAATTGTTCAAACAAGCAAAGCACCAACTTCATGTTTCTCGCCTTCGCGACGTCATGCTCCATAAAAATAATAGTGTCATCAGCATATTGTAGTATGGACACCCCACCATCCACCAGATGTGGAATGAGCCCCCCTACCTGGCCATCTTCTTTCGCCCTATTTATCAGAATAGCCAGCATGTCTGCGACAATATTGAAGAGGATCGGAGACATCGGGTCACCTTGCCTTAAACCCTTTTGCGTATGAAAATAATGACCTATGTCATCATTGACTTTAATTCCGACGCTGCCCCCCTGAACATATGCTTCTATTTGCTTCCTCCAGGCATGGTTAAATCCCTTCATTCGTAGGGCTTGTTGTAAGAAGGGCCATTTAACCTTGTCATATGCTTTTTCGAAGTCCACTTTGAAAATCACTCCATCCAATTTCTTGGAGTGAATTTCATGGAGTGTTTCATGTAACACAACCACTCCCTCAAGAATATGTCGTCCCGGCATGAACGCGGATTGAGAGGGCTGCACCACCTTGTGGGCGATCTGCGCCAATCGATTTGTGCCCACCTTAGTGAAAATTTTGAAGCTCACATTGAGCAAACAAATCGGTCTGAACTGCTCAATGCGAGTCGCGTCAGCCTTCTTAGGCAGCAAAGTGATTGTGCCAAAATTTAGCTTAAAAAGTTGTAAGTGTCCTTCGAAAAGATCTTGAAATAAAGGCATCAGATCCCCTTTGATGAAATGCCAACACTTCTTATAGAATTCCACCGGGAATCCATCAGGCCCCGGTGCCTTGTTATATTTCATTTGGGAAATGGCCTCCAACACTTCTGTTTCAGTGAAAGGAGCCACTAAGATTTCGTTCTCATCGTTACCCAGTTGAGGAATGTCCTGCACGACACTTTCGTCCAGCGAGACAAAGTTGTCATCAGGCGTGCTAAAAAGCTTTTTGTAGAATTCTGAAATATACGTCTTGAGATTTTCCTGGCCCACTATAGTACCCTCATCTTGTTCTAGCTGAAATATACGTTTTTTCCGATGTTTCCCGTTGGCAATCAAGTGGAAAAACTGCGTATTATTATCTCCTTCAACCACCGACCGCACCTTCGCTCTTAGAGCCCACTTTAGTTCCTCTTCTCTAAGAAGTTTGGCGAGATCAACTTCCGCCTCCCTCTTAGCTGCCCGGTCCTCGGCACTGAGGACAGCACTTTCTGCCTTAATATCGAGCGTATTGATGATGTCTAGCAAACTTTCCTTTTGCTGTTTATATTCACCACTAGTGTGTTTAGCCCAGCCCCTCAGGAACTGACGAAGATGTCTAATCTTAAATTGCCATCTATCAATATTAGATTGCCCTCTATGTTCCGACTTCCACTCTCGCTCGACAAGTTCTATGAATCCTTCTCGCTCAAACCAAGCGGTTTCGAAAGAAAATACTTCCTTGTTCCCTCGGTGAGCCGCCTCACCCGAGTCTAGAAGCAAAGGAGTATGGTCCGAAAGACCTCTTTGCAGCGCTCGTACTGTCACACGCGGGAATTTTTGTTCCCAATCTATGCTAGTAAGAACCCTGTCCAACTTCTCATAGGTTGGATTCTCTAAGTTGTTAGCCCATGTGAATTGTCGACCAGTGAGATCTATTTCCCGCAAATCCATATTCTCAATAATGGCATTAAACATGAATGACCATCTAGCATCGAAATTATCATTATTTTTCTCCGTTCTTCGCCTAATAATGTTGAAATCGCCACCAACTAAGATTGGCAACGTCTCCCCACCGCAAATCTTCACCAGTTCTGCGAGGAAGTCCGGTTTAAACTCCGGCTGAGCCGCACCGTAAACAGCCACAAGAGCCCACCGGAACCCATCAATTTTCGATCTCACATGAAATTTGACGGCAAACTCTCCCATGAACACGTTCACCACCTCCAGAGTCTCCCTCTTAACTCCTAGCAGAATCCCTCCGGATCTCCCCCTAGGAGGTAGACAGTGCCAATCGAACTCCACTCCTCCAGAAACTGTTGAAAGAAACCGAGAAGTGAAATTGTCTCGCCCTGTCTCGAGCAATGCAATGAAGTCAAGGTTATACTCAATGGATGCCTCCGCTAGAAACCTACGCTTAGAGAGGTGCGCAATACCTCTAGAATTCCAGAATATCCCTTTCATGGATCATCATGAAATCTACGCTTTACCCGGATCCTATCACTCCTGCGCACTGCTGACATATCATATATCTTTCGCCTACGCATGCGCTTAGGATCCTCCAACTGATGCACACCGTCCGCACGACCGTGTACATCACTAAGGTTCTCACCCTGATCAGCAAAATCCTCATCCTGCTCATCTTCCACTTCATCACTCGTCTCTGTCGAAAGAACCGGAGGCACCGCATGCACCTCCAATTCCTCATGATGAAGGTTAAGGCATCCTAACGGTGTCAAATCTTCACACAATGATTCTAACTGTGCCACCCCAAGTTCATTAATGTCGTTATCTTCCATCGGTTGCATCGCGGCTAAATTCCTAAGCATAACGATAGCTCTATCTGCCTCTCTGTCTAGTAGTTCATTAATGGAAGCTGCAACTTGGTTATTATCATTACCCAACGACACCCCCAGTTTATCTGCCCGATCAAGTATGTCATTTTCAGAAAAATGAAGAACATAAACATTCATATTTACAGACATACCTGTAGAAGTCTCGATGTCGCGGATCCGGGCCGCCCGCATGGCACGCCCCAACATGAGCTCATCTGCATCCGGCTGCGCCTGAATACGATGACTCGACCGCCTGTCGCAAGACTCTGGAATCCCGCCAAATGCCACTATCTCCTCAACCGTCGGCTGAACCTCCTGGCATCCCGTCCGAGACTCGAATAACCTCGCATCTGCCAACGAAGAGGGTGACGAGCCTGTCACCAGATCCCCCTGAATAACGGCCGGTGATGCATCTCGCCTCTCCGTCGGAGACGCCATGACTGAAACCGCATGTGTTGGGCCCGGTGTTGAATCTCGCTCCTCCGTCTGAGAAGCCAAGGCTGAACCCGCATGTGTTGGGCTCTGGCATGACGTATCTAGTAATCTACTCACATCAATGCAACCATCCTTATCTCGCGGAGATAGCGGCGGTAAATCATGCTCGAACTGGTCATCCTCCTCTACCCTCTGACTCCATAGCCTCCCGGGTGCGGACCCAGCACACTCCCGTCGACCCTGCGTCCCTGCCATGGGCGTGTAGGTGGCCGGGGACTTGCCCTCGGCAGCCGCAAGATTCTGTCCCTGTCCACCAGATACAGAATGCTGACCCGTCTGGTCATGATCCATGAGATCATCCTGCTTCCCATCACCATCTCCAGCGCTATCGTCCGTGCCCGAGACTGCATTTGCCTCATGGGGCAAAGGTACCCCTTCGATCTCAATTCTCAAATCATAGCTCATCCCGTCGTATACCCAACCCAGCAATCCCAGAATAGCATCAACATCAAGAACACCCACCCTCATCCGAGCAATACCATGCATCCGAGTGAAGGGCATATCCACCTCCAGTGTCTTCCCAATAAGAGAACCCACACTCCACGTCTCGAGAAAATCATTAATCACATCCGGCGGAAGTCCATAAAATCTGACCCAAATCTGAACAAGAGGTATTCCGACCGGCTCATTCCGCTTCCACTCATCAAACTCAAGCACAAAAGAGCTACCTGGCACCTTGCACATCCCAAATTGATTAATTCTGTCTAAGTCGAATTTGGTTGGATAGTCAACTTTGTAAACCTGATCCTCAACCCGGACAAGTGACCACTGGAAGGAATTTGAAACCAGCCTACGCAGTTGCAGAATAATTTGCTCCTCGGAGAGCGTACCCTTGGTCACACGAATCAAGCCAGTCCTAGCATTCTCCAGACGGGGTCTACATGATTTCATCGTAGGTGTCTCAAAAAACATCAGCTTTGGTTCACATACTCCAAAGATAGTCACCACCGGCTTGGGGGCCGAAAGTAATGGACACTCCGTCTCATGCCTCGGGCGAAGGCACACATCACATAGCTCAGTAGAACAACCAACAGCATAGTGTCCAGGCTCGCCACAACGAAAGCAATAGAGCTTCTCCCGCTTGTGCTGGCCCTTAGAAGTAGCATCCGCATCTCTTTTCTCCACCTGAGTAAAAGCATCCACTTCTACAGCCGGGGCAACCGCCGACACGAGGTCTCGTACCAATGCAACCGCCTCCTTGGGCAGTTCCTTATCGCTAGTGTCTCCCGTGCCAGCAGCCGGTGTAGATGAGCCCGAAGCCTTTTCGTCCCCTGCCGTTTCAGCCGCAGCCTGCAAAAGTTCTCTGTGCTGACTCCCGACTTGGTGAGGATTGCGGCCTCCCGCTCGGCCGAACCTGCCCAGCCCACCCCGTCCACCACGTCCTCCAAAGGCACCTCGCCTAGGGACGTATCGCTGATTTCCGGCTGGTCCAGGAACAAAGCCACCGGAGGGGGCATGGAAATCCCTATGTCCAGCTTCCCCCCATCCGCCGCCGGCAGAGGGCCCTCCAAAGCCCTCGTTTCCAGACCATCTCTGCTGGCTCCCATGACGACCACCGCCATGAGCTGCACCACGGCCGCCAAAGGAAGGGCGGCCAAAACCATGCCCCCCCCCCGCGCGCCGCATCGCCCCGCATGCTGTGACCTCCACGGCCACCATGTGCCGCCGCAGCAGTATTCCTCCCAGTTCCTTGTGACTCCGCCAGAGGTCCAGGCACCGCTTGTGCCGCCGGTGCCGGCGGTATCTGCTGCCCTTTCCCAGCCATAAGGATGGAGGCGAAGGTGGGTCGTGAGAGCGGCGGCGCTCCCTGGCGAACACGGATCGCCCGCCCCTTCCCAAAACTACGGAAGCACGGTTCCGCCCTGGCCGTCAGAACCCTAATCCCTCGCGAAAGAACGACGTCGTTCTTAGTCTCCACCGCAGCCCGAAGAGCCGCATGCTCAGGCTCGTCCTCTGCCTGGGCCGCATGCCCAAGGCCCAAGTCCGATACTGACCCCACCGGATCATCACGGCCCAACAAAAATTTCAAACGAGTCTCCCTCATCTCTCGGATCGAGATCTCCTCCCTCATCGCCGGCGAACTCCCCTGTCGCCGCCCAGCTTGCTTGCGTCTCTGCACCTGCTTCCAATCTGCATGAATAAGAAAATCACCTAAAGTCAAAGTAGAAACCCTTACCTTAGGGAGCGGACCCTGCCATGGCTTGTTCGCCGTCCGCCGATGAACGAGCCGCTTAACGATCTCAACATGATCACCTGGCCCCAGCCCTATCCTCGCCGGATCCGAGGCCGGTACCAGTTCTGCTACAACCCGCTGAAGGTCCTCTTCCTTATAGCCTTGATCCAGCAAATCACAGCACAGAGACCCTACCGAGTCCTCCTCTTCCGGCGACCCCGATATGTCCGGCTGGATCTGCTCCTCCGGCACACTGACCGCCTCCTCTCCGGCCTCCTCCTCATCACCGTCCTCTGCAAGAGCCCAAAACCTACCTCCTACCCGCCGCTCGGACGCCCCCAGCCGGCCGCCCGGCGCCATCTTCAACATAGGGCTATATAAACCCACTTACAAACTAGCTAGTTCTGGAATAACATGACTATATTTTGCTAGTATTAAAAGGTTGTAGACAGGAAACACAGAGGACTGGGAAGTCCAGAGAGATGAGGATTGTGAACAACCATTTGGGAGTAGGAGGCATCAGGGAAGAGTGGAACAGTCACCCAGATATATCCAGCCTGCTTAGTTCAATATAGGCGAGAACACAATGGCAACATTGAGCACTTTGTGGCCAAAGGAGGCAGGAATAGACACCCAAATGTGTGCAATAGCAGAGCCGGACGTAGCCATAACCCTGATGCCGCCAAGTCCTTTGTGGCCAGTGGAGGTTCTCCAAGAGCTGGCTCAGTTTGCTTCCGAGATAATCCCGCACAGAGCTAGCAAAAGCTGGCCTGAATGATTTTTTTCCGGCCGGCTAGTCAATTCAATCTACCGGTGGCAACAACTTCGTGTAAACAAGATGTAAGGATAGTCAAAGAGTTGTTTCTTTACTCAACTCATGACCTAATTACATGGTAGGCCTAAAACAGTTATTGCAGTTCCTAACTTGATCCCATTCAATGTTGACACAATAACAAATGTGTGTAGTATGGGAACAAAGAAAAGCAACATGCGTTTTTTCCAAGAGAGAATAGTAAATAATATACATCGCACCATTTAATTTAGGCCCTGCCATTTAAATCCCCGGAAATTCTCGGGGGGCGGGTTCAAAGAATTTCTGCAGGAATTAATTGTCCAGCTATGCTTTCCTATGCAATTTTATCCTTTTGGATACCTTCAGGACTGGTGCCCTTTCCTTAGGAAAGGGAAAAAAATCATTGATATCAAAGGGGAAACTTATTCTTATGTTTTCGAAGGCTTACGTATTTCCACTTTGCATATTGCCCTATTCCTATGCTTTTCTTCTATCCCTTTGTTCTGCATTCCTTTGTTACTAAGAAATCTTTAATAGTAATGGTATCAATCTATGTGGGGTGTTTTTTTAATTTGGGAACATGCATTCTAATTAAACCCATTAAGCGTTGCATGAAGGGCGGCCAACCAGCTATGCGACGTAGCGCAAGCTGGTTGGCCGCGGTGAAAAAACTTTTTGGATATCATTTTTACATGGAGGTGAGTAAATTTTTTAAATGTTTTTTCTTTTTAGATGGAGGTGACGACCTCACATATTTTTTTAAATAGAGGGCTACGCGAAGTGGCGCTCGCTGGTAGGCTGCCTTAATGATTTTTTTCTTTTTTACTTCTTTTCCTAGATGGAGGTGAGCATTCTTTTTATGTTTTTCTAGATGGAGATGAGGATTAAATCTAGTTTTTTAAATGAATGTGTGCACAACTTCCTCTCAAGCGGCGCCACCCACGGGGTGGCGCCCCCACCACTAGTGTATGACAAGACTCATGGACATATGAGTTGCAGGAGTGGAGTAGGTTTTATGTAGCACTAAAGGCTAGGCCACTGAGAGTACAACAAAAGGAAGCATGTGCCAGGGTGCATTTACGTGGAACTACAAACCAAAAAGAGTATTTAGTTGATGGTGTGCAACAGTTATACCAGCACTGTTATATATTGCTCCATGCATCCCCCTTCATGTGTATTGTTGGGACAAATAGAGCGAGTGTGGCATCCATGTGCACCAATCCCATGTATTTTTCAGTTGCGTGAATATATATTCTACCCAGTGTTCACACAAACAAAAGCAAATTGGTTCCATAAAAACAGAGACGTCGGTATTAAAAGGTTGTAAATAGGAAACACAAAGGATGAGGTAGTGGGTTTGAGAGGTTAGAGAAGAATGGAAGAAATCCTGAACGAGAAGCATTCAGGATTAGGAGGCATCAGGGACAAGAGGAACATCTATCCAAATATGTGTAGGTGATAGGGTCGAAAATATGCTAGAGTTAGCGCACATTGTCGCTGCTGACAACCTTGAGTTAGAGCACAGTGCTGACGTCGACAACCAAGAGCTACATAAAGCTGCTAGTGAGTCAAAACACAACAGGACCTAGACTACACTCTTGTTCCAGGAACTTTAATTGCGGGAGACACGAAATTGTCTCCAGCATCGTCTTTAGTCAGTGACCTAAGGCATTGTCACCAAATAGTCATTTTCTTCTATTGGCAATCTGCTCAGATAAATGGTTGTGCTACTCCCTTCTCCCTTCCAGCTTGTGTATGTGATAGCTGATCATGGTGTCGGGACACGCGGGTGTATCTTTAAAAGCTTTGTCCAGCCGTCATCATGCTTTGTCCAGATGTCCTCAACATATTTTCGTTTTATCTAAATTACTTGATCCTAAAAGCTCCTTGCGAATCTTTCTCATCCATATGTCATTAATATGTGACCCATCTTTTTCTCTCACAAAGGGTGTCGGGACACGTGCTACAGTCAGCTGTATGATTATGCCCCACTTCTTTTGCTCTCTCCTCCAGCTAGACAAAAGTTTGATATTACATCTCTTATAGTCCGTCTACATCATGCTATTGAACTTGCTCTAGGAATGTGCTTCGTGTGTCGCTGTGACACTGCCGCTCTTGGCACATGCGAAAGAGCTGTATCTCGGCCACAGCAGCAGAATAGAGATGCTTGCGGCAGCCGTTTAATTATGTTCCCTCCTCCTGCGTAAACAGTTCAACGACGACTTGTAAGGCTGCTGGGTAGCTAGCTTATGCCTTCACAAATTCCAAATTGTACACCACTAGCGCAGATTTCTGTATTCTAAGCTGCATACGGACAGAAGCTTGGAGTGTTCAAATTCATGATGCCTCCTAATCCCAAGCTCAAGGCAATCCATTCTAAACATGACATGAGGTGTTAATTGACGTACACGGTTAATTTCTTTTGTGTGGACTAATTGAGGAGCTGGTACCTCACTCTTTGAGTGAACAAATGATATGTTGATAAGTATATGTCCAAATCTACATAGCAGTCGGTTCTATATATGTCACCGCCCGGCTGCAATTATTCAGCTGACAGCAAGTTCTAGTGGCTATCCAAATTAGTTAAGGCCTATTTTATTTATAGGATTCAAAATGGAGGGATAGATGTCATGTCCTCTTGTACCCTGCAGGATTTGAAGGGGTGTTTGATAGAATAGGAAAAGTGAAGGAATCCAACAAAGAGGTTTGAGTAGATGAAGATTTTCTTCCAAAATGTAGTACAAACGAATCCAACAAAAAAAAACCTAAAGGATTTCTATAATACGAATCAAACAACCATCACAGGAAAAAAAATACTAAGGATCCAAATTATCCAAAAATCTTATGAAATTCCTTGCTATCAAAGGATTCCTTAATGTGCTTTTTTGTCCGGGATGGTATACACACATGCTCTCACGGGTTAGTGTTCTTCCTTCCGTACATAGTATATCACAAAAAAATCAATTGGGTAACGAAAATTCCAGGCCATAATGGATTCCACTTGGCTCGTGAGCTGACTTAGTGGCATGAGATGCTTAGCTCATCACGCATGCAATGCATGTTGACATGTCAGTTTCATGTTTCAAGTTAGAATAAATTTGTGTGTAAATTCCTTCTTTTATCCCTTATTGTGACATTTTTTACCCCAATTACCCCACTTAATGGAATTTCATCAGTTTTGCCCCATTTAGAAAAACTGTTGCCACAATTTACCTTGTTTATTTTAAGTGTTCTTACCAATGATATGTCCAGCTAGTATGCCACACTGGCTGGTTTTTTCATGATGGTTTTTCTTCACGCCGAACCACATCGCCCTAGTTTCTCCCGACTGGCCAAACTCAATATGATCACACCAGGCCAGCTCGTCGGATGGCCAAGTTGCCCAGGTCGGGCCATACCACACTGGCTTCCCTAGTCTGGCACAAAACCACTGCCTTATTCATTAGG
Source organism: Secale cereale (assembly GCA_902687465.1). NCBI lineage: Eukaryota > Viridiplantae > Streptophyta > Magnoliopsida > Poales > Poaceae > Secale > Secale cereale. Next base: position 889,490,457 of record LR738712.1, on the reverse strand, counting down.
AGGTGGTACGATGACATAGGCGACAAGCGGCAGGCAATACTTCAAGGCATGGCCACTGGCGATTGTTGGACCAATCAACAGTCAGTACAACAAATTATCTCCCCTTCCATAGATGGCCACATCCTCTGTTTCTCACCCTTGTTGGTTATGTTTTTTTGGCACAATTTTCTCTTAGTCTAGGATGCATATTAGATGGGTTTAGGCTAGTAATTTCCAATTCAATGAAGTATCGTGATAAGATGACTGTACTAGATCAGTGTGGCATGTTCACATTGAATAAATTATAGGAAAAATTGTTGCTGATATAATATAAAATCATGTACGTTTTTCTTCAGAATTATCATATATGACCTTAAGTATGCATGATTCTATGGATCAGATAAAAAGTGGTATAAATATACTACTTCACTAACCTTGATTTTGACTGAAAACAACACTCCTCTATGTAAATGGGTTAACAAATTAGTCACTGAGAATGGAGTGTGATAGGAAATGATTTGTAATAAAAATACATGGGGTCGAAAGCCACTTCTCAAGTTCCTTGGAAACCGGGTGATTCGCATTTTGCTATAGTATCATGAAGTCCAATGATTTTTTTTTAATTTGGTATTTTCTCGGTTAGGGATAGTTCTCAAGTTCATTTTTGGGAAGATACATCGCTAGGCGCCACCGCACTTATGACACAGTACCCTAGTTGTACACGATTGTCTTATGTCACGATCAAACAAGTTTTGGGACAATAAAACCCCGATATTTCTTTCCGTAGTGATTTGGTTGGTTTATTATTTTTGTAAAATAATGTTTATTTTTGGGTCGTTTAGACTTGTTGGTTGTGTGTATGACGCTATGCAGATGTTGGGCATTCTTTCGATTCGGTTGTATCGCCTCGATATAACAATTCAATCAAATATCCTTTATCTAAAAAATATTCTTATTTGACTTCCATTTTCTTTTTGATATATATACAGCCGGTCTATTCTCATAATATTATGAGAATAATATTCTCATAATACTTCCGAACTGCATTGGAAAGCTATGCGCACTGCTTTCTTCTACTGTTCTGAACCGCAGAGAGGGGCAGTAGCAAACTGCTTCACGGAGCAGCGTTTCTGGCTAGTTTGATCGATTTCCATTGTTTTATTTGTGTGTGCGCTGATTTATTATGTGATTAAAGACGCAATTCTGCGAAAAAACGACGTAAATCGATGGATTTGGCGGATCGGTCTCTGTTCTTCCGCACGGGCAGGAGCTTCGCATCGTGCTGGCGGGGTTCATATTCGATTTATAGCCGTAATCCTAGTGTGTTACTAAGTCCGCGTTCATGTTTGTGTTATTCCGCGATAGATTAATTTGCTAATACGATTGAAATTTTGGATAATAGGTCGAATTTCTGTCTGTTCTAGCGCAAAAACGGCAAGGTCTCTTTCCTCCCGCTTCCGGATCAAAATTGTTGTGTTTTTGTTCATGATTTTTCTATTGATTTTGCAAGTTATGTGCTCTATGACACTAATTTGTATGAATTCTAGCTGATTAAGTTGTTAATTTTGAAGAATTTTAACTGGTTGATGCTTTTTTGTGTTGGAGCAGGCGCCATGGGGTTGGTTGTTACTCAAGATGTTTTTTGAGTTTTTACGCATTATGTAGTTTTTAGAACTGCATTACAGTCTGTGTTTTTCGTCTGCGAATCGTGGAAGGGGGGGGGGACTAGGCAAGAGCGGGTCGTTAGTTTAATTAGTTTTTTGCTTGGTCAAGCGCGGTGAACTACAGTAATATGCAATGCGAGCTGCACCTTTTCATGTTACCGCACTGTTATATTTGTCGTTTT
>LR738712.1:889467508-889488506 GCA_902687465.1 Secale cereale | reverse complement strand
CTCTATATATATATATATATATATATATATATATATATATATATATATATATATATGGCTGGGTCAATTGCCTCCCCTCCCACCTTATCCCTCGCGGCTCCCCTCCTACCTTATCCTTGGCGGCGAACATTGCCTCCTCTTTTGCCACCCCTCCTTGATCCGTCTTCTTCCCAACCAGACCCTACGTCTGGCAATGGATTGCGCGTGCGGCTGCCTGGCAAGGATGGAGCCCATGCTGGAGACCTGCGTTTTTTCTGAAGGGTTGGTTCTGAACTAGAGGCAGCGGCACAGCGCGCTCTGTTCCTTGCTTTATTCTCCAGTTATTGGATTTCGTGCTCCATTCGTCCATCAGATGACTGACGATGATGTCAATGATTCATGGGTATGTATTTTCTTGCATAGTCTTTTCATGTGTTGTGTGTAGTTAACACTATCTGAATATTTGTAGTAGTAAAGGGGATGGTCCTTCAGCTCTTCAAGCATGACCCTGCCCACCCGGAGTGGTTCAAACCTCCCCGGGGAGTGGTGCCGCTGTGCAACAGCACTGCCCGCGATTCCATACGCGCGATAAGGCCCGAGTGAGACTCCCATGGCGTCGTCCCCACTTGGCTGGAGCCTCCACCGGAGACCGTGCTGACCTTCTTCGACAACCTGGTCGAGAAGCCCCGCAACGCCGAGGAGAAGAAGGGCCTGACCCGGGATACTACTGACCGGGATGTAGCTTACATCGCCACCAGGATGGAGGAGGCCGCCGCAGCTGCGGCTGCGGGCGAATTTGGATACACCGTGGACGAGGCACAGGCCGCGGACGCAGTGAGTCAAGCAGAGGAGGCGGAAATCCTCAAGCTGCTGAAGATTGCGCCCGAGGAGTTTGCCGGGGAGCCTTCCGTGAAGCTTGCCGGGACGAGCGAAGTTGCCGGGGGGAGCGAGGTTGCCGGGCATGGCACAGAGTCCAGCAGGCCTGCCGAGGAGGAGGAAGACGCCGAGGCTGGAGATTCCGATGAAGACTCCGGTGGATCTCTGAATCTTGACGACGATGCATCCTCGTCCTCGGAGAACTCTCCGCCTCCGCCAAGCCCTTCGCAACAACCGAAGAAGCGCCTCCGCAAGGCCGCTGAGACGGCGAGGCCACAGGTACCTCGACAGCAGCCGAAGCGCCGTGCGACGCGCGCCACCAAGACGAGCGAAGTCGTCAAGGAGGCGCCCCGTGCTCGAGCGCCAAGCGGAGGGGGATCTTCCCAGAGCGGAACGGGTGCTCCTTCTGCCCCTCGGTTCTCGGCGACGACGGGGGCCGGGTCTTCACAGCCCAGGGCGCAGCCTCATGATGTCCGCCGCGTTGCCGAATTCGCAGGCAGGCCTCTTCCTTTCTTGTAAAGGGGCGATGCGGCGGCGGAGGAAATCTGCTCCAACTTCTCCAACAGTCAGATTGGCGACCCGGAGACGAATGATCCTAATGAGGGCGATCTGAAGCTTGCTGTCCTCCGGGGCCAATTCACTCCAGTCCCTGCCGCGCACTATGGCAGTCGTGCGCGGCGAGGTAAAGGGCTCAGGATTAGCTTCCAGCACCCAGCACCAATCGGCTCTCCACTCCTCCCACTTGCCGCGGAGCTCTCCCTTCAGGTACGAGTCCTACTTATTCAGCCTGAAGATCCAGGAGATGCCTCCAGAGAGGGGAGCACCAGACTCTACTCTAGGCATGAAGAAGTGGCGGAATAGAGCTACATTTGGATGAACCCCAACAAAGTTTTCGCACAGATGTGCGAAAACGGCCATCGTAAGGATGGCGTTGGGGGTGAAATCTAGGAGCTGGAGGCCATACGTATTCATTACATCGCAGAAGAACTCCGAGTACGGAGGGCACAGACCACAATGGAAGAATGCGGCAAAGAAAAAGTACCCGCCGGGGAACATGTCAGCGGCGACGGCGGGGAGGACTCTGGTGCGGGGATGAGCTTTGGTCTCCCTCGCCCAGAACAAATAGTATTTGTCCCGCAGCTCCCTCGCGCCAAGCCTCGGCACGAAGACCACGCACTTCTTCCGCAGGGCTGCCAGCTTCGCCGCCTGCTCGGACTTCTCCTTCTTGGCCTTGTCACTCTTCGCCTTGTTGCTCTTCGGAGCCATGGCGGGGGCGGCGAGGAAAGAGGCGAGGAGGTCGATGGTGCCGCGGATGCGGGAGACGGCGGAGGAAGGGAGGGGCTTGGCTCTCTGTCGACCTTTGGGAGGCGGAGGGCGACGGGGGTTTCTGGAGAATCAAGGCGCAATGAAGACGATGGAGGGGAACTGCCCCTGCTTCCTCTGCTTTTAAGGGGGAAGTGGGGGACGTTCCGCATTTCCCATTAAAGAACATGCCACGATCTCTCCCACGACGCCGCAATCGACGCGTGCCGTTAGGGAGGGATGCGGCGGATACGGAAGGGGATACGGCTTGCCGTGGGCCGCGTGTGCTCGTGCACTGTCTTGGGCCTGGCCCAACAGCGCTCGGCACCGTGTGTGGCCCAGGCCCGGGGGCTCCTGTCGGTGTACTAAGATAGGGGTACCTTAGTACCCCAACTTGTGCACGGGCAGTAGCAGCTTCCCGTGGCAGGGTTTACCACGTGCTCGCCAAGAACCTTTCTGGTCCCTATGAAGCCATTCAAGAACGAAGTATACAAGTCAGAAGATCAAGGCCCCGGCAAGAGGAGCTTGCCGGGAAGGCCGCACCAGGCTTAAGATTATCACTTTAGCACAAGACCCTGGCAAGAGGAGCTTGCCAGGAAGGCCAAGGAATACATATCTCAAGAGATGCCTCGGCGCATCATGCGCCCCGGCGGGACCCGGAGAGCGACAAGCTCCCGGGCCCGGCAAGATCACTACCCCGGCAAGGTGCTTGCCGGGGAAACCTACGCTGTGTGCCCGCGCTCCAGCTCATCTGCCCACGCGTCGCCCTGGGGCTCTTCCAGGGACGCGTGGCAGACGGCTGTGCAGCCTGGGGCACACGGTGGCAAGCCACGGTGACGAGGCTACCGCCGTGGCGAACGGAGAAGCATGGACGGACGCTTTTTGGAGCGACGGCGACGGGCATTTAATGCCCTTGTCCCCCACTGTCAAAGTTAGGTGAAGACCACTGTTCATATACTGTTCATGCACTGTTGCAACTACCACCAAAATTACACTTTTACCCTCCTCTACGTTGACACCTGTCGGTGACCCCTTTGAGCTATAAAAGGAGGCCCATGCACAACGTGGAAGGGGTTCGAGACCTAGACAACTTTCTCGCTCGGTGTAGCTAGTACGGTAGCTCTTCAAGCTCCCGAGCTCAAGAACTCAATACAACCTAAGCAGGAGTAGGGTTTTACGCGTCCGCGCGGCCCGAACCTGGGTAAAACTGCCCGCGTGTGCCCCTCGATCTGCTCTTCGTGCTCCCTCCGCTCCCTTACCGCAACGTAGAAGGGGCTCCGGTCCCATAGGTGCTCGTGGGAGGATAGTTTCCCCCGACAATCTACTACTAATCATCCACCTTGAGATATCTATCCAGAACATCTCGCTGGTATTAAGTTGCGAGTCCCACCCATAGTGTAAACTCAAAGCAACAGACAACTGCATTAAAAGAACTTTGCGTAAAGTAAACAATACTTGCACCCGCGGGCACAAGCACCGTTGTTTTCCCCCTTGTGGCAACAGCACATCCCCTAGACTCATGTTTCTGTCACTGAAGCTAGTCATCGAGGGGCATGAACCCACAATCAAGCATAACGTTCCCTCTTGGAGTCACTACCTACTACTTGGCCAAAGCAATAAATAACAACGGAGAACATGCAAGAATTACTTACGAACATAAATATAAAAGAGGTGAATCAAATATATTACTCAAACACAATCTGAACATAATCTCATAATCCATCGGATCCCAGCAAACTCATCATAGCAACAGCATAAGGATTACATATGTGCCTCGATCATGTAGGGCAGCTCACGAGGACTAATTAGTGAAGCACAAGAACGGGAGGAGAACATCTCATAGCTACTGGTCATGGACCCATGGTCCAAGGGAGACTACTCACAACTCATCCGGGAGGCGTCCATGGTGGTGGAGAAGCTCCCGGTGGTGATCCTCCCCTCCGGCAGGGTGCCGGGAAGAGTTCTCCTGGTGCTCCCGATCTTGGAAGCGGCGGCGGCGGCGGAACAGAGATGAGATCGCGAAAAAGGGTTTCCGTCTCGAGGGTTTTGGGAGACAGTCTAAATATATGCCAAAGGGGGGCACCAGACGAGGCTCGGGGGGCCCAGGCGCCCCCCCGGCGCGGCCCGGGGGGGGGGGGGCGCCACCAGGGCGCCTGGAGCCCTGGTGCCCCCCGGCTGTACTTTGGCTACCGGGAACCTTCTGGAACGCTGATTTTTTAAATAATTTTTCCGGGAATTTTCTGGCAGTTCTCGTAATGGGAAAAACTGAAATACAAAAACAGCAGAAAACAGAAACTGGCACTGGGGTGCACTGAGTTAATAGGTTAGTCCAAATATGATCAAAAGTGTATGGAAGTGTATAAATATCACCCAAAAGAGGCATGGAGCAAGAAGAAATTATAGATACGTTTTGGACGTATCAACATCCCCAAGCTTAATTCCTGCTCGTCCTCGAGTAGGTAAATGATAACGAGAATAATTTTTGTGGTGACATGCTATTAACCATATAGGACTTTTTCATAGTCATATGACAAAAGCTTACTGAGACAATGAATCTATAGTAATTAAGTTGCCTCATGAGAAAATCACAAAGAACTGAAAGGTTTACAATATGATACTGAAACATCAAATAGATTTGTAATGAACATGGTGTGCAAATATGATAAAGTGATATCTCGCTTGCCCCCTTTAGTGAAGCAAAACATAAATGCAGGAGCACCTCCAAGGTTTAAGTGATGACTAGATACAATGGTTTCAAAATAAACGATATCACAATCATGCAAAAGACAATGCTACTTTGGGACAATGCACATTACACTCAGAATGACAATCATGCTCTCAGTAGTTGGTGCTTTAAAAGAAGGTGGAGACTCTCGAACCGTGGCTTTTGTTGGCAAGGTTGAAAACCCGTAGTCGGAAACAAAGACAAAACATGTACCAGAGCTCTTGGTTTTAAAACAGAGGTAATAATTTTTTAGATCATGCATGTTTCGTCAACGAATGCTAGCAGACAACTCAATCACTTCTTGAGATGGACAAGTATCGAGGAACGGCTCCCGAATGAGGACGATCACATCCTCTTAATCTCCTTTGTTTATCACTGCCAAAGTTTTCTGATTTGTCATGAACAAAGCATGAAGGAGGGTTTGTTTGTTATATTAATTTTGAGCGGGGCGCACTCAATGCCAGTTCCTTCTCGTATTATGGGTTTGCACATTATACATGCAATCCCGGGGTGAAGCTTGTCCAACTTAAAAAGATTATGAATTAGCTACTACTTCCTCATGGACTTACAACAGAGGCACAAAATAGGAATGCATTTTTCTTTGAATAATTTCGAGATGGTACATGCAAGTCTCCGTTAGGAATGGCAGGTAAATACCATGTAGGAAGGTATGGTGGACTCATATGGCATAACTGGTATAAAAGAATGTGGATGCACAAGCAGTCAGTCCGCTTAGTACAGGTGGAGGTTAGCAAAAGACTGGGAGCGACCAACTAAGAGAGCAATGACGGTCATAATCATGCAGAGTGACAAAGCAACATTGAATCAGGCATGGAAGTTATATCGCTACTCATAAACAAAAGATCATCAAGGCTTGACAGACTTTCTTTACAGTCTTAAATATGCGTGGGCATACGCCAAGTCAATCAAAATAAATTCTCGAAGGAAGATATTACTAAACCATACCACATCATAGGCATACAAATCATGTTGGTACTCCAATAACACATTGGGAACCCCCCAGCTATTTGATACTAACCATAAGAAAACATGAACTACTAAGCGCCATTATGCACGTAGCATCTTTATCATAGACATATCAACCAATGCAACGGAAGCAAACTCTCTTAATAAGATAAGCATGATAACTAAAGAGAGTTCAAGCAACCAACTAAACAAAAGCTCTTTAAAAAAAGATAAGCATGAATACTAAGAGCTAAGCATGATAGTAGCTATTAAAAGACAAAGAACACACACAGCAAGGATAGACATGAAAATTCTATGTTATGTTATAGGTAGAAGTGGAGCGTGTTTCTCTCCCACATAAAGAAAGCTGAGTTCCGACTCGTTATGAAAAGCTAAAGAAAACTAAAAGGAAAACTAAAAGCAAGACGCTCCAAGCATAGCACATAACACATGAAGTGATTAAAATATAGTGGAACGAAAGACGAACTGATAATGTTGATGGAGAAGGGGATGCACGGGGGCATCCCCAAGCTTAGACGCTTGAGTCTCCTTGAATATTTCTTGGGGTGCATGGGGGCGTCCCCAAGCTTGAGCGTTTGACACTCCTGAATCTTTTTATCATCTTCCCTCGCACACTTGAAAACTCCCTTCATACATAACTCATCATAATCTGATTAGCGAGGTTAGTACCCATAATAAAATAATTGTTCCTTGCTGGAAATAAATATATTCTTGAAGTTCTACTGTTTCTCAAGATTGCCAAAAGGTTTTTGCAAAGAAAAAGCAAGCTCTAGGTTTGCAAAATGAAGGAAAGGCAAAACAGGACAGAATCTGTGAAAAACAGAACAACAGGTAGTAAATGATTTTTTCGGGGCACTTCTGCAACTCTAATAAAAAAAACTCAAAATAGAAGCACGAAATACAATTATATAGAGCACGCTGTCGAAAAAATTCAGACCAAAAAGATGATCTGGTGATTTTATACTTTTTTTTTATCCAAGGACAGAATATGTTTCCTGGACAGCACGTCACAACTTTTGAACTTTCTTGCAATCAGAGGCTATACTTGGCACAAAATTGAAAAGCAAAGATACAATGATGATGCTACAGTAGTAACAACATCAGGACACAACAAAAGCAAAATAAATTTTATTCATTGGGCTGCCTCCCAAAAGCGCTTTCTTTTATGCCTTTAAGCTAGGCATAATGCATAGAGATCAAGTTTTATCAAGAGTAAAAGAATAGCTAGCCCGTATGACGGACTCAAGAGGTAACTTAATCTTCTTTCGAGGGAAGTGTTCCATCCCTTTCTTGAGAGGAAACTGGAATTTAATATTCCCCTCTTTCATGTCAATGATAGCACCAACGGTGCGTAGAAAAGGACGTCCCAAAATAATTGGACAAGAAGGTTCACATTCAATATCCGTAATAGTAAAATCAACGGGAACATAGTTGTCATTGACAATGATAAGAACATCGTCGATCCTCCCCAAAGGTTTCTTTATGGAAGAATCAACGAGACGAACACCAAAAGAACAAGAATCAAAAGGTTTCAATTTAAGCATATCATATATTCTTTTGGGCATAACAGAGGTACTAGCACCAACATCACATAAAGCATAGCAAGAGAAGTTATTCAACTTAATTTTTATCATAGGATCCCAACTATCTTCTAGCTTTCTAGGTATGGAGGCTTCTACTCTAAGTTTCTCCTCCCTAGCTTTGATAAGAGCATTAGTGATATGCTCTGTGAAGGCAAGGTTAATCGTGCTAGTGCGGGGATCTCTAGACATCTTGTGAAGGAAATCAATAACTTCGGTAAGAGTGCAATTGTCAAAATCAAGGTCACTACCATCAAGTAAGGTGGTAGTGGTGTCCTTTAGGTTCACTTGTTTGGTAGTTTCTATAGTCATAGCATCACCATTAATTGGTCCATCGGGACCAGGAGTGCATTGGGTGCTAAGAGTTTGGATATCCTCAACAACTTGGATAGTAGCAACAGTGTGGTGGGTAGGAAGGCTCTTAATTCTATCTTCTTCCTCCCTTTCTCTAGCCCATCTCTCTTTAAGTTTAGCCATCATCCTAATGTTTTCATTAATTTGCACTTGAATAGCATTAATAGGAGTGACCTTCCTCTCCTCAAGAGGAGAAGTTCTAATTTTAAGAAATTCTACCTCATTGGCTAAATTGTCTACCTTTGAAGAGAGATCACCTAGTTTGTTTAGTTTTTCTTCTACACTATTATTAAAAGCTTTTTGGGTAGTGATGAAATCTTTAAGCATAATCTCTAGTTCAGTAGTGGAGTTCTTGGTGCTAGGATAAGCATTGTTGTTCCCATAAGAATTAGAGGGGAACGGTCTAGGATTGCTACCAAAATTACTCCTATAAGCATTGTTATTAAAATTGTTTCTAGAGATAAAGTTCACATCTACTTGTTCTTGAGCAATCAAAGAATTTAAAGGAACATCACGAGGATCAAGAGAAGATTGCTTCGAAAGTAGAGACATGATCAAGTCAACTTTTTCATTTAGGGAGGAAATCTCCTCGACAGAGTTTACCTTCCTACCTGTTGGAGCGCGTTCGGTGTGCCATAGGGAATAGTTGGTCATCATCTCATCGAGAAGCATCGTGGCAGCACCAAGTGTAGTTGACATAAAGGTTCCTCCCGCAGCCGAATCTAACAAGTTCCGCGAGGTAAAGTTCAAGCCTGCATAAAAAGTTTGGATAACCATCCAAGTAGTCAAACCATGAGTAGGGCAGTTCTTGATAAGAGATTTCATACGTTCCCAAGCTTGGGCAACGTGTTCATTATCCAATTGTTTAAAATTCATTATGTTACTTCTAAGTTGGATAATTTTAGCAGGTGGATAGTATTTTCCAATAAAAGCATCTTCGCACTTGTCCCATGAATCTATGCTGTTTCTAGGCAAAGATTGAAACCAAATTTTAGCTCCTCCTCTCAAGGAGAAAGGAAAAAGCTTAAGCTTAACAATATTACCATCTATTTCTTGGTACTTTTGCATATCACAAATTTCAACAAAGTTGTTCAAGTGTAAAGCAGCATCATCTCCAGCACCGGAGAATTGATCTTTCATGACTAAGTTTAGTAAAGCAGGTTTAATTTCATACGAAGGTGCTGAAGTGGCAGGTGTAGTGATAGGTGTGCAGATAAAGTCATCGTTATTGTGACTAGTGAAGACACACAACTTGGTGTTCTCGGTGGAACCCATAGTAGCAAGCAAGCAAGAAAACTATTTTTGTGATATTCGATAAAAAATACTAAAGCAAAACTGAAAGGTAAACTAACAAGACTAAAAAGCAAAGGTAAAAGATAGCGTGCAACTCCCCTATCCTGAAGAGTGGAGTCCCCGGCAACGGCGCCGGAAAACTTTGCTTGATGGCTTCTCGCCCCTCGTTGGTTACCCCAAGTGGAAGGTTTGAGATGCAGTGTAGCGGAAGTTTTCCCTTGGCAATACCAAGGATCGATTTCCCTGAGACTCCCAGTTTCAACAAGAAGGTGTCAACTGCTAACGGCGCCAGATATTAGCAATCAACGTGGACCTGCTCACAGATAGAAATAACTTTGCTCCCAACGAGTACAGAGAGGTTGTCAATCCCTCCGGCCATGTAGTTTACAAAGGATCAAACGCAAGTGATAATAGTGATAGATATAATTGCAATAGTAAGTAAAAAGCGGAAAAGTAAATAGCGGATGTGATCAATGATTGTAATATGGACCGGAGTCTCATGATGTTCACTAGTGATGTCTCTCACCCAAAAGACGATAAAACAGCTATGTGAGGTAAACGAATTACAGCTGGGCAATTGACAGAATTATGTGCGCAAACCAATGCTGACTATGTTGCAAGAAAGGTAGAGGTTCAAAGCATGGGCGGTACGCCAAGGTAAGTAGACCGAAATCCATCTGCATCTACTACTAATCATCCACCTTGAGATATCTATCCAGAACATCTCGCTGGTATTAAGTTGCGAGTCCCACCCATAGTGTAAACTCAAAGCAACAGACAACTGCATTAAAAGAAGTTTGCGTAAAGTAAACAATCCTTGCACCCGCGGGCACAAGCACCGTTGTTTTCCCCTTTGTGGCAACAGCACATCCCCTAGACTCATGTTTCTGTCACTCAAGCTAGTCATCGAGGGGCATGAACCCACAATCATGCATAACGTTCCCTCTTGGAGTCACTACCTACTACTTGGCCAAAGCAATAAATAACAACGGAGAACATGCAAGAATTACTTATGAACATAAATATAAAAGAGGTGAATCAAATATATTACTCAAACACAATCTGAACATAATCTCATAATCCATCGGATCCCAGCAAACTCATCATAGCAACAGCATAAGGATTACATATGTGCCTCGATCATGTAGGGCAGCTCAAGAGGACTAATTAGTGAAGCACAAGAACGGGAGGAGATCATCACATAACTACTGGTCATGGACCCATGGTCCAAGGGAGATGATGGGCCTCTAACCCCTCGTTGGTTACCCCAAGTGGAAGGTGTGAGACGCAGTGTTGTGGAAGTTTTTCCCTTAGCAAAGATTGTAGGAGATATGCCCTAGAGGCAATAACAAATGTTATAAATTATCTCTCTGTTCATAATTAGGTTTATGTTCCATGCTATAACTGCTGTGGTTCCCGAGCCCGTATATCCATAAAGGCTCTGGGGAAAACCCATGTGCACGTGTGGAATAATAAACGATAAAAAGTATTCCTAGTCATGCCTCTAAGACTAGCTCAAGTATTGCATGATGATTATGTTTTCCCAATCATGGGCATGACTGTGCCAGCAATTTTGAGGGCACAATGTTAAAGGAACATTTGTGTTGAATCGACCCGAATTGATGTTATGCTATGAGATACTTTCGTCACAAGTTAATGGTTAATAACACAGGAAGTTATTGTTTGCATAATTCCTTAGACCATGAGAGTATCGAGTTCCTTCATGCTTGATTCATGAACTTTGGGGTTTGTTAAACGTCATCCGTAACTGGATGGCTATTACGGCGGCTTACGGGTTCATGGGAAAGTATGGCAAGTAACTTGATAGCTCAAGATTGGGATTTGCTCCTCCGTCGATGGAGAGATATACTTGGGCCCTCTCGGTGTAACGGTATCCATCATCGTCTGGCCAGACACAGGGTGATTTGATCACTGGGATGCCGGAACACGAAAACGAGAAAAGAGAACAAAACCGGTAATGAGGTAACTTGCATAGTGGACAAAGTGTTTGCCCACGGGGATGCAATAAATCTCACCTCGGGTGTTTGTGACATATCGCGAAGCAAAAGGAATAGCACACAACAACTGGAGGTTCACTCGAATATTTATTCATGTGGGTATAGGGGGTCAATATGGGTGTCCACGGCTCCGATGTTGATCATTGATCGGAAGTGTTTCCGGGTCATGTCTATACTTCACTGAACCTATAGGGTCACACGCTTAAGGGTCATCTATCTGCTGAATACTAGACAGGGAGTCTGAGAGAAAATCACCGAAAAAGTTTCGGAGACAACGGAAGAGTTCCGGAGAGAGAACACCGAAAGAGTTTCGGTAAAACCGAAAAGATGTTTCGGAATATATTATTATGTCAAAAAGGGTTTCGGCACCGCATGGAAATTATCAGAGGGTGCCAGAATTGGTCTGGGAACTTCTGGGAATTTTCAGAGAGAAAAATCGGAAATGTTCCGAAACTGCTGTAACCGCTGTTGATGCTTTCCGCTGATAAAAACCACAGCACCGAAAATGTTTCGGATCATGCCCAGAATAATTTTAGAGGGTACCGGAAATGTTCTGGGACCTTCTGGAATTTTTCAGAAAAAAGTTTCGCGGAAAACATCTTGTCCCAGTGCGGGGGGACAAGATCCCACGAATCGGGGGTTGCATGTTTGGTGGCTTTTTGTCTAGGGAGCATGCATGTTTCATGGAGACATGTTGGTGGCTTGTTGGGGGGCCCCCCCCCATGGGGGGGACAAGGTGTTGGGCTGCCATGGGAGTGTCCCCTTGGTGCCCCCCTTGTGTTACCTTTTTACCCTTCCATGTGGGACATGTAGCATGGGTAATTTGGTATTTCCTCCACCACCCCACCCCTTGCCTTGGCCTATAAATAGAGGTGGAGGGGCAGCCCTCCACACTCACTCCTTCTCACATACATGCCATTGCAATGATCTGGCTTCTCTCTCCCTCCCACGAAATAGTTTCGTAGAGCCGAAAGGCTGTCTGGGTTCCGGTGGGAACTAGTTCTGGACGGCGAAGCCCTGCCGGATAGATGACACCGTATGTGTGCAACTCTGTAGAGAGGTCGTAGTTTCGATCTTAGTGCCCTGAGGGGCTGTTCGTGAGTGCCTCCCGAAGGGCTGTCCAAGTGACGGTCCGAGTTCTGTGAGTCCTCCCGAAGGGCTGTCCGGGTGACCGTTCGAGTTTCGAAGGTCCTCCCGGAGGGCTGTCCGCGACACCGTCCGGGGGACTGTTCGACCTTCTCCCGGAGGGCTGTCCGAGGAGAAGATGAGGGTATACATCCTCGCGGTTGGGAGGTTGTAAATCCTAGCTGCGGGGGTCTGCACCGACGATCGTCATCGACTCTACTTCCGCTGCGCTACGAGTCGGTAACGAAAATGATCAAACCTTGTATGGAGTCTTCATAGTGGTCCTGGGCTGGTGCGTAGGTCGGAAAATTTTTGTTTTCTGCTGCGTTACCCTACACTTCGTCTGTTTCGGAATAATTTCGGAGGCCGAAAACGGCTTGCAGAATTGAGTTTCGGATGATTTAGTGGTTGGCGTGCACTCTTCTAGCGTCTACCACCCTACCGTGAGCTCACCCACGGACAGATACTGCGACAATGACGTGCAGAACAATGTTACATGACTCTATTTCTGCACCAGCAAGCCCTACATGTTAGTCTGGATGGAAGGAGAAGCCTCTTCGGTGCACCGAACACCCAAAAACTTGCCGTTTTGCATGGTTTATCACCCATACCGCTACCACCCACATTTTTGTCCATGCACATGTGTTGTTCTTGGACAAAACTGTGCATACCAGCTCTTCTACATTACATTCATACTGTTCGAAAATAATAGGCCATTTCGAGTGGCGCAAAATGGCTCGTGGGCGCGAGCAAGTTACCCTGGAAGCCGGATTCACGATATCTCTCGTTGCTGAAATCCATTTGAGGTGTATCCGTAGAACGACCGTACCCTGGCCATACGAACTCCGTTTGGGCTCCATGACCTGCCAAAACGACCGCAGCGAAAATTCGTATCCTTCTGTCACAAACTTCGTCTGTTTCGGAATAATTTCGGAGGCCGAAAATGGCTTGCAGAATTGAGTTTCGGATGATTTAGTGGTTGGCGTGCACTCTTCTAGCGTCTACCACCCGTCCGTGAGCTCACCCACGGACAGATACTGCGACAATGACGTGCAGAACAATGTTACATGACTCTATTTCTGCACCAGCAAGCCCTACATGCTAGTCTGGATGGAAGGAGAAGCCTCTTCGGTGCACCGAACACCCAAAAACTTGCCGTTTTGCATGGTTTATCACCCATACCGCTACCACCCACATTTTTGTCCATGCACATGTGTTGTTCTTGGACAAAACTGTGCATACCAGCTCTTCTACATTACATTCGTACTGTTCGAAAATAATAGGCCATTTCGAGTGGCGCAAAATGGCTCGTGGGCGCGAGCAAGTTACCCTTGAAGCCGGATTCACGATATCCCTTGTTGCTGAAATCCATTTGAGGTGTATCCGTAGAACGACCGTACCCTGGCCATACGAACTCCGTTTGGGCTCCATGACCTACCAAAACGACCGCAGCAAAAATTCGTATCCTTCTGTCACACACTTTGTCTGTTTCGGAATAATTTCGGAGGCCGAAAACGGCTTGCAGAATTGAGTTTCGGATGATTTAGTGGTTGGCGTGCACTCTTCTAGCGTCTACCACCCTACCATGAGCTCACCCACGGACAGATACTGCGACAATGGCGTGCAGAACAATGTTACATGACTCTATTTCTGCACCAGCAAGCCCTACATGTGAGTCTGGATGGAAGGAGAAGCCTCTTCGGTGCACCGAACACCCAAAAACTTGCCGTTTTGCATGGTTTATCACCCATACCGCTACCACCCACATTTTTGTCCATGCACATGTGTTGTTCTTGGACAAAACTGTGCATACCAGCTCTTCTACATTACATTCGTACTGTTCGAAAATAATAGGCCATTTCGAGTGGCGCAAAATGGCTCGTGGGCGCGAGCAAGTTACCCTGGAAGCCGGATTCACGATATCCCTCGTTGCTGAAATCCATTTGAGGTGTATCCGTAGAACGACCGTACCCTGGCCATACGAACTCCGTTTGGGCTCCATGACCTGCCAAAACGACCGCAGCAAAAATTCGTATCCTTCTGTCAGAAATTTTGTCTGTTTCGGAATAATTTCGGAGGCCGAAAACGGCTTGCAGAATTGAGTTTCGGATGATTTAGTGGTTGGCGTGCACTCTTCTAGCGTCTACCACCCTACCGTGAGCTCACCCACGGACAGATACAGCGAAAATGACATGTAGAACAATGTTACATGACTCTATTTCTGCACCAGCAAGCCCTACATGCTAGTCTGGATGGAAGGAGAAGCCTCTTCGGTGCACCGAACACCCAAAAACTTGCCGTCTTGCATGGTTTATCACCCATACCACTACCACCCACATTTTTGTCCATGCACATGTGTTGTTCTTGGACAAAACTGTGCATACCAGCTCTTCTACATTACATTCGTACTGTTCGAAAATAATAGGCCATTTTTGTAGGAGATATGCCCTAGAGGCAATAATAAATTCTATTATTTATCTCACTGTTCATAATTAGGTTTATGTTCCATGCTATAACTGCTATGGTTCCCGAGCCCGTATATCCATAAAGGCTCTGGGGAAAACCCATGTGCACGTGTGGAATAATAAACGGTAAAAAGTATTCCTAGTCATGCCTCTAAGACTAGCTCAAGTGTTGCATGATGGTTCTGTTTTCCTGATCATGGGCATGTCTATGCCAGCAACTTTGAGGGCACAATGTTAGAGAAACATTGGTGTTGAATCGACCCGATTGATGTTATACTATGAGATACTTTCGTCACAAGTTAATGGTTAATAACACAGGAAGTTAATGTTTGCATAATTCCTTAGACCATGAGAGTATCGAGTTTCTTCATGCTTGCTTCATGAACTTTGGGGTTTGTTAAACGTCATCCGTAAATGGGTGGCTATTACGGCGGCTTACGGGTTCATGGAAAAGTGTGTTAAGTAACTTGATAGCTCAAGATTGGGATTTGCTCCTCCGTCGATGGAGAGATATACTCGGGCCCTCTCGGTGTTACGGTATCCATCATCGTCTGGCCAGACACAGGGTGATTTGATCACTGGGATGCCGAAACACGAAAACGAGAAAAGAGAACAAAACCGGTAATGAGGTAACTTGCATAGTGGACAAAGTGTTTGCCCACGGGGATGCAATAAATCTCACCTCGGGTGTTTGTGACATATCACGAAGCAAAAGGAATAGCTCATGAAAACTGGAGGTTCACTCGAATATTCATTCGTGTGGGTATAGGGGTCAATATGGGTGTCCACGGCTCCGATGTTGATCATTGATCGGAAGGGGTTCCGGGTCATGTCTATACTTCACCGAACCTATAGGGTCACACGCTTAAGGGTCATCTATCTGCTGAATACTAGACAGGGAGTCTGAGAGAAAATCACCGAAAAAGTTTCGGACACCGAAAAAGTTTCGGACAGCGGAAAAGTTCCGCAGAGAGAGGTCACCGGATGAGTTCCGGTGAAACTGAAAAGTTGTTTCAGAGGATACCATAAAGTCAAATTGGTTTTGGCACATGCCCGATAATTCTTGGAGGATGCCAGAATCATTCTGGAAACTTTCTGGAATTTTCGGAGATGAAAACCGGGAATGTCCCGGAGCTGCCGGAACCGCTTCAGATGCTTTTCGCAGATGAAAATCACTAAACTGGAATTGTTCCAGAACGTGTTGAAAATAATTATGGTGGGTACTGGAAATGTTCTAAGCCCACATGAATTTTTTCAGTTCGATCAGACGCTGAAAAATGTCGTCGTGAATAGTGAAAATCAGCTTTATGGTTGCTTTTTGGAAAGCCATTCTTTTAGGCTTTTGCTTAAAAGATCTAGGGATGACATGGATGGATTGGGAGGCCCTCATGGGGGCCCCCCAAGGGGTGTGGCCGGCCAAGAAGGTGGCTCCTCCTTGGAGCCCCTCTTGTTCCATGGTTTCACCCTTATACCCTTGGTGGAAGGACTTCATTCATGTACTTTTGGGTTTTATTGTAAAACCACCCTACCCCTTGGGATTTCCTATAAAAGGAGGAGAGTGGGCTGCCCACTTCCTCATCCCTTCTCACATACATGCCATTGCAATGATCTGGCTTCTCTCTCCCTCCCACGAAATAGTTTCGTAGAGCCGAAAGGCTGTCTGGGTTCCGGTGGGAACTAGTTCTGGACGGCGAAGCCCTGCCGGATAGATGACACCGTATGTGTGCAACTCTGTAGAGAGGTCGTAGTTTCGATCTTAGTGCCCTGAGGGGCTGTTCGAGAGTGCCTCCCGAAGGGCTGTCCAAGTGACGGTCCGAGTTCTGTGAGTCCTCCCGAAGGGCTGTCCGGGTGACCGTTCGAGTTTCGAAGGTCCTCCCGGAGGGCTGTCCGCGACACCGTCCGGGGGACTGTTCGACCGTCTCCCGGAGGGCTGTCCGAGGAGAAGATGAGGGTATACATCCTCGCGGTTGGGAGGTTGTAAATCCTAGCTGCGGGGATCTGCACCAACGATCGTCATCGACTCTACTTCCGCTGCGCTACGAGTCGGTAACGAAAATGATCAAACCTTGTATGCAGTCTCCATAGTGGTCCTGGGCTGGTGCGTAGGTCGGAAATTTTTGTTTTCTGCTGCATTACCCAACAGTGGCATCATGAGCCGTGCTATGCGTAGATGCAGGTTGCGATCTAGAATACATGGAGATGTATGGATGTTGCACAATATAATTAGGTAGTAGATAAGATCTATTACTGAAAATTATTTGTGCGGGTAGCAGATGAAATCTGTTACCTGATGTTCTTGTTGCTTCCCTAGAATTTGCATATTTCTGATCTTGATAACAGTATGGTGGAGTTTCAATGTTCTGGCAATCCGCGATCCTGATTGATCAACGAAGTGCTAACAGTTCATTGAATTCCATCGTAGTTAAAAAGAAAGATGAAATTTCGCAGACGAAAGGGCAATGCAGATATGATCTGCACGGGGGTCATGCGTATGACGAAGTTCAGTATGGGGCTCGAGATTTTATTATCTCGTGTTTCATACACCCCGCAAAAGTTAATCTAGCGACTTGAATTATCATGCTTGATGATGGACGTTGGTAGCTTCGTTTTGTTTCGAAACCTTAGAAGCCACGTAAGATAAACTTTTGCATGAACCGATTAGAGGCGTCTAACTTGGTTTTGCAGGAGGGTTTGCATGTGCATGTGATGTGGTATAGCAGTGCTCATAATAATTTGATTATGTATGAGATGGCTATATAATGTAAATTGATTAACATGACCTGCGTGTCATGATTCGGCATGATGGCTGGAGCCATATGATTGCACTTTAAATGACCTGCGTGTCAACCTTGTTGTAATGCATTATTTTATTAGCTATAGAGATAGCAATATTATCTGGTGCATCGACAAGGTGGTGGCAATCTTCGCGAAGGTGAACACCGACGCGAATGCCGAAGACGAAGAATGCAAGACTTCTCCGTCAGAAAGGGCTATACCATATCATGCTATTATGAATTGCCTGAGATGTTTATCCCTTATGATGCACCCTTCTTGATTGCGCCGTAGTCGCTTTTTATTAGGGTGATCTCTCACAAAAATATCAAGTAGTTAGTGTTCTCCCAAGTGTAGCACCGTCACGGCACCTATCTTTTCGGGGTGCGCCGTGTCACACGGGTACGAACGATTAGAGAAGTGTGAGGCGGGTGAGTTGAGACCTCGCAGCGAGATCACTTGGTTGTCTTGACGTTCAGGCATGACCGTCATGAGCTCGGAACACACGCATCGAAAGATGAACAAGAGTCACATAGAGATGTGATTGGCAAGTTGACCTACCGGTTGAGATTTTCGTCATCAGTGGTGTTACACCAATGGCGAACAATTGAAATGCGGGTCTTGAATCACTTACAATCAATTATGAGAGATATTGATTTGAGTGGGAGCGCACTGTTGAATTAACTTGTTTAATTCTCAGTGCAATTAATTTTGAACACTGTCTAAGTGTGGTTTGCATAATAGTTGTAGAATAATGGCTCGCGTTTCCACCTTCCCTATTAAAATTGAATAGCTGTTAAATATCTGGTTAAAACTTTACGGTTGGTAACGTAATGTGAGGATTGTCCTCAAGAGTGCCGAGAAGGACTTTGTCCTATCGCATACTTTCGGTATTCTCCCGCTAATGCTATGGATCATGTGACTCTCGTCCTTCGATCCAAAAGCTAGAATTCCGTTTTTCAGTCAAGTGCAATATGTTTGCTTCCATGAGACCCGAACTTCGAAAGTTTGGATAGTTATGTGATATTCATGGAACCTGAAAATCATTTTCAGACACAAACAAAGGCTAACAGATATGAGATATCCAAAGCAGTGTTTGTTTGCAAACTATTAGTAAAGGAGTTTACTATGCATTAGACTGATAAGAGAGGGATCCAGTAGAACGCCTGTCATATGATGAAAGGTGAATAAAACAACAACTTAAAGAGAAAGGAAGTGTCCGAAGGGTGTTAGTAAGACTTTCACGCCTAGGAAGTCCGGGGCTAACGCCACTCTTAAGTTGGGTGCTTCTTCTGAGAGTAGGAGAAATACTAAAAGTTAAACTGTTAGAAGTATAATGGTAAAAAGAAAGAAGACTGGAATATCCAGCTCATGTATGAATGTCATACAAGTTTTTGATGTATAGAAGGCTGGTCAAAGATATAGTCCTTGGGAATTATGATTAATTGGTTGATCACTAATTCTTGGGTATTGTGAGTTAATCACAAAGATACCCGCTCGATTGCATTCTGATGCAACTCGATGTAAGGACTACTATGGCCTAAGACACTAGCCAGGAATGAGGTTTAGGTATACACAGGGAACATAGTAAATGTTACTATACCTTCCATCGGTGTATTACCGTCTGTATTTATTTTCATAATTCATTTAGAGTTTTACACACTCTAGCCCATTGCATAAGGTATCTTGCAAGAAGGTTGTTCATAAGAGAACTTCTGATGTTCGGTGTTATGAACAACATAAGGGCCATACTTTCATTATGAATGAGATGTATGTTATGAATGTTGATAATAATATATTACCTCTGTGTTTACTTTCACAATTCATTTTAGAGTTTCATACACTCTAGCCCATTGCACAATGTTTGTTGCAAAGGAGTTGTTCATAAGAACAACAATTGTTGTTTAGTGTTATGAATAACATGAAGGGCCATGCTTCCATCCAAGATGGGATGTATGTTATGAATATTGATGGTAATATGATACATCCATAACACTGACGCTAAATGTCGCAAGACTAAAAGAATACCACACAAGTGTGGCACTACATTTGGTCACATTGGAGAAACCCGCATGGAAAATTCCATTATGATGGATTTTGAAGTCGTTTGATTTTGAATCATCTGACACTTGCAACTTTCCTCCGAAAAGTGAAGTGACTGAAATACCGTTCACAGGCCATAAGGAACGAGTAACAAACTTATTGGTGATCATACATTTGATGTGTGTAGTCCGATAAATGTTGTTAGTAGTGGATTTATCTATCTTCAAAAATGACTCAAGTAGATATATGGATATTTACTTGATGAGACATATGTCTGGATCTTTTGAAATCATTCGAAAGGTTTTCAAAAATGAAGTAGAAGTTATTGTAACAAGAAAATTATGTTTCTACAATTCGATTGCAGAAAGGAATATTTGAGTTACAAGTTTAGCGAATGTCTGATGAGTTGTGAAAGGGGTTTCATAACTTGCACTTCCCGGAAAACCACTGCAAAGTGGAAAGTCTGTGAAGATGTAATCGAACCATTTATGACATGGTAAGATCAAAGATGACATAAATAAAATTGCCATTATCCCCTTTTAAGTGATGTTTTAGAGACTGCGGTTTTTACACTGAAAAGAGCTCCATCGGGTCTGTTGAAATGAAGCCATGGTATGGTACGCCCAACCATGTTATATCTTTTCTTAACATTTGGAATATGGGGCTTGTGTAGAAGGTTACAAACCTATTCCAAATCAGACAAGTGCTACTTTGTAGGTTATCCCAAGGAATTGGGTATTCCTCCCTCACTATACCGAGGCAAATAGTTTTGCCATGAAACGGTATGCTTTTAAAGAGAATGGTTCTTTCAAAAAGGTGAGTGGGAGAACAGTGCAACTCGACGAGATAACAGTATCTTCGTCATCAGGTCAAAGGAAAGAGACCTTGGAAGTAATTCCAGAGTTTCCTACTGCGACTGATACAGAAGTCTCTACAATAAAATGTATGGACTTCGGTCGAACTTGCAGCTGAACCACGTAGGCAAGGCTCGTGCAAACCTCTCAGGTGCGCAGACGAGATATTGTTGTTAGACAACAATATACCTACGATACACAAGGAAGCGTTGATGGGCCCTGACTCCGGAATTGGCTGAATGCCAATACAACCCGAGTTAAGTTTCCATATAAGTGATTCAAGATTAAAACCTTGATACACCTTTCGGAAGACTTAGAGTCTGACGAATATTTATGGAACTTAAAACTGATACAGATAAAATGTTTTATCCATAAAGCTCGACTTGTTGCAATAAACAAGTTCAAGGAGTTGACTACGATGAGATTGTCTCACCGTAGCGATGCTTAAAGTCGGTTCGGGTTGAACTAGCAATTAATAAATATTTCAATCTTGAGATATGAAACATGGATGACAAAAGGATTTCCATCTGATGGAAATGAAACCTAGGACTTGTATGTGATACAGTCCAAAGTAATTTGTCGATCCAGAGGATGCTAGTAAGGGTGCAAACTTCAGAGTTCCAGC
>LR738712.1:889437471-889459736 GCA_902687465.1 Secale cereale | reverse complement strand
CCCCCCCCGGCTGTACTTCGGGCGCAAGGTAGGTTCTGGAACGCTGATTTTTTATATAATTTTTCTGGATTTTTCCTGGCAGTTCTCGTAATGTGAAAACCTGAAATACAAAAACAGCCGAAAACAGAAACTGGCACTGGGGTGCACTGGATTAGTAGGTTAGTCCAAATATGATCAAAAGTGTATGGAAGTGTATAAATATCATAGCAATATCACCCAAAACTGGCATGGAGCAAGCAGAAATTATAGATACGTTTTGGACGTATCAGGAGACTACTCACAACTCATCCGGGAGGCGTCCATTGTGGTGGAGAAGCTCCCGGTGGTGATCCTCCCCTCCGGCAGGGTGCCGGGAAGAGTTCTCCTGGTGCTCCCGATCTTGGAAGCGGTGGCGGCGGCGGAACAGAGATGAGATCGCGAAAAAGGGTTTCCGTCTCGAGGGTTTTGGGAGACGGTCTAAATATATGCCAAAGGGGGGCACCAGACGAGGCTCGGGGGGCCCAGGCGCCCCCCCGGCGCGGCCCAGGGGGGGCGCGCCACCAGGGCGCCTGGAGCCCTGGTGCCCCCCCCCCCCGGCTGTACTTTGGCTACCGGGAACCTTCTGGAATGCTGATTTTTTATATAATTTTTCCGGCATTTTTCTGGTAGTTCTCGTAATGAGAAAAACTGAAATACAAAAACAGCAGAAAACAGAAACTGGCACTGGGGTGCACTGAGTTAATAGGTTAGTCCAAATATGATCAAAAGTGTTTGGAAGTGTATAAATATCATAGCAATATCACCCAAAAGAGGCATGGAGCAAGCAGAAATTATAGATACGTTTTGGACGTATCAGGGCATCCCCAAGCTTAGACGCTTGAGTCTTCTTGAATATTTCTTGGGGGTGCACGGGGGCATCCCCAAGCTTGAGCATTTGACCCTCCTGAATCTTCTTTTATCATCTTCCCTCGCACACTTGAAAACTCCCTTCATACATAACTCATCATAATCTGATTAGCGAGGTTAGTACCCACAATAAAATAATTTTTCCCTACTGGAAATAAAAATAATCTTGAAGAGCTAATGTTTCTCAAGATTGCCAAAAGGTTTTTGCAAAGAAAAAGCAAGCTCAAGGTTTGCAAAACGAAGAAAAGGCAAAACAGGACAGAATCTGTGAAAAACAGACCAGCAGGTAGTAAATAATTTTTTCGGGGCACTTCTGCAACTCAAATCAAAAAACTCAGAACAGACACTCGAAAGCCAATTGTATAGAGCACACTGTCAAAAAAATTCAGGTCAAAAAGATCTGGTGATTTTATTCGAATTTTTCTGTCCAAGGACAGAATCTGTTTTCTGGACAGCACGTCACAACTTTTGAACTTTCTTGCAATCGGAGGCTAAACTTGGCACAAAGCTGAAAAGAAAAGATACAATTATGATGCTACTGTAGTAACAAACATCAAGACACAACAAAAGCAAAATAAAATCTAATTCGTTGTGGGCTGCCTCCCAAAAGCGCTTTCTTTTATGCCTTTAAGCTAGGCATGATGCAAAAAGAGAAGATCAAGTTTTATCAAGAGTAAGAGAATAGCTAGCCCGTGTAATGGACTCAAAAGGCAACTTAATCTTCTTTCTAGGGAAGTGTTCCATCCCTTTCTTGAGAGGGAATTGGAATTTTATATTCCCCTCTTTCATGTCAATGATAGCACCAACGGTGCGAAGAAAAGGACGTCCCAAAATAATTGGACATGAAGGTTCACATTCAATATCCATAATAGTAAAATCAACGGGAACATAATTGTCATTGACAATGATAAGAACATCGTCGATCTTCCCCAAAGGTTTCTTTACGGAAGAATCAACAAGACGAACACCAAAAGAACAAGGATCAAAAGGTTTCAATTCAAACATATCATATATTCTTTTGGGCATAACGGAGGTACTAGCTCCAACATCACATAAAGCATAGCAAGAGAAGTTATTCAACTTAATTTTAATCATAGGATCCCAACTATCTTCTAGCTTTCTAGGTATGGAGGCTTCTACCCTAAGCTTCTCCTCCCTAGCTTTGATAAGAGCATTAGTGATATGCTCCGTGGAGGCAAGATTAAGTGTGCTAGTGTGGGGATCTCTAGACATCTTGTGAAGAAAACCAATAACTTCAGAAAGGGTGCAATTATCGAAATCAAGGTCACTACTATCAAGTAAAGTGGTAGTGGTGTCCTTTAGGCTCACTTGTTTGGTAGCTTCTATGGTCATAGGAGTTTCTTCTTCTATGGTTGAGGTCATAGCATCACAATTAATAGGTCCAATGGGACTAGGAGTGCTTTGGGTGCTAAGAGTTTGGATATCCTCAACAACTTGAATAGTAGCAACAGTGTGGTGGGTAGGAAGGCTCTTAATTCTATCTTTTTCCTCCTTTTCTCTAGCCCATCTCTTTTTAAGTTTAGCCATCATCCTAATTTTTTCATTAATTTGCACTTGAATTGCATTCATACGAGTGGTCTTCCTCTCCTCAAAAGGAGAAGTTCTAATTTTAAGCAACTCTACCTCATGGGCTAAATTGTCTACCTTCGAAGAGAGATTATCTAGTTTGTCTAGTTTTTCTTCTACACTCTTATTGAAGGCCTTTTGGGTAGTGATGAAGTCTTTAAGCATAATCTCTAATTCAGAAGTGGAGTTCTTGGTGCTAGGATAAGTATTGTTGTTCCCATAGGAATTAGAGGGGAACGGTCTAGGCTTGCTACCAAAATTACTCCTATAAGCATTGTTATTGAAGTTGTTTCTAGAGATAAAGTTCACATCTACTTGATCTTGAGCAATCAAAGAATTTAAAGGAACATCATGAGGATCAATAGAAGATTGCTTGGAAAGTAGAGACATGATCAAGTCAACTTTTTCATTTAGGGAGGAAATCTCGTCGACAGAGTTTACCTTCCTACCTGTTGGAGCGCGTTCGGTGTGCCATTGGGAATAATTGGTCATCATCTCGTCGAGAAGCTTCGTGGCAGCACCAAGTGTAGTTGACATAAAGGTTCCTCCCGCGGCCGAATCTAACAAGTACCGCGAGGTAAAGATCAAGCCTGCATAAAAAGTTTGGATAACCATCCAAGTAGTCAAACCATGAGTAGGGCAGTTCTTGACAAGAGATTTCATGTGTTCCCAAGCTTGGGCAACGTGTTCATTATCCAATTGTTTAAAATTCATTATGTTACTCCTTAATTGGATAATTTTAGCAGGGGGATAGTACTTCCCAATAAAGGCATCCTTGCACTTGTCCCAAGAATCTATACTATTCCTAGGCAAGGATTGAAACCAGATTTTAGCTCCTCCTCTCAAGGAGAAAGGAAAAAGCTTAAGCTTAACAATATCACCATCTACTTCTTTGTACTGTTGCATATCACAGAGCTCAACAAAATTATTTAAGTGCAAAGCAGCATCATCTCCAGCACCGGAGAATTGATCTTTCATAACTAGGTTCAGCAAAGCAGGTTTAATCTCATAAGAAGGTGCTGAAGTGGCAGGTGTAGCAATAGGCGTGCAGATAAAGTCATTGTTGTTATGACTAGTGAAGTCACACAACTTGGTGTTCTAGGTGGAACCCATAGCAGCAGCAAGCAAGATAACTATTTTTGTGATTTTTGGTAAGGGACACTAAAGCAAAAACTGAAAGGTAAACTAACAAGACTAAAAAGCAAAGATAAAAGATAGCGTTCAACTCCCCTATCTTGAAGAGTGGAGTCCCCGGCAACGGCGCCAGAAACTTGCTTGATGGCTTCTCGCCCCTCGTTGGTTACCCCAAGTGGAAGGTTGAGATGTAGCGTAGCGGCAAATTTCCCTTGGCAAAGGTACCAAGGATCGAATCCCGTGAGACTCCGAGGGTCGACAAGTAGGTGTCAACGGCGCCAGAAACTTAGCGGTTGACGGGACCTGCACACAGATACAGATAAATTTGCTCCCAACGAGTACATAGAGGTTGTCAATCCCTCCGGCCTTGTTGTTTACAAAGGATCAAACACAAGAGATAATAATGATAGCTATGACTGCAACTAGGAAATAAAAACAGGAAGTAAATAGAAGGTGTGATCAGCGGTGGTAATATGGACCGGGGTCCCATGATGTTCACTAGTGATGTCTCTCTCCCAAAAGACGATAAAACAGCAAAGCGAGGTAAACAAATTACAGCTGGGCAATTGACAGGATTATGTGCGTAAACCAATGATAACTATGCTGCAAAGAAAGGTAGAGGCTCAAAAGCATGGGCGGTACGCCAAGGCAAGTAGACCGAAATCCATCTGCATCTACTACTAATCATCCACCTTGAGATATCTATCCAGAACATCTCGCTGGTATTAAGTTGCGAATCCCACCCAAAGTGTAAACTCAAAGCAACAGACAACTGCATTAAAAGAACTTTGCGTAAAGTAAACAATCCTTGCACCCGCAAGTACAAGCACCGTTGTTTTCTCCCTTGTGGCAACAGCACATCCCCTAGACTCATGTTTCTGTCACTCAAGCTAGTCATCAGGGGGCATGAACCCACAATCAAGCATAACGCTCCCTCTTGGAGTTACTACCTACTACTTGGCCAAAGCAATAAACAGCAACGGAGAACATGCAAGAATTACTCAAGAACAAAGATATAAAAGAGGTGAATCAAATATATTACTCAAACACAATCTGAACATATTCTCATAATCCATCAGATACCAGCAAACTCAGCAAAGCAACAGCAGAAAGATTACATATGTGCCTCGATCATGTAGGGCAGCTCACGAGGTCTAAACCATGAAGAGCAAAGAGGGGAGGAGAACATCACATAGCTACTGATCATGGACCCATGGTCCAAGGTGGACTACTCACGACTCATCCGGGAAGCATCCATGGTGGTGGAGAAGCTCCCGGTGGTGGTTCTCCCCTCCGGCAGGGTGCCGGGAAGAGTTCTCCGGATGCTCCCGATCTTGGAAGCGCTGCGGCGGCGGAACAGAGGCGAGATCGCGAAAAAGGGTTCTGTCCTCGAGGGTTTCGGGACGAGAGGGATATATATGCGAAGGAAGGCAGCCAGAGGCGGAACAGGGGCCCCAGGCGCCCCCTTGGCGCGGCCAGGGGTGGGGCCGCGCCAGGTGGCCGCCTGGGCCTCCCCTGGCTCCCCTCTAGCCCATCTTTGGTTCTCCGCGAAGCTTCCTGTACGCTGATTTTTCCTATATTTTTCCTGGAATTTTTGGAGCACTTTTAATATGGGGGAAACCTGAAATAGAAAAACAGCAGAAAACAGGAACTGGCACTGTGGTGCACTGAGTTAATAGGTTAGTCCAAATATGATCAAAAGTGCATGGAAGTGCATCAATATCATAGCAATATCACACAAAAGAAGCATGGAGCAAGCAGAAATTATAGATACGTTTTGGACGTATCAACAACATCCGACAGAATTCCCCTCTGTAACATTTCACAAAGTAGGCTGTAAGCTTGGTCCACCTCACTCTCTTTCAACAAGCCATGAATTACAGTGCACTAGTGCAGAACCGGGCAATAGCACCGTTTCGTAAGGCCCTTTAGTGCCGGTTCCATAACCCGCATTAAAGTGTGGTCACTAAAGCCCCCCACCCCCTTTAGTACCGGTTCAGCACGAACCGGTGCTAAAGGACAACCACGTGGCACGAGCCAGCTCCGTGGGCCGGGAGCCCTTTAGTACCGGTTACTACAAGGTTTGGGGGGTTTTTGGTTTTGTGATTTCTTTTTCATTTAATTTTGTGTTTTCCATTTAATTTTTTTCGTTTGTTGGTATTTTACGATACTACACATTGTACATGTTATGCATATATATATAAATAGAATTTCTAGTAGAACCAATCGTATATATATATCATCAAATGTCTCACACAAACCACCAATATATTCACATATACAAGTTCTCCTACATTTTGCCTTCGGAGCCATTGGCATTAGCCTAATTGGTGCCTTCGGTGCACGATGACAATTGGAAGTGGTTCATGAGGGCGGTAGCGGGTAATGGTATTCTCCATTCGGATCTATGACCTGGTCGAGAAAAAATCCCGCTATTTCCTCTTGAAGTGCTTGTACGCGCTCCATTTCAAGGACCTTGTCCCGCACCTCTTTGAACTGTTAAGAAGGAGATCAATATGCATGTTTATTAGTTGTGTGACTAGATATCGATAATGGTGTAAAAATTGTGAATAGTGTTCTGACAAACGTACCCATTCCTGTCTTTGAGATCTGCTCCTTTCGGACGTCATCATTCGAATGTTCTCGCAAACGCAGTATGCACACAGATCAGTCCCCTGTGCCTGCTTCAGGGCCTTTATGAGAGTGGAATTTGATCAGATAATAATTAATCAAGCATGATAATTAAGGACATAATGGCAGCTAGCTAGCTAGCTAGTACTACTTAATTACTTACCTTGGGTCGAAACCATTTCAGGCTTTGTTTCCATTAGCCTGGAGTGACGCTGATGAACCTTGCCCAAGCCCTGCCCGCCGACAAAGAAAATGAATAAATGGGTTATTAAATAGTTCATATCAGGAAATGACGAACTAAATAGGCCGAGATATATAGTTAATAATGATTGAAATTACCTGTTGACTATCCCTTTCAAGATGGTGTAGTCACTTTGTTTTTCAAGATGGTGTAGTAACCTCAACTGTTCCGGCGTCAATTATAATGATACACAAGATCCAGTGAAATCTGCATGCACAAACGTTTGGATGTTTTAATTAAGCGGACATATGTAATTAAAAATATGTAGCTAGCTAGTAGGCAAAAACAGAGAATTTGTAGTACAAGAGAGTGTGACTCACTGGAAGTTGTAAGGAAGTAGTATATCATCATTGTATTTGAGGCACTTCAAGAACTGTAGCATGCTGTCCTCTATATGCTTTTTATAATATTCACCTAGGTTCCATGTGTATTCATTAACGGTGTTTGGGTCAATGAACCCAATGCCATAGCGTCCAGCTTTTTCATTTCATACATCTTCATCCTGCATAATACCACAGAAAAGAATATAGTGAGGATAATTACAGGTAATGATTGATCAAAAGGATCACTACATCTAGCTTGAGACCTAAATTACAGAAAGAAATCACTTACAGACAATAGCAACTGACGATAGATTTGTCGAGTGCGTCTTCATTGTATAACTGAAACAGTTCAGTATACTCAACGGACACATCGTTCTCATGGTAGTAATGATCTTTCTTGATTTTCACCATGAGGGACACTCGATTGGAACTCTTGGTAATGGCCATGTACCATTGATGCAATTCATACATTCTCGTTGGGAGCTTCTTGACCTCGTCTGGCTTGACCAAAGGTTCGCCCCGAACATAATTCCGTTTTATTTCCTCCTCTGTAAGCACAGGCATGGGCTCGATCTCGAGGAGTTGTCCAATAGTGATGTTGAGCATTTCAGCCTGCTTTATATGCTCCTCGGTTATTACCACATTGCCGTCTCCGGGAACGTAAACTCTTTGCCCACAATAATATTGGGCGCGCGTACTCTCACGTGTTGTTGGCACAACAAGCGAGGGGGTCGATTGCGCCGCCTGTTCTCCCAGCTGGGGAACGGTTTTCCCGCATTTTTTGACAGCTGCTTGTTGTTTGCTCGAGCTCGAGCTCGCCTCCTTCTGTAGACGTGCTCGATTTAACTTCCTGATCTGGCACTCATAGTCTGTGTCAACAGGCTCGGGAGCTGGTGGTTGAGCCATACGAACGAAGTGGTCAATCTTTTCCTTAGGCACTTTCTCCCTTGGCGGCGATGGCGGTTTCGGTCCAAAATGGTCGTCCACTTCTTCCCGCACTATGGCATTGGTTTGCTCCTCCGTCCTGTCGTAAGCCCTCTGAGGAGGATCAGTGAGGCTTGGACCATATTTAGGTCGCTTGCCTCCGCCAGTACTTCCTGTACTGCCTCGACTCGTACCGCTACGCACCATAGCTGCGGGGTGTCTCTTCTGCGATTGCTGAGGCGGCGGAGACGGCTGACGGGGCTGAGTTGGACGAGGAGGAGAGGCCTAAAGCTGTGCCGGACTTGGAGGAGGAGTGGCCTGAAGTTGTGCCGGTCTTGCAGGAGGAGTGGACGTCTGAAGCTGTGTCGGACTTGGAGGAGGAGTGGCCTGACGCTTTGCCGGACTTGGAGGAGGAGGAGTGGCCTGACGCTTTGCCGAACTTGGAGGAGGAGGAGTGGCCTGACGCGTTGGTGGACTTGCAGGAGCGGGAGTCTGCTGACTCGGTGGCGGACTTCGACGAGGAGTCGGCTGACGCAGTGTGGGTGGCCTTCGAAAGATGATGCAATCCTTTCTCCATTGGATGATACGATGTTTGGCCTCTCTGAGTGTGTGCTCGTCGTCACCTCCAGGAATGTCAAGCTCTAGCCCCCAATATTGGTCCACCACCTCATCAACCATGACACGAGCATAGCCTGCTGGAATCGGGTTGCAATGGAAGGTTGTCTCGGGGGGATTTGTAAAAGCAAGGGCGTCCGCCACCTGCATGGATATGTTCTTCATTTTGAAGTGTAGCTCGCAGTTAGTGTTCTCAATATTGTCATCCATGGGGTATCTATCCACAATTGCGTCGCCCGGGGCGGAACCCACGCTGCTTCTCGGCATGGATGGGCCGGTGGTACACAATGCTGGATCATCCGCTAGCTGTTACAGTTGCTGAGACCCCCTTTGCTGGCTAAGTGAGTCGATCTGCTCTTGCTGCCACTGGAATTTGTCTTCCAAGTCCGCGTGCTTTGATTCTAGGCCTTGAAGGCGTTCAATGTCCAGCTTCCTCTGCTTCTCCTTCGCAATCTTCCTTCTCGCACGGGTTCTGTAGTCGGCGTTCCAGTCCGAAAACCCCTCAAACCACGGCATAGCGCCCATGCCTCGTGTTCTTCTCGGGTGTTCAGGATTTCCCAGGGCACGCGTAAGCTCGTCGTTCTCTCTGTTGGGCTGGAACACCCCCGTTCGAGCCTCTTCTATTGCAACAAGTAGCTCCTCGTCGGCTCCTTTCAGACATGCCTTCAACGAAACTTTGCCTGTCTTCGGGTCCAACTCCCCCCCATGCGCATAGAACCAAGTCCCGCACCTGGGGGGCCAGCTCCTAGTAACCGGAGTGACACCTGCATCCTCCATCCCTTTCTCAAACTTATCCCACTTAGGCATTGCCACCGCGTAGCCACCTGGCCCCAGCTTATGGAACTTATCATTTTTTCCAACATTCTGCTTGATCGACCGTTCCTTAGCTAACTCTGAATCCTTGAATTTCATGAAATCGTCCCAATGAGCACTTTGCTTCTCTAGATTTCCCTCGAATACTGGAGTCTTCCTTCCTCCCTTGACGCACTTGTCCCATTCACGATTGTTGTGGTTCTTGAATGCAACCGCCATCTTCCTAAGAGCAGCGTCCTTGACTTTCTGCTCATCTTCTTCTGTGAAATGATCTGGTAGGGTGAAATGTTCCATGAGAGTATTCCAAAGCAGACTTTTTTGTCTGTCATCGACAAAAGTAACATCTGCACGTGGCTTTGCTGGCTTTCTCCATTCTTGAAGGGAGATCGGGAGTTGGTCCTTCACAAGAACTCCGCACTGACGAACGAACTTGTCCGCAATCTTCTTAGGCGCTAATGGTTCGCCATTAGGTCTGATTGCCTCGATATTGTACTTTACGCCCTCCTTCAACAATTTGTTCCGGCCTCGTTTCGTCCTTTTGCCTGAAGATTTGCTCGATCCGGATGGCTGAAAAAAGAAAGACCGATTCGTTAATATATCTTCAACTCATTTAAAACATGTGAGATCACCAGATGTGCCTGCTTATAGAAATATATATATATATACCTCGCCGGTCTTTGTTGTTTCAAGATCAACATTTTCTTCGTCATCAACGTAGTTCATGACTTCATCAATTAGGTCGTCGCGATCGAATATCATATCACCCTCTCCGGTGTTGTTTAGAAATTCGGAGCCGTCATAATCTTCTTCATTCTGATCATCATCTGGCCCGCGAGGATGGCATATCATATCGAACAGGGTCTATTCTCCCTCTCTGCCGGTATTGTCCGCCATAGCTTTTATTTAACTAATCCAAAAGAAATATAAAACAATTAAGTATTCAAAATACATCGTCTCAAATAATAGATATAATCTCGAATACACCGTCTCGAATAATATATAATCTCGCATACATCGTCTCGAATAATATATAATATCGAATACATCACTGGCTAGGTAGTTAATAAAGATCGAATACTACAGAAGAATCTAGGACACTCGCGGTTCCTGCGGCGCGGGCGGTGGACACCCAAAGAGAAAGAACCCTCACAGGATCATAGCTGAAGTGAGATCCCTGAAGAAACTGCCAGGTATTGGAGAACATGCCACCCTCTAACGCAACCATGTAGCGATGGACGTGCTCGTCCTCCTCCCTGACGCGGCGACGTACCACCTCCGGCGGGGCCGGCTCCCTGCGCACCGAAACTGGCACACGCGAATGCCACCAAACGAGATCAGGGTCGACGACGGGACCGGGGGCCGGGTTCCTCATCAAGCGGCGCGCCCCTCCAGGCAGCACCTCCCAGTGCCAGCCTGGCGGAGCCCAGTCCCGGACATGGGTCAGCCGGACGTCGTCGCGGACGGGTCGACGGCGAGGATGCGGGCCGGGCATCGTCGAGAACAAATACTAGCTATATGCCCGCAAAAAGTAACATTTTTTTAATGATTGGATTTTGATAACTAAAATTTCTAACATTTATATATAACTAACCTTTCTATAACATTTCTAACAATGCTATATAACTAACATTTCTATAACATTTCTAATATTTCTATAACTAAAAAACAGAAAAAACATTATAACATTTCTATATATATAACTAACATTTGTATAACATTTCTAATATTTCTAGAACTAAAAAAAATCTAACTTTTTTATAACTAATACTATATGCAAACATAACATTCTAAATTTCTATAACTAAAATTATAAGAAACTAAAAAAATCGATCATCGTCTAACAGTTTGAAAGTTAATCTAATTCATCTAGCTAAAACTAACATTTCTAAAATTTCTAACATTTCTATATAACTAACATTTCTATATACTGTTTAAAATTAATCTAATTCATCTAGCTAAAACTAAAACTTCTAAAAAACAGAAAAAAAATGTGTGTGTGTGCGCGCGCGCATGTGTGTGCGAGGGGCCGGGGGAGAGGGCCTCACTGCGCGGGCGAGGTCGAGGCGAGCTGGTCGACTGGAGGACAGCGGCTCGCTGGCGCCTGTCTCGGCCCCGGCGCTGAGGAAGACAAGAAGACCCTCCTTGGCGTGCGCCGGATGCCCGCCGCCGCCGGCCAGAGATCCCAACGCCGCCGCCGCCGGCTCTCTCTTTTCTTCACAAGTGTGTCGTGAATTAACTCAAGAAAAATCTTCACGCCATTTGGCTTTTCTGTACCTTTAATAATATAATAGGGCACTGGAGAGTAAAATGTAGCAACAAAATTTGTCCTGAAACTAGTATCTACTGCCTCCATCCCCTATCGGAGCCGGTTTGACCTTATCGATGACAATGGAGAAGTATTCATGCACGTGTCCCTAAGGACCAGCGTCCTAAAGCTGAAGTCGTCATTGTTGAAACCTTGACTAGTTCTGAAGCATCTGACACCAAATCTCGGCACACGACGAAAAATCTTAACCTCACCACACCAAGAAGACGGTACGAATCTACGCCGAAGCTCCGTTCGACTACGTTCAGATAGACGAACTCGAGGAGATTCAAAGTCCGGAACACAAACTCGGAGAAGAAGCGCCGCCATCCACCCGAGCGCCGCACCTACGAGGACTAAAAAACTCTAACCTAAACTACTAACCGAAGCGGAGGCACCGGGATTCCTCTCCCGCCAACGACCGTTGGAGCGGCAGGCACCGGGATTCCCCTCCCGGGCGAAGTCTATTAAGAAGAGTTTGGCCTAACCGCCAAGAGATGGAGGAGCCAAGGGATTCTAAACTATCTATCTATCTACATATCTACATATCTAATAAAAACACAATACGAAACAAAAATAGAAAAAATAGGCTAAAATTCTCACAAAAATCAGGAATATTCGGCCGTTTGATTTAGTAAATAATGAACACAGCACCATCGCAGACAAATCTGCAATCGCCTGTTTTGCGGCAGCTACCGTTGTTGCGACTATCTCAGTCAATTTCTTCTCAACCGCAATCTCAACCTTCTTGTCGATGTTTTTTTCAGTTAACCTTCGTCTTTTCTTTCTTTCCTCCATGGTCTCACGGTAGTACTTCTTCCACGTGGCGCCGTCTCCGACACCGTGCACGCGTCCATACGATGGTCGAGTCTCCACCGGGAGTCCTTTCAATATGTTCAACGCCCGGTTGAATGGGGTGTCCCACTTGGGCCTCGCCAACGCCTCAGACGGTTAGTTGCTTTTGTCCACAATCATGTGCTGCTCTCTCTACAAAAGGAACAAGGATCGTTTACAAATATGACTAAACATGCAGTCGAATTGATCAGAAACTAAAATTACCAGCAGTCTCATGAACTCTGTCGTGACCGGGTCCGTCTCGAAAACCTTCTTGAATGGGTCCCAATGGTGATGGGCCCTGGGGACGTCACGCTCCTGCGGGACGGTGAAGTCCGCCAAGGGGTCTGGGATGCCCAGACTTTCGCGTTCCATGTCCTCCTTGGCCTATATGGACCTCTTCCCGCCGTAACCAGGGCTTCCGAGGTGGTGGGATCCCATGTTCCTCTCTTGAAGCCCCTTCATGTACCTTGACTTCTTTTTGGCAGTTTCGGCCTCGCAAGCCGCCTTGAATTTTTGAAACTGCTTTTCCGTGATTGTCGGATTATTCTTTACAATCTCGGAGTAGGGTTCCTTTTTCTTGACGATCTGATGTTTCACCCTTGCTTTCGAGGTTGCCAACGCGTCGCTAAACTTGGTCATGGCGTGTTTGTTTATCTTCTTCATTGACGGGTCTTTATCTGGACTTTTATAATCCTTTTCATTCCGGCCCGGGAACAAGAATATCTAGTGCAGCTTGTTTAGGAGGGATGGCCTCATATTATTTATCTTTTGTAGTTTCTCATCGTTGATGGTGGCGGTTCTCCATAAGATGCAGCCTATTTGATTGCCATATTGTGCTCTAAACTACCTTTTGCTCTAGACTATTTTTTGCTCTAAAATGCAGAGAGAGAGGAGGGGTGGGGGCTTACAGAGAGGGGGAGAGACGGTGGCGGGGAGGTGCTCGGCGACGGAGGCAGGGGCGGGGAGGGCTGGCTCGGGCAGCGGCGGTCCTGGGCGGGCTCGGGCGGCGGTCAGGTCGAGGGCGGCGGCGGTCAGGTCGAGGGCGGCAACGGTGAGGTCGAGGGCGGCCTCGAGTGGCGGCGGTGAGGCTGAGGGCGGCCTCGGGCGGCGGCGGTGAGGATGAGGGCGGCCTCAGGGGGAGAGGGTGAGGTTGCGTGCGTCGGCGTCGGCAGGAGACGCCGGCGAAATGTGGCGACGGTGAATTGTGGAGACGACGGCGAAGTGGGGTGAGTAATTTGGGGGAGAAGTGGTGGCCGGGGGAGGGAAACCGCTGGTTAAGTGAAACGTAACGGTAGCGCAAACACGAGTTAGCTATAGCGTGTTTCAGTAAACGCGCTACTGCTATGCCTTTCTCCTTCTTTTTTTCCTTTTTCATTTATTTTTCTTTACATTTTTTCCTTTCTCCTTTTTCTATTTCTTTCATTTTCATTTACTTTTCTATTTTTCCCTTTTTTTATTTTCGTTAGCAGTAGCGCCTTAAACCTAAACACGCTGCTACAACAATATTAGCGGTAGCGTGGTTTTTATAAGACCGCTACTACTATGTGTAGCCTATTGGCTTAGTGTGTGGGAATTTTAGTAGTAGCGCTTTTACCATGAGACGCGCTACTGCTATGTATTTATCTGTAGCGCGTTTAGTCTTCACGCGCTACTGATATCTAGCAATAACGCGCTTTTTTAACAAGGGCTACTGCTAAAGTTCTGTGTATAAGGTTTTCCCTAGTAATGTGGGCCTTTGGTCCCAGTTCGTGTTGAACCGAGACTAAAGGGAGGGGGGACTTTTAGACCCCACCCTTTAGTGCCGGTTCTAGAATCGGTACGAAAGGGCCTTACGAACCGGTGATATAGTCTAGTTCTGCACTAGTGTGTGTTTTGACACGGGGATAAGGAAACAAGAAGAACCTTAAAATTACGTCCATAGTCAAGTTCTCATGTCTCCCCTATGTAACCATAATATGTGTCCTTTTCCATAGATCGGACGAGAGCCGACGGGGGCGGATATCAAAACCATGGAACTATATAATAACAAACAATAATACAAGTAAGAAAATTATACAAGTAGCTATCTAAGTTTATATACATGTAAGAATTTTTTTCTTTTTAAGAAAAGATAAGAACAAGAGTCTCAGAGCATCTCCAGCCGCGCCCCCAACAGGCCCTCCCCAGGCGTTTTTGCCGCGCCGGCGCCGAAAAAAGGCCCAGTCGCGCCCCCGGAAGCCCGTTTTTCGCCGGCTCGGGCCAAAACTGGTGCCGGCGGACCCAGGCCGAACCCGGCGCCCTGGGGGGCGCTTGGGGAGCCGGCACAAGCGAAAAAGGCGCGTGGGTCCGCCCTGTCTGCGACCCGAGGGCCTTTTCCCGCCGTTTCTTGACGCTTTTCCCTCGCATCCCTCCCGCTCGCTCGCCTTCCTCCCGCCATTCCCGCCCTTCCTCCCGCCAAACCCCCTCCCGCTCTCTTCTAGTCGCCGCCATGCTGCTGAAGAATTATGCCATGCCGCGCGCGGCGGCAACTGCGACCGGCACCGTGGCCCAGCCGAAGCAGAGGAAGCCGAGGGCACCGCCATCGAAGCCACCGGGCATGTCGAACGCCGAGTGAAAGGTGGAAGTTCAGCGACGCGACGCAGTCACCGACGACCGGCGGAACAGGGCCATCGCCAAGAAGGCCCACGACAACGCGGCGCGCGCGGCGGCCTCCTCATCCGCCGACCACGCGGGGATGATGAATCCACCCGTCGTCAGCCATGCCCAGTACGCGCCCTGGGGACAGCAAGGCGTCGGTTCTCCATGGGGATCGTCGTCGCCCGGCTACGCCGATGGCGACGTGCACGGTGGGTTCAACCCAAACGTGACCTTCCCCCATGGCCACCCCGCGACGCGCACACCCTCGCCCGCCTTTGTCGGCGTGCAGTACCCTCCATACAACTACTCGTCGCCCGCCTACGCGTCCACGTCGACGCCCCATCTCCGCCATGGATCGCTGCCCTTCTCCCACCTCGGCGACACCGACGACACAGGAGCAGACATGGACAACATCATCGCGACAGGTTCGACCGCGGCCGCCTCCCGGGTTCGCCACCCAGGACGAGGTGGTGGATCTCAGCGGCGGCATGGAGGCCGAGCTCAGCTACGTCTACGGCGAAGAAGTGCAGGATGCGCAGGAACCTGAGGAGGAGGAGGAGGACGAGGAGGAGGAGGAGGAGGAGGAGGAGCCGGCTCCTGATCCGACGAAGGGGCGCAAGAAGAAGAAGCGGGCGGCTAGGACAGGCGAACCGCACATCAAGTGGACGTCCAAGGAGGAGGAATGCCTCGCCGAAGCATGGAAAGTCGTCTGCCTCGACCCTACCACCGGCACGAACCAGAGCTTCGAGACGTACTGGGAGTGCATCAAGGCCGAGTTCGACGAGCGGAAGCCCGTCGACCCCTACTTCAAAGGCGTCTACATGCAGCGCGGCTCCAAGGCGATGGCGAACCATTGGCGGCGTATCCAGGGGGCGTGCAACAAATGGCATGGTATCGTCGAGGAGGTCGCGGCTCGCCCGGAGAGCGGCGCCAGCGTTGAGGATCAGGTACGCACGCCGTTCGCCCGCCTCTCTTCGTCGTCTATGCCCGCCAACAGTTTGTTCCTCCGCACAGTTGCTCCGCATGTTCGGCATGTATCGGTGTGACAACCTCGACGCCGACTTCAAGTACCTCCACGTCTACAAGCGCATTGACAAGTGCGAGAAGTGGGCGGGAGTCCGACGTACCCTCGACAAGGCCAAGGAGACATACAAGCCGGACGCGACGACCCCGGGCGCGTCAGAGGGGCGGCCGGACGGCCACAAACTGGCCAAGAAGGGGAAACACACCGACGCGGCAACCGCGCGAGTACATGAGTCCATCGAGCATTGCCTCGCCGACGCCCAGGCCCGGGCCGTCCTGCGTGAAGAGAAGACCGAGGCGCGGTGGCCGTCGTTGATGACGAACAACGCCATCAAGCTCGACCTGCTCCGAACCAACGTCAACCTACTCCGGACGAACGTTGCCGCTAAGAAGAGGAACACCGACATGGCTTTTCTGATGGGCGGGGCGGACATGCTCCAGAGCAACGACGAGCAGCTCAAGGCGTGGTACATGACGGAGCGCGGCCTCATACTGAACCAGCTGCAGACGACGCCGACGACGCCAGCTCCCGCTCCTAGGGCCACACCGATGCCAAGCCCGAACGACGCCTCTACATCGCCACCCAGCAGTACCGAAGCCGCGCCGACACAGCCCAGCACCGAAGCAGCTCCGACACCGCCGAGCCTGCACACGCCGACTCCGCCAACGCCTGGAGTCGACCCTGCCGAGTGATTCGTTGCGCACATGAACTTGCGGCGCTCTGTTTTTTGTAACGCCAGACTTCATCCGATCGCCGGATTTGTGGCATCTTTTGTGATCGGGAACGACCTAGTTCAAATTTTCCGCATCCTGGGGCCGGCGCATGGGGGCGTGACTGGGAGCTAGGTCGCCCCCAGGGGCCGAACTAGCGTCAGCATGCCCCCAGGCCGCTCTATTTAGGCGCCCTGGGGGGCCGAACGGCTGGAGATGCCCTCAACACGGTGGTGCCGACGACGAGATCGGCGCGGGCGATCGACGACGGTGAGGATTGGGAGGGTGAGGATGGGGGCGGGACGGGCTTGGGGGAAGAACAAAAGAGAAGAAAGAGAAAGCAAGTGTGACTTGGGCACTTCATATCATGTTTGTTTTGTGTGAACTCAAGTGACATCATGCTCTCAGGCATTTCATCGAACACCTCATGTGCATAGGAAGGGAGAGCAAAGTAGCAAACACCTCGCACCTTCTATGAGCCAAAAACGGAGAACAATGCGAGCAGATGTGAGGATATATATAGGCATTTTTTTAGTCATGGTTGGTGTCACCAACCGGGATGAAAGCACCCATTTGAACCGGGACTGATGTCTGTCGAGCCCCGGCCGGCATCCTAGCCGCTCGAATCAGTACTGATGCGGTCCCAGCTCGTAATGCGACCGAGACTATTGCTCTGATTTGGCTAGAACCAAAGCACGGTTTTCTATTAGTGACAGGACATGTTTCGTCGGTGTGTCTATAATTCTGCCGTGCTGTGTACATTTCTAGCTACTGGTAGATTGAATTGACCAGCCGGCCGGAGAAGAATCAATCATGCCAGCTTTTGCTAGCTCTGCATCGGATTGTCTTGGAAGCAAATCGAGCCAGGTCTTGCAGGACCTCCTCTCGCCACTAAGTACTCAGCGGCGTCAGGGTTGTGGCTACAACCGACTCTGCTACACCTTCTTGAACTCAAATTTACCCTAGCACCAAGTTGTCATAACTCCTAGTGTCTGGTGTACCTTTCGGTCGTTTGCAGCGGCCGCGTGCTCTAACTACTGGTTGTCAACAGCGAGGGCGTGCTCAAGCCCGCTGTTGAGTTATTACCTACATTGGGGTGGCTATAATTGCATTGTGTTTGTGTGCAGTTCTAGCTAGCAGTAGATGGAATGGGCCAGCTCAACATGAATTGTGTAGGATTGTCTCAGAAGCAAATTGAGTCAGATCTTGCCGCAAAGTACTCGACAGCGTCAAGCTCGTGGCTAAGTCGGGCTCTGCTACACTTTCTTGATCATGAGTGTACTATAGCACCAGGCGAGGGCATGCTCCAGCTCGTAGTCGGGTTCTTGCCTACATTGGACCCTGCAACCTGCTTATAGTCAGGTGGGTGTTCCTCTTGTTCCCGATGCCTCCAACTCCCAAATGGTTGTAGTTTCACAATTCTCATCTATCTCGTCTTCTAACTCCTCTGCGTTTCCTGTCTACAATCTTTTAACACTAGCAAAATGTACTCATGTTATTCTAGAACTAGCTAGTTTGCTTATGTTTGTGTTGAATATATATATCCATGCCACAGGAAATACATTGGATGAAAGCACATGGGTGCTACACTCCCTCTTTCTGTCCCGTGTCCCAACCACACACATGTGCTAGCTAGTACGCATCAGGGATGTTAAAAAACATATTTTGTTTTTAATTCCTGGTAAATGCACTGTGGCAAAGGCATGCCAGATCCTTGTTTTAGTACTCTGAGTTACTCAGCCCTTATTGCTGCTTAATTAACTTCAGCATGCACCTGCTATATATGCCCATCTAGCATTGTGCACGCATCAAAATGCATCTTCTCATCAGAAACAAAAACAAAATCCACATGGTATGTAGTCAGTCTCGCATGGGGAAGCAATAGTGCTTTTATTCCCATGCATTTCATTTGTTATTGTGTCGACATTGCATACACTAAAGTCAAGTACTGCAAAAATATGGTTTTAGGCTTAGGTCCGGGAGGCAAGGCAATAGGAAAACCACCACTGCTTCCCTGTGAAGTACTCCCTTGGATAATTGTTAGAGACCACTTTGTCCAGTAATTACTCCATTAACATGTGGTTTATGTGACACAAAATTGATCTGACCAGATCCATGTCCTTCTAGAGACCATGTATTAATAGAGAAATTGTTAGTCAAAGAGCTGTCCTAGCCAATCAAAATATGCATAAATATTGGACTAAATAGTGTAGTGACCAAAGTTATAATTAGAGACCTTGCAAATGTCGAAAATGACATCATCATTATGCAATTTGATAACCTGCGTCACCTTTCTCATTGACACTACTTTGTCAAGAATGACCAATGTATACTCTATTTTATTTCAGTGTATTCTCTTCACATTAAAGCCACACTAATATCACTCATAAAGCCATGTGCAGCTACTTAATTGTCATTCATGATATATGCCAAAGAGAAAGATGGAGTGTCATTAAGCATACAATTCTCCATGACCAGTTGTGGCAAAATAGTCACCACTACCACATGTGAAAATGACGCTGATTCATGGGGGTCGTCATTCAATGGTCATATTTACAATACAAGACCATAAATGCATTACAGAAAAATATTTCATCAATGATTATTCAACTCTGAAGATGGCTGCCATTCACACCTCAAAGAATATTTCCATCAAATATTAGAAAAGTGTGATGGCTTACATCTGGTGATCTTAGTCATATCTAGTGTGTTCTGCTAACATGGACAAAATAAAGCATCTATGGAATGAAATAATAGATTCAGTTGGTTGTGCACTGGAAACAAGAGACACCGTAGAAAAGATGATGATTATTTTGTCACTTTGTTACTGTGATGTTCATCCTCATCTAAAAACATATCTCTTATACCTCAGTATGTTCACAAAAGGATCTACTATTACGACGAAGGACCCGATAAGGAGTTCGATTCCTGAAGGATACTTTCATGGAGAAGATATGTAAGTACATTAGTTAGGAAAGAGGTGTTTTTAATGAGCTCATGAATAGAAGTTTGATCCAACCTACGAAGACGGAACAGTATGGTAATGTTAAAACTTACAAGATATCAAGTTCATGATACAGTCATGGACTTCATCATATCCAGGCCAATAGAAGAGAACTTTGTTACACCTCGGGGTGCAAGTGGGATGACGTGCGGGCCTCCCACATATATAACACCGCGTATGTCCACATAATTATGTGGGATTATGCGGGCCGCCCGCTTAACACCAAATATCGTTCACGCTTGTCGCATGCCCATTTAAGCTACTCACAACAATGTGCCGCAGGCTACATGGTACATGCACGCATCCGCTCAAGGACACCAGTTCATGTCCGTATGGACGCATTGGATTTCTCAGAATTATAGAAATCAATCGCTTAACAGTAATCCTTCATCACGATTACAACATTAGCACCACTTTCTTGCATACATATCAACAAGTAAATGGCACATAATTGAATCTCTTTTACTAATTTCTTCAAGAATTATTTAACATCAGCTTGCAATCCTTGCCCTCAACTTCTTAAATTTAACTAGCCATCAGCTTCAATTCAGTATAGAATAAGTTAATAACAAAAAAAGGATAGGTTAATAACAAGTTTACTCACATTAACACTTGCATGCAAAAGGAAAAATGATCATACCCATAACTCACTTGTTCAGTTTTTCAGAAATAACTGAACTTAACAATGTACAGTTAGTAGCTTTATGCATTACCAAGACAAAAAAAAAACATAT
This sequence comes from Secale cereale, assembly GCA_902687465.1. Lineage (NCBI taxonomy): Eukaryota > Viridiplantae > Streptophyta > Magnoliopsida > Poales > Poaceae > Secale > Secale cereale. The sequence continues at coordinate 889,439,353 of LR738712.1, read as the reverse complement.
TTCTGTCAAAATTTCCTCATTGTCTAAATGTTAACAGCGGCAAGAATTAAGTTATGTCTCAATAATTTGTCTAATTGATGCATTATTAGTGATGTTGAGCATAGCCAATTTACTCTTACACAAGGCCATTACTAAAGTTAACAAATGGACCATAACTTGAAGCTTGATGTGCTTCCTACCTACTCAGAAAACACAATGAGCAGTCCTTCAATGTTTCAAGAAATGAGATCCTTTCATAGTGCCCACCCTTTCAATATATTGCAGTATCGGTAAAATATGGATACTTACAAGTATACAGTTACATACAAAAGTAAATAAGAAATAAAATCCCTAACAGTAAATGAGTATGAGCAAACATATAAGAAAGTTACGACGGCGCTACTACCTGTTTTAACACTACTGCACACAAAAGTTAGCCACTCCTTTGATGGTTTATCATTACAGATTACAATTTGTTTGCTATTGTGAAATGGTACCAGAATTGTGCAGTACACCGATCTGGTACTCTTTAAAAAGAGCAGCAGTGTGCCTTGTTTCTGATGATGTTGGTCCAGTGCAAATTAATAATGGAATGTCCTAGCTAGTGGTGATTATCAGGGGAATACAGCTTGCTTTGAGGACTAATATCAACATAAATTTGAGGAACAGAAGGCTCCTGCTCTTATCTTGGGGAGCATGTGGTGATTTCTTCTACCTTCATTTCAGAAAGCAACTTGAGACCTCAAATGTAAATTTCTCAACACAATCACTAGGAAGAATAGTAAACATCGGTGCTACTACAGATATAATGTATGCTTGTGTGCCATCCTCTGTCATTTCCTCAACTTCAAATCACAAGTTCATCATTACAAGACGCAATCATCATTCATCAGGCAAGTCCTTAGCATTGCTAGCACAACAGTGAAAAAACAGAATTGCTTACCGTGTTCTTCTGGCTCATTCATTCGTGAGGATGTGAAGCTCGCGGTGGTGCGGCGGACCGGGAGGATGCGTGGTGTCGGAGCTCGCGGCGGCACCCTAATCCTCACGGCAGAATGTGGACAGAGGTGGGTTTCGTGGGAAAGCCCACAAATCCCACATAATTTTTAACACGGTCCATGGGTGTCCACGTACACGAATTAGTGGGCTAGGGAAGTGGGTGCCGCGGACAGCCCGTGTCCACCTGCAGCCTGAGCTGCTACGATTGAAGCTTTGTTCATCTGATTTGGCTTCTTTTTGCCACCATGGTTCTGCCTGGTAGAATGAGGGATGTAGGAGGGATCCTCTGCCTTTGCCATGCAAGAACAGGAGCCTCAAATTTTCAGTTTTTACTGTCACATGGCTGATTCTGGGTCTCAAGATGCAAGCATGCAGGATGTTAGATATGGCACGTTATAACTAAAGGAAAAATTAGACCAACGCCCCGCGGCATTATTATTGAGAAGGAAGGTGTGAGACACAAAGTTTTAGATTCGCGAAATAAATTTTGCCCCACAGGTTTTAACTTGGGTCTGCCAAGGTAGAGAGCCGTGCTATTGCCACTGGGCTCGATGCCCATCCACATGGCACATTATAATAACTAGTATAAATATGGTGGATGTAGCTTCCCAAACATCAAGTTACTCCCTTTGTATCCAAATATATGTCCTTTTTTGGTACAAAGGGAGTATCAAAAAACGTCTTTTATTTCAGATATCTTATCTGGCCGACGTTCGTTGGGAGAGCATTGCATTTTCTGGGACGTTGATAGTTTTGAGCCTTCTGTTTTTTTTTTTGCGAGAAAACTTCCGATATATTCATCTTTTTTTTTTTGCGAGAATACTTCCAATCTATTCATGACAGTTTTCAACCTTCTTTCCATAAAATGTCATGTTGTACCATCAAATTCTGAAATATTTTTTTT
>LR738712.1:889381799-889432733 GCA_902687465.1 Secale cereale | reverse complement strand
CTCAGGGGCCCTATTCAGTGTTCATGCTCTGTTTCCTCTGTTTTTGTTCTTCAGTTAACATAGTACACACCCAAATTCAGTTTCTAGTAAAAAACAAAATTGGGCTGCCGAATAGATGTTTGGCCGTGAGAAAATGGGCCATGAGAAAATAACCATGCCCAAGACGAGCCCACCCGTGTAGGGGCACCAGCCCACCTCTAACTTCGGCAAATAAAATGTTTCTTGTTTTGTGTCTCTAAAAAAATGTTACTTGTTTTTACTTTGGCCTTTTTCTTGCACTAAATTTTGTGATGGATCATTTTTTGATGCACTAAAACTAAATGTTACTTGTTTTTATGCATGTCTACGGTTCCATGAACGAAATGAGTTGCATGCTTGCATGAAGTAAATTAGTTTGCATTTCCTAGTTGCATGTCCATGGTTTGGCCAATATTTTGAGGGCAAGATGGTGTGTCTGGTGATTGGGGTGTAGCAACCCGGGCCCGTAGCAACCCATAGCAATACATAAATCACAAACCATAACAATCTATAAATAATAGCATGAAACACTAAATATATATATAGTAGCATAACGATTGCAAGACATAGTTTTACGATAGCCTTACAACTCCACGATAGCCTTACAACTTAAAATACTAATACAACTTAATAATAGTAGCATAACGATTACAACCTTAAAAAACTAATACGATAGATATATAGCAAGCTACATACATCGGGGGCACCAAACGCGGGTTCTTCTTCGGGTTCTCTTCTTCTCCTCCTCCTCCGGGTGAACAACGCCACTTCGCTCCTCCGGGCACCGCCCTTCAATCCTCCTCGTTCTTGATGGGGTACGGGAGCGTGTGCATCACACCGTTGTTGGGGAAGATACTGTTGAAGTCGGTGAAGATATTGTAGGTGGTGAAAGCTATGAACTCACAACCAACCCAATACGCTCGCCCGAGGAGGTGGAAAGCATCGAAAGGGTTAGTGAACGTGGCGAGGAGCCCAACCAACGCCGTTGTGATTGACCTCCTCAACATGGTACATCCGAGGAAGAACTCCGTTAACTCCCTTGCGCCCCTCCACCGTGAGATCGCCCAAACCCTAAGGGTTTTCTCTACATACACTCCGGCCGGGTAGAGCATTTCCGGCACGGTTGGGGGGAAGCGGTAGGTGGGGCCGTTGTACTGCATGGTGGCGGGGTGGCTCGAGGGCTCGATCGGGTTTGATGGAGAAGAAGGAAGAAGGAGGGCAGAGGAGGCAGAGGATGGGGTATGGATGAGGAGGGAGAGGAAGACGATAGTGCCCAGCTTAAATAGCCCAAGTGCGACGTGGTTTCACCCCGTAGAATTAATGGGCGGGCGGCGTTTGGTGGCGCCCCATGAAGTGTGTAAACGATCGTGGGAAACGGGCAGTGCCGCTTCTGTGCCACCGGTCGCAGGTCAAGGGGGAAGGGCTCACGCACGTGTCTGTGCCATCGTGGGTCAAGGGGACACGCCTGCCCCGTTCTCGGCGTGTGCCGCCCCTGCATTCATGTCGTAGCCCATTAAATTGCCCTAGGGCTTTGCTAGAGGGCACCGATCGGTCGATGGTTGACGTGACAACAATGGACGCCTTCATTTGCACCACACGCATTGCACCGTTGGCTTTTTTGGTTGTCTTCATCGGGGTCTGGCTGTTGCATTGTGACCGGGTGCTTGCTTTGATGCGACGCTGCATCGGTTCTAATGGTAGGCATGCGACAGCTTACTGCGTCGATAGGGGTGGCGGAGCAGGGCTACTACGTCGAGGGCATGCATGCAACGCTGGAAAGGGCACTGCGTAGGCTTGGTCCATGCACCGCGTCAACTCGTGTCGTTGGATTGAAACGAACGATCCTGATGCCCCAACGAGAGAGGTTGATCCAAACCCCACCGATTCAACCAATCAGCGCGTCTCATGCGGATCGATGCACACTGTAGCTAACCCTAGCACCTGATCTCAACCGTCCACGCACAACGATCGACGACCCGGCAGTGTGCGGGGATTTGAGGGGTTTTGAGGGGTTTGGAGAGGGGTTTTGACTGCTTAGGGTTGAGCATAACTAATTCAAAAAAAATCAAAAATATATAAAGCTTGCGCACATAGTCTTATTATGTCGTATAGTAACGAGAAAAAAATATAAATATGGTTTACATACATTTTTACGAAAAATCCTTCACAAAATTGTCATTCCTCGAACAATGTAGTATGGAGTTCAAGGGAGAGAGTAGTGGGCACCCGAGAGTAGGTGGGGTTTTGAAAATGAAAAGTGTGAAAACCTCACCAAAACTTCATTTTGGATTGACTAAGAAAGATCTTAACTTACTTTTCTCATTTCCATGTTTTAAACTTGTTTTATATATAATTTTCTATTAAACCTTGTTTTTTCAAAAAAATGAAATAATAGAAAATTAATTCAATAAATAGTGAGACTTTAGATTTACACTATATAGGTAGAATAGATGTGTAGGAAAATTATTTGGCTGGTTTAGACAAGGTGCCAAAAAAACTTGCTTAAATATGAGGCCGTTTACCCTACCTTTAGAGGTCATTTGAAACAAACTTTTCATGACTATGAGTTCAACTTACCAAAAGGGATCGCAATGATCAGCAAGCAAACATATTTCAGTTGAGGTACTTTAGATTGCATTAAAACATCAATACCCCATCCCTAATTCAAATTTGAGCCCAAATTTGAATTTAATTTGAATTTTATTTGGCTGGTTTAGACAAAGTACCAACACACAAGTTCGAATAGAAATACGGGGATACATAGTGACTACCAGTACGCACCAATTTACAAATATTATTACATGCCCCAAATTTTCAAACTGTTCTCTGTTCTACCTCTTCCTACCACGTCGTGTGCCCTTCTTAGCCTTAGCACTTCTTGTTTTTGGTTTTAGTACACACACAAGTTCACTGATCATCTTGGTTTTCTTCACTGGTCTTTTCAACACCTCACCAACACCCTCGTGATCAGTGTCTTTAGTCTCAATATTGACAATAGTTTCAGTTTCTTCGGTGTGTACCTCAACATGGGCTTCTTCAGTCTAAACCTCGACACCCTGCCTTGAAGCCATCAATGCAAGGCTTTAAAGCCATAAAAAACCTTAGAGAAAAGCACTCTTCCATCAAGTGTTACCTCAGTATCTATCTCCACAACACTGCCAGGTGACCTTTTCTCCACCTCTGCTTACAAATTATAAAGCATCCTAAAAGTATTTGCCCAGTCACCTTATAATTGTTTCATTGCCCTTTGTTTTGCCTTCCACACCGTGTTATACTTCACCTTAATGGGGTATTGCTTTTCCAAGTCTACTTTAAGTTTTTTTGCAGTAGTGTTAGGTTTCTTGGCTAAAATAGGAGTGATCTTTTCTGCAATCGAAACTTGTGATGTCATGGTTGATACTCTCTATGAACTTGTAATACAAGTATGTTGGTGTGGGATTTGATTCACCCTAATGGTACTTCCATCAGGTTGGCGTCTAGCAGATATGTACCACTTGCAAGGCCTGGCACTTCCATCAAAACCTCTACATCTTGAATAAAACTTCTTTCTATCAGTCCACTTAGTCTTGGCATCAAACTCATGTTTGACTGCATAAGTCTTGAAACACATCCTAAACTCATCCATGTTTGGGAATAACTTCCCCACTACAATAACAGGGTTTTCCTTGTCATACACATTTACCAACTCATCATCATGTGCATCATCTACATCATCTGCATCATCTTCCATCAGCTGTCCATCCACATCTTCAGTTCTTTCTCTGTTAGCATTAGTATCAGTAGGCATACTAGATTCACCATCCTTCTCCTCCTTATCTTCATCAGCTACTGGAATGCCAATTTTTTTGGCCATATCAATGTCATCCATTGGTGCAATGACTAAATCAGTTGGGTCATTTAATTCTACTGAATTCCAATCAACAGAAACAACCCTTGCAACACCATAGAGACCTCTTCTCAATCACCTCCCTCAGGTAATACTGTCACTTCACCTGCACAAATGGGCATAATCTGCCTCTCTGAAGCCCAATCATCATCTACCATCTGTGAAGCTAATTTTGAGGGCACATATCCAACCTTAGAATCTGATTTCAGATCAACAAGCTCTGCATGAAACATAGTCTGTTTGGTTGTCCAGCGATCTTGTCGATCGATTTCATCAACCATCTCTTCACCATCCTCAATTCTCGCATACTCTCCTTTCCAATTATCAAACCGTAACAGTGCTACCTCTTGCTCTAGACCCCCAAAAATGATCTCCCCAATTTTTTCAACCACATTCTTCACGGCCTGCACTTCCATGCTCTGTAGTTCTTGGGGATCAATCTCTGCAAAATCAATCTCCCACTTCACAATTGTATCTCTCTCTATGTCCCGCATGCTACCATCACCTAGCTTCGCCTTAGAAGGAAGGAATTCCACAGTGAATTCGAACGTCCGAGCACCATCCCCCCTGTTTGTCAATGGTGGAGCAGTGTGAGCTGAGCTAGCGAGCTAGCGGAAGCAGACGAGGCACAAATCGAAGCACATTAAGGGATTACCTAGTCGATGTTGTTATCTCTGGCGGCTCCATCGCGGTCAGCCCCCCTCCCACCCACCCAAATCTGGATCAAATCGAGCAAAAGAGGGAAACAGAGGCGATGCAGATGTGAGATCTAGCTCGACACAAAGGGGGGTACGCCGGAGGGGAACGGGACAGGGTTCCTGATTCACTTACCACAGCTGCCGCCGTCGCCAAATACGAAAGCTCCGCGCTGCTGTCACCGAAGACAGAATCTCCGGCGCCGTCGCCGGCTCACCGCCGAGAACGAAGAGGAGGGGGGTGGGAGCAACGGCTTCAGACAGGGGCACTACCAAGTGGGACCCACGGGGACACGTTTCACCTGATGCACTGCCAAGTGGGGCCCGTGACTAGATGCACTGCCAAGTCGGACCCACATGTCTTAAACAAAACCTCACTCCCATTGACGACATGTTTAATGGCCCGAGTGGGCCTTGGCTATTTCGGCTTCTGAAATGTAGCACCAGAGCTATTTTCATCAACTACGTCGCACTGCATCCATTGCACCTCAAAGATGTCGCACAGTAGCAAGTGACCCCTTCCTCCTTCTCTGATTGCTGTTGTGCTCATCGCCTGCGCGACAGCTTTCGAAGCCGCATGCCGCCGTTGACTTCCCGCCGAGGGGACGGGCCATGGCCCTCGTCCTCTGCTGCGTCGCCACTTCATCTAGTCCCACCTGGCCCTAGGACGCCGCCAACGCCAACGATGCCATTTTCTCCGCTGCAACGCTCGAGGACAAGCCCGCCTCCTTCGCGCCTGCTCCACATCGCCCCCGGCCCGCTGCCGTGCGCTGCCGCGCCCCCTCTAGCGCGTGCCCGTGCCCGCGCCTGCTCCAGCTCACCCCGAGCCCGCTGCCACCCGAGCCCGCGCATCGAGCTCGACTGCCGGCTCCATCGGGTAGCACAGGCGGGGCAACCTTCTTGCCGACGCGGGCGGGGCGACCTTCTTGGCCAAGCGGGCGGGGTGACCTTCTTACCGAAGACGGCGGGGCAGCCTTCTCGCCAGAGAGGGTAGGGCGGGAGGCCGCGGGCAGTCAGCTTCTCCAGCGTCTCCACCTCCTTGGCGGGCGGCTTCTTGGCCTGGGCCATGGCCTCGAGCTGCGCAAAGTCATCGGGGCCATAGAGGCAGCCCTCGTAGATGGTGCCGATGAAGTCGTTGAGCTATAGGCACCACTCCTGGAAGTTGCGATAGGGCAGGAGGGTCGGCAGGATCTTGTCGGAGCGCACTAAGATCCATGCGTTCATGCCGTGGGCACTGCAACTCCCGCCGTGTGCCCTGGAACGCCACCGGGAGCTCCGACTTCTTGGCCACCAGCAGCTGCACCGTGGAGGGGAGCGACGCGTGGATGCTGCGGAGCTGTGCCCCCGTAAAGCTGTAGCACCAAATGGCTGCGAGGAGCTGGGCCCCCGTGAAGCTGTAGCACCAAATGCCCGCGAGGAGCTGGGCCCCATCTAGTTTGCGCCTGAGTGCCTCCTGGTGTGCCCGCTCCACCCACTGCTAGCTAATGGAATCTCTGTATTCTAGGGCAATTTTTAACTACGAATTACTATGCATGTATGCAACTAAACGTCCGGTGAAAATTGCATCTCGATGCTAAGGCCCCTCATGCAGGCAACCAAACAACTTGCCAACATATGTTTTTTGCTTCATTTTCTCGAAACTAGGCGCTTCTTAGCCTGGCTCGTTTTCGTGCTCTCAGCCGGGCACTGCTGAGAATTGTAACAAAACATGCCCCAAGTTACTCCCTTTGTATCCAAATATAAGACCTTTTTTGGTACAAAGGGAGTATCAAAGAAACGTCTTTTATTTCGGAAATCTTATATGTCTGACATTCGCTTGGAGAGCATAGCATTTTCAGGGACTATGACAATTTTGAGCCTTCTTTTATTTTGCGAGAAAACATCCAATCTATTCATCTTTTTTTGCGAGAACACTTCCAATCTATTCATGACAGTTTTGAGCTTTGTATCCAGAAGATGTCATGTTGTAGCATCAAATTCTGACAACTGTATGTACATAATTAAGGCTAGATATCTAGAACTGAATTCCATAGCAGCTTCAATAGTATTCATCTAATCTGATACTAGGGGAATGATGCAATCAGATAATTTGAACCTACATGATCTGTGTACGAAAATTTTAAGCTGGATGATGCAGTTAACTGGTTGACGGCATTGGCCCCTACATCACTAGGATATTAAAGATATAGGGAAAGGAAGTGTAACCACGTGCCACTATATAATACAAATTCATACGTAAGATGATTGGGTGGAAAAGGTTCACCATCTGACACTAACAACAAACTACACGGTCAATTTGCTGTCCAGAAAAAGTGGAAACAGTACATACAGTAGAGATGAAGGATTAGTCTTTGTAAATGGAGCAAAAACTCGGAAGTCCTGAAGTGAACTTTGTATGTAGCTGGTTGTCCAACTTTATGCAATTAGCCTTTTATGGCATTTGAATGTGACCTACTTCAACTCTCTCTCTCTCTCTCTCTCTCTCTCTCTCTCTGTTTGTGTGTGTACATTGATTTGGGCAACTACTATACAACCTACTGCAAACTCCATATGTAATGGTGGCTGGTGAGATATATAGAACCTTTAGCTACTAGCAGCCATGTCCTTGTTCTCTTAAGGAGTGCTCTAACAGCCATAACTAGTCCGTCGAAAAGACATTGTTTAAGTATAGGCATGGAAGGCAGCAGGAATCTAATCATTTCTGAGGTAATGGGTGTCGCAGAGCAGGCGACACATTGTGCACGCCGGTGCATCCCTTTTACAACAGTCCAGTTTCTTATAAGTACTTGGATCATCTTGTTGTCAGTACTTGCATCCGCAACGATAGTGTTACACTACCTTCGTGCCACTTGTACCAGGTCGCTCTGTCGCACGCGTGCTGTTGGTTAGCGCTAGTGGCTCACACACGATAGCTGTCAGTTGGTGTCTAGTGTTCGCATTTTGGACTGACACGTGGGATCTACTCTTCAACTTTCCGGAGGAGACTTGCAGATGACACAAGTACCATTTATATACACGTTAGTACTGATACAACACAAACTTTTTAATAAAAAGTATGCTTTGAAGGCCGTATACTTTATATGTTTGCAGCAAATACAGGATGGAAAGTGAATACTACGGTGCAAATTTCTGATGGTATTTCACGGTTTTAATCTTGTGGATACATCACACACATGCATACTCCCAGAAGCAAGCAAAAGATAAAAATCCCCACACCGAATACCATTACTATTAGATGGGTGCGCAAACCTTTCAGAAAGAGCTACACTACGCTCATTCCAAATTTCCCACGTGACCATATGGTCAAGAAGGTGAAAGCCTTTCTGTTAGATCAAACACTCTCAGGATGACACACACGCGCGTGCACACACACACACACACACGAGGTGGAACATGACAGGGAAGAGACACCACACACACGAATGCAAGTGAGGCAGTTTTGCGACGCGTAATTTCTCCTTTCCTTTTATTCCTTCATTTTTTTCTCCTTTTATTCCTTCATAACAGAATTGCTGCCCACAATCCGATTTCCCCATGCCATCCCACGGACAGATCGTGGCTAGCTGACTATCTGAACTACAACGACAAAGTAAACGCTACAGCTAGTCTCTCCCATCACGTACAGAATGTGTGTTTATTGTTACAGAATAAACCGAAAAACAAACTTCAGTGCAATGGGGTTAATTTCAGCATTTCACCCCCTTAAACTTACCGAAAATTGGTTTCCCTCCGCTTTGTATTCCAAAGCAAACCACCCCCTTAAACTTGATGCACTGACTTGACCTGTAGCATGCCAATCTTCTTCTTCAACTTCTGAAAGTAACTCTGGGTAGTGCCTTTGTTAAAATGTCAGAATGTTGTTCTTCAGTCCTGACATGTTCCACGGCGCTAGTGTCATGTTCAACACAGTGCCTCACAAAATGGTACCGCACATCAATGTGCTTAGTTCTTTCATGGAATATAGGACTTTTTCGTAGGGCGATCGCTGATTGATTAGTTGTCAACTCTGATCACTGCTCGTTCTATCTCTTGATCAAGTAGTTCTCCTACCAGGCTTGCCAGTGTTAGAAGTAAACCACGAGTACGTGCGAGCGCGGCGTGTGGCAATCCGTGCGTGTGTTGCATGGGCTAGCTAGCTAGTTGGGCACGTCTGTGCGGTGAGGATCATGGCCTGCATGCGCGTGTGAGTGTGCCTCGTAGTACATCTCGTAGGATCAGGTAGTTGGCGATTGTTGCAAAGGAGCCGGGGCGATCCGAGCAGGCCGTGGAATGGGTTTGAGGGCGGCCGGTGTGGCGTGCGGATCGCGCGCACAGTTGGGCGAGATGATGTAGTCTCTGATAGGCTTGGTGGCCGGCCGGCAGGTCGCCGTGGAGGACCGCGGGGCTGTCGAGGTGTGTGTAAGAGTGTGTCTCTCCGTTTGTAATAGTTCATCGAGTTGGAGCTCGACTGGAATAACAAGGCCGTCAACGAGGAAGGCGTTCGTGCGCTAGAAAATTATGTGTTCATCCACTTCTTCTTCCACCTCCGTCCGTGAGCGAGAGAGCAACCTAGGTCTGTGGAAACAACAATTGGTATCAGAGCTGTTTCATCTTGGGTGTCGCCCCCTTGCCGGAGGCGTGCCGGCGGTGGCGGCATTCGTCGACGGCTGCGCGGTGAAGCTCGGGGCCGTGTGTCGGTCTATGGAGGTGCGCGGCACGGCGAGGAGGCCGCGGTGGCTGCGGCGGCACGGTGAGGAGGCCACGGAGGACCTGCGTGGTGGCGGCTTCAACGACACACAACGGCATGGCGGCATGGAGGTGCTGTGCTGTGGTTGAGGCCGCAGCGGTGCAGGGCAATAAGGCGCGGCGGCAAGCCGGGCGCGACCGGTGCGTGTTATGGGTGCGCACTGGACGTGTCGGGCGCGTCGGGACCACGGGCGCGCGTACGAGCGTGCGGTTGACGTTGGGAGGAGGCGTATGTCGCCGTTGTGCTCGAGTCCGTGCTCGAGTTCAGCTACATCCTTCCGGCGTTTCTGGCTGGCGGCTTCCATGGCGGACGCGGAGGCGGCGCGCGGTGAGCGTCTGGTGCAGTCGGGCTCGTCGGGCGCGTCGGGTGCACGCGGGATGAGCGGGACGCACTGGTGCGGTCGGGCTCGTCGGGTGCGTCAGGGGCGCGCGGGACGTGCGAAGCGTGGAGGGACGCCAGGCGTGTGTCGCCGGAGTCGTGACGGAGCACGGTGCGACCGGCGTCGATGCGCCAGGTTGGGTTCGCGGGCTGTATCACGACGACAATGGGAGCAGTAGTGTCAACTCCGACGACGGCAAGGTCGTGGTTTAGGGGGAGTATGTTAGAAGTAAACCACGAGTACGTGCGAGCGCGGCGTGTGGCAATCCGTGCGTGTGTTGCATGGGCTAGCTAGCTAGTTGGGCACGTCTGTGCGGTGAGGATCATGGCATGCATGCGCGTGTGAGTGTGCCTCGTAGTACATCTCGTAGGATCAGGTAGTTGGCGATTGTTGCAAAGGAGCCGGGGCGATCCGAGCAGGCCGTGGAATGGGTTTGAGGGCGGCCGGTGTGGCGTGCGGAACGCACGCACAGCTGGGCGAGATGATGTAGTCTCTGATAGGCTTGGTGGCCGGCCGGCAGGTCGCCGTGGAGGACCGCGGGGCTGTCGAGGTGTGTGTAAGAGTGTGTCTCTCCGTTTGTAATAGTTCATCGAGTTGGAGCTCGACTGGAATAACAAGGCCGTCAACGAGGAAGGCGTTCGTGCGCTAGAAAATTATATGTTCATCCACTTCTTCTTCCACCTCCGTCCGTGAGCGAGAGAGCAACCTAGGTCTGTGGAAACAACAGCCAGCCACACGCCTTGACAAGCAGCAGAGGCTGCAGCAACATACTCGGCTTCGCAAGATGACCGAGCAATGATTTTTTGCTTCCGAGAGCTCCAGGTTACAGGGCACCCCCAAAAAAGAATAATACCCCTGAACTACTCTTCGGATCGTCAATGTCTCCTGCTAAATCACTATCACAGTAGCCCAGCAGTCGAGGCCATTTGCTTTGCGCCTCTTGTAACTGCAGCCGAGGTCCAGTGTCCCTTTTACATATTTGAGGATATGATTCACGGCTCCCATGTGCTCCACTGTAGGGCTTTCCATAAATCTGCTACCAAACCCGACTGAATAACTGAGATCTGGCCCGGTGTGGATGAGATACCTCAAACTACCAACTACACTTCTGTGTTGTGTAAGATCAACATCTTCAGCTTGACTTTCTTTGCTTAGTTTCAGTCTGGGCTCCATGGGTGTGTGAGAAGGGTTACAATTTGACATTCTCATTTTCTCAAAGCATCCGGTGGTGGCGCAGCGGAGGAGAGGGGGTGTGGGAGTTGTCCCGGCGGCGCGGCTAAGGTTTCCCCCAGTGTGTGTGGGTGGGGGGGAAAGGGGGAGTCATCAGATCTCGGTGTAATTAAGTAAAACTTCACAAATTTTGACCAAGTTTGTGGAGAGAACATTTTTACATCCAGGATGCCAAACGAATATCGTTAAATTTATCATAAGATTTGCTTTCACATTTAGCAGGATTAGTGTTTTTTTCCTTTTGTATGATTTGATGAGCCGACTTCTGTATTAGGTTTTGCAGCTCCTGCCGAGCCTTGCTGGGGTAGGGCCAGCTAACAAGCTTGAGTGCTCTTCTTCTCTGCGGCACATGACCCTTCCAGACTTCCAGATCAACAGGCGGATCCTTATTTATTTTTAAGTTCTAGGCCACGCCGATTAGGAAAATGTTAATTATCCTAGTGATTACAGAGAGAGTGACCGCACGCCTCCTCGTTGGGGACACTCTCTGCATGTTGCTCATTATTGGATGCCACATCGCTCATCGCTCACCCTCCTAAATATTAGTTAATTATTGGTTAAATATCAATTGATTTCAGTGTATAAGGTTCTATTTTCTCGTAAAATTCTGGCAGCAGTGAACCAGTAAGCTGGTTGGACGAGCCTATAACTATGGCTTGCCCGGGCATCAAGCTCGGCTCGGCTCAATCCGAGCTCCGAAGTGAGGCGAGCTTCTAGGAACCTAGATCCGAACTTGACTAGCTTAGCTCATTTCCAGGCTTAGCGGGATACCAGTGTTAGGCCATGTACAGTGCCTGATGCTTATAGATTAGGGTTTGAAGAGGTAGCGTTCTGTCTCGAAAACAAGTAATGGTATTTCAAACATAACCATAAGTTTTGCCCGTCTAACGCCTTCCTGGATGAAAATATACTGAGCAGAAGAGAGACCTGAGTACGACACTCTCTAGAACACCTAATGCCTCACACCCTTAATCCTCTCCAGAGCTTAAAAAGAGGTTCTTGACTATTCGATGCTGTGGTTCACCATCGTCGATGAGGAAGAATAATTAGCATGAGAGCATAACTGACAAAAACAATCTCAACATTGAATTAAAGTGAAAATACAAGCTTGGAGCATAAGAAGTAGCAATTCTTTTATTTGGATACGATATCCTGCAACATGCATTGCCGATTACAATGGACTCCTGACTAGCAGCTCAAGCCTAGATAAATAAAACTAACTAACTATGTATAGCATATGAGTGAATTGCAGAAAAGCTCGACATTCAAGGCTAAGGCTGCAGAAACTAAAAACCACTAATTCCGAGGCTATTTTTTTTTTGCAAAAAACACTGCTGGTTGGCGACTTTAGCCCATTTAATGATGATTATGACATGTGGAGCCCGTAAAAGCTGACGTGACGTGGCGTAAAAGCTTATGCGCTCATTCAAATTAGATGTGTCCATGAGACATAGCGGATAAGATGGATATAGAGGTGCATGAGTAGAGTAGACGTTAAGAAGAAATGATGGCAGAGCAAAGGAGACTAACAAAAAAAAAATGGAGCGGCTGGTGGGTGGCAGGGTACATCTACTAGGAAATATTATCACAAATATTATGGAACAAGCACTGTACATATCCCCATTTGTATGCCTGGGCAGAGAGAGCGAGTGCAACAAGCAAGGGATGGTGACCATGATAGATTAGTGATTGATTGGCGCTGCTTCAAGTCGCGGAAAGGGATGGTAATATCATAATTCTTTGCCGTAGAAAATACCATCGTTAAGAAGTTGCAATGAAGTACTCTGACAAAGTATACGCTGTACACATGGGATTAGGACATCATGCAGCTGCTTGGCCCTGCAACAACTCAGTTTCAGTCATACTAAGTTCAGCAGTATATAAGAGAACGCCCAATATTTCTACCTTCCTGCACAGAGCATCATGGAGCAAAGTTTCACAGCATTAGCAACCTCGAATTTTAGTAGCATTAAATTCTGACAATTGTATCTGCATAACTAAGGCTAGATAACTGGAAGTGAATACCACAGCAGCTTCAACATAATTCAATCAGATAATTTGAGCCTACATGAGAAACATCTGTGTATGAAAATTATAAGTTGGATGACGCAGTTCACTGGTTCACGGCGGTCTCAAGAAGTTCCACTCAACTTAGGGAAGAAAGCGGTAGCGTTCAGACCATGATTTCGCTTTTGCTGCTTGCACCAAGAAACAACATGTTCATGTGGCGATTCCAGCGGTTGGGTCGTTGAAGTGGACAGACCCACATAATCAACGGCGGACAGCGGTGCCAGCACTCTAGGGCACATATGTGGTGGAACTCCCGGCCGTTCTATATGGTACCTTAGTTTGAGTCATCATTACGTCAGATGGATTCTGAATACCTTAAAAAAAACGGTACCACGCGTTCCCTTTGCCATGTAATAAAATCAAACATCATTCACAGTTGCAGACTCAACAAGAGGTACCAAGCCAGATGGCCGACATAAAATCAACCAAAAAGCGTGGTCAGTCTCCTCACTCTCTATATATATACCCGATGTGTAGCTAGCTTTGGTTATAGTTAGTGCTAGCACAAGAAATCACATGGCACAAGTGAGGCCCTGGCCCTTATGAGGGCCCATGTGCTACGCCCAGGACAATTATTCAATTTCTATTTTTACAATGCCGCAAATTCAAGATACGAACTACGACCACATGCATTAGTGAAACACAGAATCTGTATAAATTCCAAGCCTTGGGCTATTTGGAGAAGCGAGCAGACAACAATGTGGAGCGTTTTCAATTGAGTGGTGCATCACGCATGGTATATATCCATATGGGACTGAACATGGTAATATAGCTAGCTCGGTTATGCTCTAGCGTGGCCTTTTGACCAGCCCACGATTGTAGGAGATAGATAGTTAGGCTTGAGAGGCAACCAGGATTCTAGGGGCACGGCTTCCCTTGCTGTCTCTCGTTGAGGGCCACTTCTCTACTGCATTTTGATTTTCGGTTTGAGATTTTTTTTCGCCCCAGGCACAGATGACTGAATTTTGTCCATTTTCATATATTTCGGCGGAAATTTGACTGAAATCTTTACCTAAAATTAAAGTGAGGACTGTTTCTCCACTTTTTTTTGGTTAATCACGCACTTTTTTTTCATCCGTTTCGTACGTCACGATTTGCTGAGTTTTTTTTCGTCCGTAGCTTGTATCTGCAGGTCATCCTCGGAACGTCAAAAATAAGTAGCTAAGAAGAGGAGTCGAACCCGGTTTGTCTTTTTTTTTTTGAGGGGAAACCCGGTTTGTCTTGGAAATAGCATGTTGCCGCTGGCCAACTCAGCTAGCTGATGTTTCATCGAATGTGGGAAACATTTCCAATTTGATACTCCTACTAGATACAACTCTCAAAGCCTGGGCCATGCGGCCAGCTCAATTGCTACTTTTCGTCTCTCATCTGTTCCTTCGCATGGGCCGAGCTGTGCCTGGTCAACACTTTTTTTTTGTGGATTGGGAAGCAGCGAAAAAAGAAAATATAAAACTTCACTAATTGCGGCTCGATCTCATGACCTCCGCTCCAACCTCAAAGGGCGCATCCAACTCAATAGGCTTATGCTTTTGTAAAAAAACATGGTTCATTGCTAAACTAATTAGTTCCACCTTGCTAATTTCAATTAAATTCCACTAATTTATATAGGCCTATGAGTTTTATTATATCACCAATCAGCCTTGGATCGATTGAGGGAAGATGAGATGAGGCTAATTACATGAGAAATAAAAGAAGGAAAGGGAAGCAAGGTTGCAGAAATAAGGAAGGAAAGGGGGGAAAAGAGAAGTGACGTAAGGGCATGGGGAGTTTGTTTCATTCGGAAAATGCTCCTTCACGGCCGCGCGTCGCAACGCGCGATTAGTCTCGGGGGCTGCATGCTTTCGGACAGGGACAATGGGCCCACCACATGTGTCTTCAACATAAAAAAAATCACCCCCTGATTTCAACTGGTGGGGCCGGGGTGTGCCCTTCCATATTTTTATCTCCTTCCATGAACTGAACTGCTGGGTCCGGCTGTTTCCTTTTCTATCTCTCATCCTGGATTATTTAAAATGGAAAGTTTACTTCGTAGGCTCTTGTCGAAAATCGCTCGTCGCAACGAGCGCGCGCGGAATAGCATCCCTCGTTTCATTCAGTCAATCTACGCAAACTAAAACGGTCTACACGTTGGTCAATGAATGGAAATCAGAATGACCAGCCTGGTCCACGTACACGGACTTCCTGTGGCCTATTGACGTTTTTTGCCGCTTTGTTTTAAGAAATGAAGGAGAGAGAAAACGCTCTATCTACTCATGGCTATGCGCTTTCTATTTTTCCACTTCCCTAACGTCCTCTTCAAGTCATCATTGTTGCTATCGGTTCCATTATCAGTTGTGTCGACCAGCTGCTTGCCTGCACCAATTGCCAACAAACATATTTATTCGCGGGATAGATGTAATAGTGTTATAGTGCGTTAATACAAATTTAGATATACTGGCTCAAACTGGTGCAACTAACTAGCGGTTCTACTCCCTCCGTTCGGAATTACTTGTCTCGGAAATGAATGTATCTAGAACTAAAATACGTCTAGATACATCCATTTCCACGACAAGTAATTCCGAACGGAGGGAGTACCTAGCAATTAATATTAGCTAGATTATGAGCAAATTTATTTTTATTACGCTCAATTTTCAATGGAACAAACCCATGCATATCGAGGAACTTCTTCATCTCCACAATAAGATGTCCACGACGGAACAAATTTATGTTACCTCGCCGCAATTACTCTTTTGCTTGTGAGCTTTGGGAGGCTCCCTGCCATATGGATATACATGATCAAGAAGAGTTCAGAAAAGCCATCTCAGTTTTTCCAGAAAATTAAAAGTATTTTTTGCCACTTGAAACGTGGTTAGGGCTCGTACAATGCGGGCGCTAGGAATAAAATCCTGGCAGTTTTTGCATCGTCCCGGCTACTTTCCTGGCATCGACACATAGCCTAGAGCCGGACACTGCAAAAGTATACACAATGTAGCTGCTAGGGCTGTATGATTGTGCATGTTAATTTGCTCGGGATTTTAAACGCTCTTGTTGGTGCCGGCCTTAGAGTGATATTTTTAACATTTTCATCTGTTGGTCGTTAGTTATTAACAATATATATGTATGAAAACTAATTCCACATGAGTTTGTCGGCTAATGCTAGCCTACATAGATAGTGTGTTATGTGGTGGATCAACGCATCATCTCAGGATTGACCACATTTGGGTGCATTGTGATCACGTAGACATCACAACTATCGTGGAAAAGGGCGGGGAGAGGATAAGCTGCGAAACGGCAAGGGCGTCTGATATTGATTTTCATCCGTTGCAACGCACGGGCCTTTTTGCTAGTTTGACTAAAATTCGATCAAAAATTGCCAAATTTGGCCAATTTCGGCCGAAAGATAGATTTCATCCTAGGCCGAGATGGCCGAAGTTCGGCCGAAATCCATTTTTTCGACCGAAATTCAAAGCACAGTTTCGCCGGCGGCAACTACATTGGCGATGAGTACTTCTTATGGTGCAGGACATTGCCAGGGTACAGCATAGCGGTATGTCGCACCCTCACTTTCCTACATGCCGGCGACGGAGGACAGCGAGCAGTAAGTCTACTGGTATGGTATGTGCAGGGCAGTGCCATGGTAGAGTACAACAGAACGATATGTCACGCCCTCGTCTTCCTCCATGCATGCAATGTCAGACAACGAGTAGCAGGTCCACCCCATTATGTCTCGTGGACCAGCTAGTAAAGTGAAGATAGAGCCAATGGTCAGGAGGACTGTGACCATGAGCAACAGGTGGTTGGCTTGGTATGAGCTGTGTACACATGTAAAGAATTCCAGCAGGTGTTTAAGACTATTTTTAGTGTGAGTAACAATGTAACATGCATGTCTCATGGGCAAAAAGATGATTTGGCAAATAACTAAAAATGAGATAGAAATGTAGAATATAATATGTTACCATCACATATTATATGACGCTACCCACATATGAGTGAAAGGTTTTATGTTATCACATGCATATTTTGAGTTAATTGTCGAAAACCACCACATTGGCGCCTAGGTTCGTAAAAAACACCGGTTTACGAATTAAGGACAAAAATCATTGATTCTTAACACAATATATTGCCGAACAACAGTGATCTGTCGCATAGGCCATTTTGATGATGATTATGACATGTGGGTCCCTGATTTGATGACAGGCATAAAGTTTCGCTCTAGACGACATACTATTCTTTTTCCAAAAAAAACTCCCACCCAAAAATAAATATCCCTCCCCTAGCCGATCCAGATCGCCACTGCCCTGCCGGCACGTGCTCCCTTTCCAGGTAACAAGACGCATCACCCATGGCCCGTGTGCTGCTGCTCTGCTCGACTGCTTGGCCAGCTCAAATCCAAGGATGAAGTTGATTGCTTTTTATTTTTTGATTGAAGGGTCTCCCTGTGAAATTACACGGACCGTTTTGTATATCTAGAAAATCCCTCGTATGATGAAGTTTAACGTGCAACATTACACCACTCCATCAAATGTTAGACACATATGTCATAATCGCGGTTAAAATGGCCTAAGCAACCGATCACTTTTTTTTTTGCAAAATATTAGGTTGAAAATCAATGTTTTTTGTCCCAGATTTGCAAACCAGTGTTTTCTGCAAACCTAGTCATTAATGTGATGGTTTTCCACAATTCACTCTGCATATTTTACTAATCTAAGTTACTTACCGGTATGACCAAGAAAAACGCTACACGCATGAACTATTACAACACATTAAGGACTCTTTCCAACAAATTAAACAACGCCCTTCCCTCACCCTTATTCACACCCAATCAAAAAGCTCACCTCAGCCTCTCCGTCAACCCCGTAAAAGAGATGCATATAGCATTGCTTCTATGACTAGTGTAATATGTGTGGTGCCGCTTGTCTCGGCATGTGTAACATGAAAAGTATAGTTTCTTCTCAAATTTTCTCTCATACAATTTGCCCTTGATCGTCTACATCTCATCTCCTTCTCTGCAATTCCCAGATCCCCTTTCTGCTTTTTATTCACGAGTCATCACAGTGATACTAAGGGACTAGATCGCTTCTTGAGATCAACTCGTAAATTCCACAAGAGAAGCTGCCTTTATTTGCTTTGTTGAATTAGCTGGGTCTGCTAATGACTCGCATGCCCGGCAACTGTTGCCATTGAGTGGCGCGGCACCATCTCCTCAATGTATATGGTCGCCTCCTCTTTAATTACGACCAACCAAACGTAGTACAGACTATTACTATCAGCTTTGCATCTGCCAACCTGCATTAATGTTACACGGCAGCTCTATAAATTCCAAACATGGGGCTACTTGAAGAAGCTAGCACAGAGCAATTTGGAGCGTGTTCTATAGACTGATGCATCAGGCATGGCATGCATATGGAACCTAATCTGGCGAATACATAGCGAGCTTGTTAATCCGTTTCCACTGAGTGGTGCACCGCACATGGTATCCATATGGGACTAAACCTGCTCGATTATATTCTAGCGTGGCCATTTGATCTCTCCATACTTGTCAGAGATACGTAGTTAGCTAGGCTTGAGAGGCAACCAGGATTTAAGGGGCCCCGCTCTCTCTGCTATGGCTCATGTAGCGCCACGTCTTCGGAGGTAGCTACCTTTGCGAGGAGAATGTCAACTGGTGCATGACAGTGCCTTAATACAACGGAGCGGTCTGTCATGCCCTGGCTTTCCTCCATACCAGCGACGGTGGACAGCGAGTAGCGAGTCTACTGGTATTGTATGTGCACTACAGTGCCATGGTAGAGTACAACAGAACTGTCTGACACGCCCTCGTCTTCCTCCACGCAAGCAATGTCGGAGATCGAGTAGCAGATCCACTCCATTTATGTTTGGTGGACCAGCTAGTAAACTGAAGACGGACCCAATGGTCAGGAGTGTTGTGACCATGAGCAGCAAGCGGTTGGCTTGGTATGAGCTGTATCCACATGTAAGGGAATCCTTTAGGTGTTTAAGACTAATTTTAGTGTGAGTAACATGCATGTCTCATTGGCAAAAAAGTTGATTTGGCAAATAACTAAAAATGAGAGAGGCAAATGTATAACATAATATGTTACCATCACATATTATGAGACTAACCACATATGAGTAAAAGGTCTTTTTTGTTATCACATGTATATTTTGAGTGAACTGCAGAAAATCACCACATTGATGCTTAGGTTTGCGGAAAACACCTGTTTAAAAATTTGGGATAAAAACCACTGTTTCTCAGCATAATCTTTCACACAAAAAAGCTGACTAGTCGCTGACATGTATCCCGGATTTGATGACGTGGCATAACATTCCGCGGTGTATGACGTTAGACTGGTCTTTTTCCAAAAAAAACTCCCCCCAAAAATGAATCTCCCTTCCCTATCACGATCCAGATCGTCACCGCCGTACTGACACGTGCTTCCACGTCAAGTTCCTCCGCATGCAGCCGGCATGGCTGCTGGCCCTCGTGGCCGCCGGCCTTCTTGGCGCCGCCTGCGCTGCCCTACGCCTTGCCCTCTGGGTCTACGCCGCCTTCCTCCGCCCGGGCGAGCCCCTGCACAACCGTTACGGGACCTAGGTCATCATCACGGGCGCCATCGATGGCATCGGATGGGCCATCGCCTTTCGCCTCGCTGCCTTCAGCATTGTCCTCGTCCTCGTCAGCCGCAACCCAAACAAGCTCTCTGTCGTCTCCAAGGAGATCATGGCCAAGCACGCTAAAGAGGTTCGCACCTTCGTGCTTGACTTCGCCGCCGAGGGGCTCGCCGCTAGGGTGGAGGCAGTGAAGAACTCCATTCGGAGGCCTGACGTCGTCATGCTCGTCAACAATCCCAGGGTCTTGTACATGTACATTGTAGGAGGCTTGCGCCCTCCTCACTGCCAAGTTCGGTCGGGGCTTTGCGCGTTCGGCCAACAAGCTGTAACGCCAACATCGGGTTGCGTGTTATGCCCCTGGACCATCCTATGGCGCCCTTGCAAGGTGTCTGGGACCACATGCACGCTTGCACCTTGAGGATGCCCTTGCGTCGTGGCCGTGCCCTCTGCTCACATTCTTGGTGATGAGACCCATCACCCATGGCGAGCGTGCTGCTGCTCTGCTCAGCCGATATCTATGGATGGTGTTGATTGCTTTTTCTTTTTTGATTGAAGGGTGACCGTGTAAAGTTACAAGGTCTGTTTTGTAAACCTAGAAAATCCCTCGTATAACGATGTCTAACATGCAACACGTTATTCCATGTCATCAAATGTGCGACCCAGATGTCACAATCGCAGTTAAAATGGCCTAAGCGACCGATCAGTGTTTTTTTTGCAAAAGATTAGGTTGAGAATCAGTGTATTTTGTCCCAAATTCGTAAACTGGTGTTTTCTGTAAACCTAGGCGTTAATATGGCGATTTTCTGCAAATCACTCTCCTTGTCGAAACCATGGATGATGTGCTCATGGCTCCAAGAGAAATCATTTAGGATTCCAATTCCATGTCATGCTCTCATTGCCGATTTTTTTTTTTGAAAATGAGCCGACAGAAAACGTACATATTAATACGTTGAACCTCCATGGAAATTATGTATCACCTCCTTGCCTCCTATTTTATTATCTCCAGCTAAAGCTCTAGGACAAGTACCAAGTATATATAACTTATTTGAGAAATTATGGTCGGTGTGTATCATTGAAACACGAGGAGTAGCTCTGTAAATTGCAAATGTCGGGAGTTGTTTTGGCATGCTAGGGAGAGCAACTAGGAATTATTATTTTTGAGTAATGCATCGCACATGGCTTTTTCTCTCTATCCTTTCATGTTGGAGCTAACTAGGTAGGCTTGAGAGGCAATCAGGAACTAAAGCACGTTTTCAACTCTACCGTAACGGGTGTCCAACTGGCTCAACCAAGCCCTACATTGACACAAAGTAGGATTCCCTAGATTTATTTGGGGCAGTTGATGGTATGTCGATGGAGGCTCTTTTCGCTCGCATGATGGAATTGGCCAAGCAGTTCAGGCACACCGGCATGCTGTTGCTAGTGGGCTAACCTCACAGCGAAAACTGGATTGGCAAGGTTAGCGTCTACTGCAGTGGCGTTCAGCTCTGCGACGAGCCCTTCGAAGTCTTAGCCAGAACCCAGGTTTAGGACATGTAAAATGCCTTCGAAGTCTGATCACGGTGTGAAGAGAGATAAAAGCATGGTGTCTCAAAAACAAGTTTCAGAGTTAAAAAAAAGTGTGTTGTATGTCTAATGCCGTCCTCGACAACAGTATACTGAGCACAACAGAAACATGACACTCTCAACAACACCTAATGCCCTACACCCTTAACCTTATTTTCTGAAAAAGGCTTCTGTCCTGCTTTGTATGTATAACACCATGCCCAACCGATACAAGGTGATGAGGAGATCCTTTTACAAAGTAAATCAAAAGAAGAAAAACAAGAAAAATTGAAGGATTCACACCCTAACGCAGAGCAACCCAAATTATTGTCAAAAATGGGAGCCCATCTCCAAGGAAAATTGCCGGGCCTCGTTGCACCGCTCACGCCAAGCTAGCTGTCCCCAAGGAGGGGCCTCTGCCGCCCGGCTCCGGATCATGGAGCTCCAGCATGCCTGTGGACAACGAGGACCATGACTAGCGACAAGAAGGATCCGTGTAAATGATGTGGAGGCAAGAGAGAACATCTATGCCAGAGCCGAAGAATCTTCAAGCTAGAATCTGAAAATGTCGGTCGATACCACCACCTATCACCCACGACACCAAGTTAGGGAGGGCAACCCGGCGATTGCAACATGCCTGCGGACACAGGCTGACAAAGTAGCAACCGGCACCCCTTGTCGTGATAATCTCACGAGGAGGATGGCTGCAACAACCATCGGCTGAGCATCCCAGTCAGGCATCGAGCCCCACTAGCCCCATATCTTGGCCCTAACAAGCTCCCTGCCAGCATGTTCCTAGGTCAAGGTTAGGTGTCGCGCCGACCCTCCTAGCTGCCAGCACCATCACCCAAGGAGATCCACCTCCTTGGAGCATCGTGAGATCCCCACCGACGGCGTCTGGCCAACCACAATAAACGCCGCAGGGATCTGCCTGATCCGGAACTGGCGCTGACATGAAAGACCACACCAGATTGCCACCGGGCAAGCATGATATAACCCTGACCCCGCCTCCCATGTATGGCGATACTAGTTAAGAGCAGAAGAAGGAGCAATTCTGATATTTTTTCAACATGATCTAGACGGGCTATAAGAGATGTCATATCACTTTTTTTTCTAGTTGGAGGAGAAAGGAAAGAAGCAGGCCATAAACATGCACTCGGGTGTAGCACGTGTCCCAACACCCTTTGTGAGAGAAAAAGATGGGCCACATATTAATGACATATACTAGCATACTTGTATGACTTACTATTGTGTATGATTGGGCTATTAGGTGGGCTATAGGTGACGTGACAACTTCATATAGCCCGTTGTGGGTTGTACTATTAACTATGCTCTTAGGTGAGGTGACATCCATGTGACACTCTCCACTGCCAGCTAACTAGGGTTACGTGCACTATGCAACCAGCAAGCTACTATCCCTGTCCAACTGTCCTCGTTCTATTATACTTAAACCTTTGAGCTTTGATTGAACTATCAAAAATACCACAAAATAGTATCATTGAAATACTCTTTCAAATATTAATCCAACAGTACTAATTTTGTGACATAGAACATATATTTTGCCAGTAAAATCTACAGCCAAAATTTGATACAAAATACGAAGGGGGCCGATAAAGCCAGACGGAGGTAGTAGTTAAAGAGACTATGTGGCAAGTTATGACCTGAGAGCCAACATTAACCACATGGAGATCTGGTGCATCATAGATTGTTGCTACGTTCATTGAAACTGAAAATACAACCTACAAAACATATCCTTGGTATTGACTACTACACCATGCTCCTAAATAAGACAGACGCAAGTGATTACTACAGAGGTAGTAGCTGTAAAGTTCAATTGCTGCCAACTACTACTACTACTACCAATTATTTGATGCTCCTTTATATGCTTATAAGAGAAATATCCACAAGGAGCTTTTACGATCAGAAGCGCAGAATCATATATGTTCGTTTTAGATAATAAGACAATGTATGTATGATCGAGATATCCCAACTACTTAATTACATCTATCGTCACCAACCGAGTCAGAGTGCTACTACCTTTTATGAAACATGCAAGAAGCTCTTGTTGGCTCGGATATGCAAGGCTTGATCATATTTTGGTCGATGGGTTTGGACTTGGGAGACACAGGGAATTCTGGTCAAGCACACATACCAGGTTTAGCTCGTAGCATCAATTCATAACGTGTGTTTGTTTACACTCTGCTTCGCAAGGAGTTGAGTGGACGCACCAGTGGTATGTTTTTTCCAGCTTCTTACGATGGTAGCACCGTTGGTCAATCTGTAGTGCACACTTTGAAGAAACGAGCTCTAGGAGGGAATATAAGAAATTCATCCAAGGCCTGCGTCACAAGGCTAGTATGCTGAAGTCTCGATGGCACCCAACTTTTGGCGTTCACAGCCAATTATTGGCGTCCAACCATCAACTCGGCCGACTGTAGATACGCGCCCTCGTGGAGTACAGGTAGGTAATCTGTGGTGCAACTAGTCGCCCCACAGCTCGCAGCCTCCCATGCTGCCAGCAGGAACTACCTCACATACGTCATGTACGATCTTGCATGCATTGCAGCGGATGAACAAGGAAGGACCTAACTAGCCAGTATTGTCTAGGTTTACAATCTTGTTTTCCATTGATCAGTAATCTGTCACGAATATAAAATATGGGGCAAAAGTGGAATTCAAATTGCAAGGTAGACACTAAAAAAAATTATGTGTACTCAAATATATCTTGCTTCTTAGGATTTCATTTAGTCAATTTAATTATGTTTTAGTGTGGGGATGTAAATTGCTTACGCTTTCATAAAATTCCAATTCAAATGAAAATGCTTGATATAAGTAAGCCAACAAATATTAGAGAGATGTATATCCCACCTCCGAGCACAGCTGCAGCGGCTATATCAACCAAGAGATAGGATTTTCAGCACCCGGGTGCTCCTACACCCTCTATGAACAGTAAATTTAAAACAAATTAAAAAAATAAAAAAAATCTGAAACTTTGGGACATCGTACATCATGAAACTTTTGATGATCTTGCAAAGTTTTAGCTAAAACTAACATTCGAAGAGCACTCAAATAAAAAAACAAAATCATTATTCAAAGTTTATGTACATTTTTGAGCTGTGATGTTGTTGTTTTTTGGTGAGGCTCCACGAAGGTTAGTTGTTGCTGAAACTTTGCAGGAACATCAAACCTTTGATAATCTTTGATCCCTGAAAGTTTCTGAACTTTTTGATTGTTTTTCAAGTTTATATGAATTTACTGTTCATGAGAGTGTAGGGGCACCCGGGGGCTGTTAGACATTTCTCTATCAACCAACCAATGTCTTGCAGTACTAAAGTTTTATTGATCCCAACTACTTGTACCAGTGCTTACTAATTACTTGATGTTCATATATATGCATGTAGTCGGATGAAGTAGCACAAAGACATACATTAAAGCTTCTAAGACTCAAATTGGAAGATCATACATAAGTGTTATAGATAAGAACTGAGACCATAGGTACTGCTTAAGAATATTCACCAGTCGAGTCAAGAGTGTTACTACTTATGCTATCATGTAAGAGGCTCGTCTTTGCTCCGATGTGCACGGTTTGATCACATTATGGTTTTCGGGTTTGGGCCTGGGATGCACCAGGAATTGAGTGTGTGCGGGAGGACCAGCTATTTCTTTGGCAGATGGATAAAGATGTCTATGTGCAAACACTCCGCTTCTTTGGAAGTGGAGCAATTGTAGGTGCCCTGATTTTCGAGGTGTAATTTAGTCCAAACATGTTCAAGCGTATATGAGATGTTCGCATTCTCATGATGGGACATGCACAAGAACCTTGTGTAAAACCGGCCATCAGGTTGAAAGGCCCAATAGCAAGAGTCATTGCCACCAACTAGAATCACATGAGCCGGCTGAATTTGAACTTGAATATGATTCCAACATTGGATCTCGTCCAGAACAAAGGACCGCCTAAACTCAAATCGTGTTTGGTTGCAGGTCAAGGTCAGATGCGACTAGTTGGGTGTGCGTGTAGACAGTTAATTAAGTGTCAAGTAGGAAATACAAATTATTTTTGTGGTTTTGACTTGACCCCTAGAATGAGTCACACACATGACACACCTGACATGTGAGTAGATATAATCAATGGAAAAAATGGGTTTAAAAATTTCACAATGTGACAACTAAGGGTAAAATATGGCTAGAAAATTTGAATGATATAGAATCAATGTTGAGTATATCGCTTATCGTTATCGTCTCGGTCACCTGGGGATTAGAGATTAATTGGAAATCGGCCGATTAATCGATTTTGTCGGTCAACTATTAATCGGCCATTTTTTAAAATCCCAGATTCCCAACACTAAAATATGCTATATTCAACACCAAAACAATATTGGACAGAAGTGTTACCTTGAATCCTAGCCATTGAATCCTGATATAATGAAAAACAAAATAGAAAAACATTACATATTGCGTAACAAGGTCCACAAAACACAAATAAACATAGTTCTTGCAAACATAGTGCTACGAATAGGCCCGATTTATCGGTAGATTCCCGATAAATCGCTTGTCATAGCGATAAATTGGCTCAAATGATAAATGATGAAGATAAGGCATAATCTTATCGGTCACCCCAAGAGTAGCGATAAATTGGAGGATAAATCGCTGAATCGGAAGATTTCTTGAACAGTGTATAGAATAAACAAATATGGAATATGGGGCAATAGTGGAACCCCATAAAATAAAGGATGTGCACTCACACATTTTTCATACTGCTTAGGATTTTCTTTAGTCCTTGAATGGAAGTCTGGTGAATAAATTGCTTAATTTCTGTAACATTCCAAGTCAAATAAAATGGTTCACAGAAGTGCACAAAAAATGTTATTGATGATAGCCTAGATAAACAAAATGAACTGCCTTTGTGTAGCACGGAGATTTAGACAAGTAATAATCTCGTGTTGTGGGCAAATTAATTAACTAGCGTTGTCGCTGAACTTTCGCCTGGCTCCTTTCGATTTTGGTCACCTTTATTTCACGGCACCGAGGACTCTCGTCACATGATCCATGACAGTTGATCGACAAGGTAGAAAACGCATCATTCATGACTTCATGCACCATGGCCTTGGCGTCTAGTCGTGCCACGGTCGATTTTCTTCTGGTTGATGGGGCCATGGAATCGAGATGATGTGTTTGTAGCATTATAGCGAATCCAATGAGGACACTGAATCCTTGCGAGTGACAAGATTACCATAGCAGCTGGTTTATTAAAGGGAAGGAAGAGGTGTGCCTGAAAATCTGTAATACTACTCTCTGGACATTTTTGTATTTAATTAGGTTCATTTCGGTAAAAGAGATCTGGATCTGCTAGTGATCCGCAGCCCCTCCTGTCACACTCATTAAGCGGCGTGGCTCCATCTACTCCAAAGCATGGCCGCCTCCCCTTTTGTACTTTCCACCAACCAAAGAAACTATAAGGCCTAGTACCAGATCTTCCTATGAGAAATCAGTATCAATGTGAGTTGATTAATGAAAAACGGCAGCTCTATAAATCCGAAAATGGGACTGTTTTGAAAACCTATCAGAGAGCAACTTGTAGGTTTTTCTCTTGAGCGGTGGGTCTTGCATGGTATACATGGAAGTAAACTGAACCTGCTGAATACGAGTAGCTCAAACATCATTCCGCGTCACCTTTTGATTTCACTATGCATTGAGCTAGCTCGCTAGGCATGAGAGGCATTCAGGATTTAAGGGGCGCTACTGTCCCAGTCGTGGCTCCTGCGATAAACTTTCGCATAGCCAAGCGTGTCTATTGGTCTAATGCACTATGACATGGCACAACTGAGCGATCGTGTCCATTAGATGTATTACCTCATCCGCCGAGGCCAGTTGCCGACGTTGGTGTCAAAGTTGAATCACGGCAAGACAGTGGTCACTTTCAAGCAGGAGTCGCGCCCAGAACGTGAAGCTAAAGGAGTTACTATTGGGTAATGGATTCTGGTGCGTACGACCCTTCAAAACTGGAGTGATTAATACAGAGCTGCCTAGTTTGATGCCTGAGATGCAACCGACTGACCGATTTGAAAGGGAGCTTGCATCCGGATGTGAGGTGTGCTTTGGTCAGTTTTGGTCTGATATGTCTTCACTTTGACTATTTCCTTTGTAATTTTCTTTAGATATAATGGATAATGAGAGATGTAGGAGGTCTATGCAGAAAAAATAAATTCCTCTGGCACCGTTTTTCATTCCAGTTTTCTTCTGTACTGACAGACAGGACCCAATAGTCATCAGCCAAATACCTTTGTTCTTCCTTTGACTATTCAACTAAAACTCTGTTTCGTCCCTACAAGTGGACTCTATGTCACATCAGCCAAATACAGTGCCACGCGAACGTATGTTATGTCTATGAATGGCATTTGCACGTTCATGCCATGTTTTAAACCTATTTCACCGTATTTTTTAAGCTTAGTCACTAAGATGAACATCTGTGGCATGTTCAAGCACCATCGTGTTCTAACCATCTTGCTAACTGAACGCTCACGAGCTTGTTCAGCATGCACAATAGAGCAATTGGTTGCTCAGGAAGCACTTTTGTAGATAGCAATAATAAATATGGAGCTCCAATTCCCCCCCTCCCACCCCCAAAAAAATTGTAGCTCCAATATACACTTAGCAAGATGGTTAGCTATCTAAAAAAACATGTAGCTTGAATAAAAATTGCATCTGGCCGACGTGCCCTAATCGTGATTTGTCTAATTCCATTTTTTTCTCTTTCTTATTCTTTTAGTTGCATCTCACTAGTGTAGAACCGGGCAATAGCACCGGTTCGTAAGGCCCTTTAGTGCCGGTTCCATAACCGGCACTAAAGTGTGGTCACTAAAGCCCCCCCCCCCCTTTAGTACTGGTTCAGCACGAACCGGTGCTAAAGGGCAACCACGTGGCACAAGCCAGCTCCGGGGGCCGGGAGCCCTTTAGTACCGGTTGGTAAAACCAACCGGTACTACAAGGTTTGGGGGGTTTTTGGTTTTGTGATATATTTTTCATTTAATTTTGTGTTTTCCATTTAATTCTTTTTTCGTTTGCTGGTATTTTACGATACTACACATTGCACACGTTATGCATAGTCATTACCTCTATCTAATCACCACCAACACTAGCTTAAAGAAAAATCATTCACTTGTACCAGAAGCAAGGATATCATCGAGTTCAACATGGTCATGATATTACAAGTGTTCATAACACCACAAAAGCAAATCATCCTTTGAGATTAAGTTCAGGACGAAGAACACTGACATGAGAGGACAAGTACTAAGAGCATGAACTAGCTAAATCACTCCTGCTGCTCTCTCTCAGGTAAAATAGCATAGAACATGTATAGCTCTCCTGATTTATCATACTGGAGCATGCAGATGAACCTGTCTCCTAATCGTGGGCTGCGCTTCTCCTTGCTGCCCCCGAGTACTTCTTTGGGATCGTTAAGAATTTTGCTGCAATCTTTCACTATTAAGCATTCATCGCTTTTAGAAATCCTGAATGCACTCATGTGCAATGTAGGATATCTTGGCTGTAAGCTAACCATTGACATGTGACCTTTAGTCTCGATCCACTGAGGCACAACTGTCATCGGGAGTCCCTGTTGAAAAACATCGTATACTAATTAATATACTTAGCAATGAAATTTAAGAAAAAAATAATGTATGCAAAAGATGCACAGAGGACAAATAGTAAAAATCTTACCATTTTTCGTAAATAGATGTGACCGTAGTTCAATACGATCACTATTGGTCGCACGTTTTGAGTACTAACATTTCTAAGTGCAGGAAGATAATTTGTCTTGACAGTATGAAGATCCTCAAGCCATGAAACGTAATGACTTATCTCCTCGCAGTTTAGTTCAGCTCCGGGACAGAAGTAGGTCCTGTCTACCAAGCGCCGGACATGTTTTTTGCTTGAATGGAAATAAGCTGTCAATAGAAATTAGTTGTCAACTATTTTTGAATAAACAATACCAAAGACATAAATATGGTTGAGAAACTCACATAATGGTAGAACTGGAGGCGTCTGCACATCGACCCAGATGTCTGTATTACCTTCAATATCATCTTCCGGACGAATATCAAAGGTGATAACCATATCAGGCTCAAATGCATAAGCCTTGCATAGTGCTTGCCAAGTTTTGCATTCAAAATAGGTGTACGTATCTGCATTGTATAATTTGACGTTGAAAGTATAACCATGCTCGGTCTTCAGGTAAACTCTCTTTACCTCCATAGTTTCCATAGAACTGAAACATATCTTATCCAAGACAAAAATTCTTGCATGACAGGGGATGCGCTAGTAGAATAGTGAAAATTTAAAATTATAAGTTGAAGCAAATGAAGCATATAAAAGTCATGCTTAATTACGAAAAAAGACTTGTCGTTGTGACTTACTGTATCCACTTCGAAGGTCTCATCCAGCTTTATGTTGAAGCGCCTATCATCAACAAGGAAATTTCTGTCGCATAGGCCGCGCTGGTCTTCACAGTATTCGCACGTAATGAAATCATTTTCGTCGTCAGACGACATTTCCTATTAATTAGATCATCAAATCTCAGATATCTAATTTTTTTACTAAAAATAAACTAGTTCTATTAATTCAACTAATTCAACTAAGAGTTTACTAAAAATAAACTAGTTCTATTAATTTTCTTACTAAAATATATAAAGTAGCTATATATAGTAATATTTTAATTAGATCATCAAATATCATATACCTAAAAATAAACTAGTTGTACTAATTCACCTAGTTCAACTCCGCATTTACTAAAAATAAACTAGTTATATTAATTCAACTAGTTCAAATAATCTCATATACCTAAATTTTCATACTAAAAATAAACTAGTTGTACTAATTCAACTAGTTCAACTCCGCATTTACTAAAAATAAACTAGTTATATTAATTCAACTAGTTCAAATAATCTCATATACCTAAATTTTCATACTAAAAATAAACTTGTTCTATTTATTTTCATACTAAAAATAAACTAGTTATATTAATTCAACTAGTTCAAATCTCATATATATACCTAATTAATATCTAGCTAATTCATCTAAAAGAAAATTTTCTAACTTTTTTCTAACTATTTCTATAACTAAAAAACAGAAAAATTTCTAACAATTCTAACTTTTTTATAACTATTTCTATAACTAAAAAACAAAAAACTTTCTAACAATTCTAACATTTCTATAACATTTCTAACAATGCTATATAACTAACTATTTCTATATAACTCTATATATTTCTATAACTAAAATAAAAAAAATGTATGTGTGTGTGTGTGTGCGCGCTCACCGGAGAGGGGAGAGGCGAAGGGGGGCGGCGACGGGGACGGCGACGGGCGCGGCGACGACGACGGGGACGTACGAGGCTGCGACGACGGGGACGGGGCAGCGACGACGGGGCGGCGACGGGCGCGGCGACGGGGCGACGACGGGGCGGCGACGCGGACGGGGCGGCGACGAGGGTGCAGAGGAGAAGAAGCAGATGAGAAACTGAAATTTTTGAAGTGTTGTCTTATATAGAACTGACCTTTAGTACCGGTTGGTGGCACCAACCGGTACTAAAGGCCTATTTTGGCCAGGCCAAGCGGCGGGAAGCGCACCCCCTTTAGTACCGGTTGGTGGCTCCAACCGGTACTAAAGACACCCCTTTAGTACCGGTTGGAGCCACCAACCGGTACTAAAGGGTGTGCGCTGCCAGGCGAGGGGCGGAGAAGTTTAGTCCCACCTCGCTAGCCGAGGGGGGCTCGCACATGCTTATAAGCCCCGGCGCGGGCACTGCATTGAGCCCCTCTCAAATGCAGGCCTTCTGGGCCTACCTCTGCTACTCTGCCATGTGGGGCCTATTGGGCTTGCGGGTCTGCATCCTGGCCCAACAACATGCCAGGTGCTATGGTTGCTGCTCTGCTCCCCAAAAGGATTAATGCCATCTGCGCTTAGACCAAACCATACGCTCCTTGCGTCATCTGCAAACTCCTTCCCGTACTTTCTTTCGATTTTTCTCCACTGCGACCCGTCAGCGGGTACTCTCAACTTTCCGTCTTTCTTACGGTCTTCTCTGTGCCATCGCATCGCCTTGGCATGCTCTTTGTTTTGGAACAAACGTTTCAACCGTGGTATTATAGGAGCATACCACATCACCTTGGCAGGAATCTTCTTCCTGGGGCGCTCGCCCTCGACATCACCAGGGTCATTGCGGCTGATCTTATAGCGCAATGCACCGCATACCGGGCAAGCGTTCAAATCCTCGTACTCACCGCGGTAGAGGATGCAATCATTAGGGCATGCATGTATCTTCTGCACCTCTAACCCTAGAGGGCACACAACCTTCTTTGCTTCGTACGTACTCTCGGGCAATTCGTTGTCCTTTGGAAGCATATCCTTTATCATTACCAGCAACTTTCCAAATCCCTTGTCAGATACACCATTCTCTGCCTTCCATTGCAGCAATTCCAGTGTGGTGCTCAGCTTTTTCTTGTAACCTACGCAATTCGGGTACAACAATTTTTTGTGATCCTCTAACATGCGCTGCAACTTCTTCTTCTCCAAATCACTTGCGCAGTTTCTCTTTGCATCGGCAATGGCCCGACCTAGATCATCAACGGGCTCATCTGATGCCTCTTCTTCAGCTTCTTCCCGCATTGGCGGCTCAGCTTCTTCCCGCATTACCGGCTCAGCTTCTTCCCCCATTGTTGTATCATCGTATTCAGGGAACCCATGGCCAGGATAGCTGCCGTCGTCCTCTTCTTCTTCATTGTCTTCCATCATAACCCCTCTTTCTCCGTGCTTGGTCAAAACATTATAGTGGGGCACGAAACCGGACTTAAACAGGTGGACGTGAATGGTTCTTGACTTAGAGTAATTTTGACCATTCTTACAGATAGCACATGGACAAGGCATAAAACCATCCGCCCGCTTGTTTGCCTCGGCCACAAGCAGAAAAGTTTGCACGCCATTAATGAACTACGGAGAGCATCGTTCATCGTACATCCATTGTCGGCTCATCTTCAATACATAGCACCAAAAACACCAACTTAATACAAGTTCATACAACACTTAAATGCAACAAACAAATAACTCTCTAGCTATAGCATTTAAATGCAACAACAAATGCGATCAAGATCGCAACTAAGGTAACAATTGATCCAACAGCATAATGATACCAAGCCTCACTATCGATGGCATATTTTCTAATCTTTCTAATCTTCAAGCGCATTTTCTCCATCTTGATCTTGTGATCATCGACGACATCGGCAAGATGCAACTCCAATTCCATCTTCTTGTCCTCAATTCTTTTCAATTTTTCTTTCAAGTACTCATTTTCTCTTTCAACTAAATTTAACCTCTCCTAGATATGCAAACTAAGTGTTATTTTTGACCTCAAATTGCATATAAATCAAATACTAGCACATATATTTCCTCCCAAATTACTAAACTCACAAATTAATCACTATATAAAGCATTGCAAGAGCTAATCTAGCAATGAGAGATGAAAGGACAAAGTTGCTAACCTTTGTGATCATTTGAATGGATGGGGGCCTTCAAATCTTGGCAATTTTTGGGCAAAATGTGTGATGAGCTCGAGAGGAAGAGGGGAAGAACAGAGAGGGAGAGGGGAAAGGGGAAGAACAGAGCGAGCTCGGGGGGACGAAGGGTTTATGTACGACTACCTTTAGCACCGCTTCGTGGCAAGAACCGGTACTAAAGGTGCTGAAGGGGCCCCAGACTGACAACATCCTGCCACCACTCTCATTAGTACCGGTTCGTGGCACGAACCGGTGCTAAAGGTTCGCCACGAACCGGTACTAATGAGAGCGGCCTGGCTAGCCGTTGGAACCGGCACTAGTGTACACATTAGTGCCGGCTCATATTCAAACCGACACTAATGTGCTTCACGTTTGACCCTTTTTCTACTAGTGTCTTTTCCCTTTCAAATTCTCTGTTCTCCTCAAGCATAGCCTCTCTTCATGATGTCCAAGGCACGGTTCTACTAGAGAGCCATATATGTCGCTAGACTACTGCTGAAGATGAAGATTTGGCCCGGCACGAAAGTCATTTCAGTGCCAATCTGCTCGTCGATGTGGATCCCCACCGAACCCCTGCAATTAATCAGCGGGGACTTGCGTGGGCCAACAATGATGGAGTTGATTCGAGCATCTCGGGTAGTGAGTCCTGAGCTAGGAGCCAAGATCCGATGGTTATTTTACCCAGGTTCGAGATCTCTGAGGAGAGAAACCCTACATCCTTCTTGTGTTGTAGTTGATTTTAATAGAGTACATAGTACGGGTTGATCGTTGTGTGTCGTCTACGAGTCGTGCTCCCTGGTGTTTATAGGTACCCGGGGGCAAGACTTTACAAGGTCAGCCACAAGGTAAACATGTTGTAGACAACCTCAAAGTCATGAAGCATATGTCAAGTCTTCTGGAGTATTCCTCCTACGCGCCATGCATTGTCTTGACGTGGCCCATTGGTGAACCGACATGGGGGTTCTCGCGGCCGCTGTCCGGAGCTCCACCTTTAGTCCCGGTTGGTATTTTTTCAAAAAAATAGAAAAAAATTGATTTTTTTTCCGGATTTTCAAATTTCTGAATTATTTGAATTTAATCTCTAATCACCCCTCATCACGCCTCAATTCAATCTCTAATCTCTAATCACCCCTCATCATTACAAATCGTCTAATTTTCCGGCCGGTCACCCATCCTCTCACTACTCCAGCCTGAGCACGCTTAATTTTCGAGTTATATTCCCCCCTTTGTCCAAGTCTGCACTTGTTGTTTTACTGACAATACTAAGCTGTTAATACTATTAACCCTTAGGAGTTGAAGTTGAGCATGAAGTCACACGTTACACCGTTTGAGTTTGCAACTATTATTCTTAAAACCAATAATTATTTAGTAACACTAATATTTCTTGACTAAGTAGTTTGACCATAGTTTGACCAGATTTGACCAAAATTCAAAAAAACTGACAAAATTTTTTGGTAACACTAATATTCTTAAATAATTATTTAGTAACACTAATATTTATTGAATAAGTAGTTTGGCCATAGTTTGACCAATTTTAACCAAAAAACTAAAATTTGAGCATAACTTTTTTTCCTTTTAGAATTTGAGGGTTCTAAAAAATTGCAAAACGGCCTACGAATTTTGAGCATAACCAATAATTCTTTTCGTGCTGAACATTTTGATATATTATACGGTTTTTTCCGACATCGTATGCAAAAGATACAGTCGTTTTACTTTTTCATCACAATTTTTTGCAAAACATGTCCAAATTTATGTTTTTTAATTTTCCTAACTAGTAGATGTAGTAACATAACTACATCTTGAAGGATTTTAATTTTTGAAGTTTTTATCATTTTTTTTTGTTTTTTTCAAAACTGAAATGGCGATACAGGGGTGGCGGGTAAAGTTTGAACCCATTCTGGGATGGTGTCCATAAAATCCTATCATCGACTACATCTGCTAGCACCATCCCAGCAAGAGCCACAACTAAGGTTAACCAAGCTAGAGTCATGTTCTATTAAAGTGGCAAAAAATTACTTTTTAATATAGCAAAACTAATTCTATCAACTATTATTATAGGCTAAACAACTATTAATACAAAACAGTACAAGATATTAGCAAAATTAATCTTAATCTTAATTTATATTATTCTAAAAATAACCAAATTAATCTTACTGTGACAGCAATCTGACATGTGACTAGGACCAAAAAGAATTAAATTTAAAAACTATTTTTAAACTCAAATTATTCACAATCTAGTGTTTGAAGCAAATTGGAACAAATTCATATTTAAATCATTCAAATTTGAAAACTAATGGCACAAACAGAAACTAGAAAAAAAATTGGAATCTAATGCAAAAAAGAATCACTGAAAACATCAAATATCTGAAAAGATATAAATAATTTGAAACAGAAACTAAAAAACAAATGGAAAAACAAAAATACGCCCTTTAGTACCAGTTTGAGACATGAATTGGGACTAAAGGGCATTGCACCCTTTAGTACTGGTTCGTGTCTCAAACCGGGACTAAAGGTCTAATCTTTAGTACCGGTTTGAGATACGAACTGGGACTAAAAGGCATAACATCCTTTAGTCCCGGTTCGTGTCTCAAACCGGGACTAAAGGTCTCATTTAAACCGAGACTAATGCCTTCCGGATGCCATAGCCGTATGAACCGGAACTAATGCTCACATTAGTACCGGTTCGTAATGCAACCGGGACTAATGTGTACATTGAGAGTGGATGAAAGCTCCGTTTTCTACTAGTGAGGCACAGATGTGATCTAGAACCGGTGCCAAAGGCCTTGAAAGATTAATGCATGCAACTTGAATTTAACTTTCCGATGCTGAGCAAACTGACCCCTCTCTGCTCAAAAAACTGCACTTTTGGTGTCGCCATATGGGTGTATGCCACCAAAAGCAGCACCACTGGAAAGTTTCTCCTCTACCTATCAATGGAATGGTACGCATCCTTGTGTATTCGTGAAAGTAAAAAACACCCATAGTGTCTGAGTACACATTAGGTCCGTGCTGCAAGATAGGCACATGTCCACAACCGTGTGATGTAGCAGTAAAGTTCAATTGCTGCCAACTACAACCACTACTAATTACTTGATGCTCCTATATATGCATATAGGAGAAAGACACGCGAGTAGCTTTTGGGATGCAAAATGCACGATCATATATGTTCTTTATAGATAACAAGACCATACATGTATGATAGATGTCTCTAGTACTAGCTTAATCACATCCATGGCCACCAATCGAGTTAGATAGTTGGTACCATTTAAGCCAACATGCCATACCCTCTTATTTGCTTTTATATACACGGCTTGGTCATATTAGGGTTGTCGGGTTGGGGCTTGGGAGGCACAGGGAATTCAGGCCGTGCATGTCTTTCATGAGTGGTTCATATCACTATGCCATAGTGTGTGCTTGTATACACTATGCTTCATGAGGACTATGGAAGGCACATGAATGTTGTGTTTCTTCCTGTTTGGTTTGAAGGTCACACTATAGGCCAGTTTGCACGGGACAAGCTTCAGGAAGGAGCTCCCAGAAGGCATATATGCAATTCATCCGACACAAACTTTACAAGGCTATTATGCCAAACATTCCTTAGAATCCAGCTTCTGGACTTCACAACTAAACCTCGGCGTCCAACGGTCAAGTTGGCGGCATGTAGTTGAGCTCCCACACGTGGTACATCTGTTGATGCTGGGTCAACTGGCTGCCGCACGGCTCGCGGTCTCACAAGTTCTGTCGGGAGGAGCTCGTTTACTTTATGTACGGTACGTCATTGGATGCATTGCCACGATTGATGTCTTCTTATTTTCATCTTAGAAAGTTGATCATGTCGCAGCTAAAACTGGTGGATCTTGGGTAGCGGATCTCGAGATGTAGGTCTAGAAACAATGGTAACATGGTACGATGGGAGTTGATGTTTACCCAGGTTCGGACCCTCTCGAAGAGGTAAAACCGTACGTCCTTCTTTGGCTGTATTGATGTGGTGGAGTACAGAGTATAAGATGATCTACCTCGAGATCGCAGCCGAGCTTAAAAGGCTCGACCTGGCGCGCAAAATGGACCAGGTCCAGGCGAGGATGGACCATGAAGAACTCCGCCGGATATCGGAGATAGGCGCTGGTAAGCCATTTTTATTGCAGTGTGTCTTCGGTGGTGGCTACTTCGTCAAGCTTACGCAACTCTCTCGTGTATCAGGTGCATTTATGGACCTGCCGAGGAGTGCAGCAGATGCTGACCATTACTACGAAGCACGAAGATGCTGCCGATTAGAAGGCAATCTTGGCGCACTTTAAAGTGCCATTACATCCACCTCTCCTCATCAACCAGATGAAGCAGTTAATGGAGTTGCATCGTGTTGCACGGCCTGGCATGGAAGACCTCTGCGTTGCCTTATGGCCTGCAGGGCCGCTGCTGAGTAGTTTCTTAGGTTTAGTACAAAGCCTTCAAAGCGCCAGCCCCCGCGTCCAACTATGGAAGTATTTTGCCTGCAGGGTGCTCGGCAGGTGGGAAAACCCTATTCGCCGCTCTCTGCGGCGAATTGTCGGGCTTTCACACAGGGGAAATATGCGAGCGAGCTGACATGGGCCGGCCCACTTGATGTGCGGCCGACGGTTTTGGAACCTTCTAGAAGGTTCCCTAAACCGGGTATTTTCCTGTGCTGTTTCCTTCCGGGTTTTCTCGGTTTATTTTGTTTTTTTTATTCTTTTTTTTGCTTCCTTTTTTGTTTCTATTTTTCTTTTCTTTTTATTTTACTTTTTTCAATTTTTTTTATTTTTCAAAATATGTTCAGATATTAAAAAAAAAATCACATTTTCCCAAAATTGTTCCAACTTCACCAAATGTTCCTGTTTTCAATTTTTGTTCGGAAATAGAAAAATGTTCAAAATACAAAAAAATTTAGAATTTCAAAGTTACTCCCTTATTGTAAAACATGTTCAAAAAATTGATATTTTTTGTAATTTGATAAATTTGTTCAACTTTTGAGAAAATTTGTTCACAAATTCAAAAAATGATCATATGTTTAGAAATTGTTCACAAATTAAGAAAATGTTGGGGAATTTCAATAATTGTTCTTGTTTTCGAAGTATGTTCATGTTTTTAAATTTTGTTCACAAATTCACAATATGTTTGTGGTATATAAAAAATGTTTGCATTTTACTAAAAAAAATTGCGTTTTTCAAAATGTGTTCTCAATTTCATGCTTAAAAACTGTAAACAGTTTCAACATTTTGTTCTCAATTTCAATAAATGTTCCAATGTTTCAAATTTTGTTTGCACTTCCAAAAAGCATAACAATACGTATTTTGTTCACATTTTTGAATTTGTTTTTCATATTTTTAACTTTTTGTTTCTGTTTTTTAAAATATTACAATAATGGGTCACTTTTCAAAAAAGAATTTGGAATATAAAAAATTGGCATTTCAAAACTGTTCGCAATTTAAAAAAAAGTTATACAAATGTTTTCCAAGTCTCAACGAGTGCTATGTGTTCTTATTTTATTTTGCGCCTACATTTCCAGTATATGT
Organism: Secale cereale; assembly: GCA_902687465.1. Classification (NCBI taxonomy): domain Eukaryota; kingdom Viridiplantae; phylum Streptophyta; class Magnoliopsida; order Poales; family Poaceae; genus Secale; species Secale cereale. Next base: position 889,394,516 of record LR738712.1, on the reverse strand, counting down.
TGTCTGTTGTATTGGTTGTCTGCTTTGTGGTTTGCAATCTGCGTGCTACGAGATCTCAGGATCGAATAATGCCTCTCTCGTATGTTTTTTAGTCGCGCGACACAAAACAAGAAGCACATGTAGGTGGGCCGGCCCAGGCGGATGACTGCCCGCGCGAAACCCCGCAATTCTGCCGCATAATGCGGCAGACAGGAGCTCTCGAGATGCCGAAATCACTAATTGAGGAGTACTCGTTGCAAAGATCACCGCAATCCCCATGTTGCAACAAGTGGCGCGCTATATGTGTGCCACTTGTCGAAACCTGGGCGCTTTCACTTTTTTCGTAGATTTATTTATTCAAAAGGTTTTATCTCTTAAACCGTGCGTTCAAATCTCGAACCATTTTCACCATTGAATTCCTCGCGTCGAGATCTTTAAAACTAGATCACATGTTGACAGGTTTTGACGAACTTTTTTTCACGAAAAAAAATCGAAACGGGCGCACTGGTTTTTTCCCTTTTCGAAAGAGGCACGCCCGTGCATCTCGCGAAATCACAACCACGTCTCTGGCCGAAGCAAAACCGTGACTCTCGCGGGAGAGAAAAACTAAACGTGTTTTTTTTCGTTTCCATGGAGGCACGGCCGTGACTCCGTCAAATTTTATAGTTTTTAATCATTTTTTTAAGTTGGCAAACATACTGCAAAATCATGATTATTTTTTAAATCAACAATGTTTTTCAAATACAGGAACAATTTTCAAATTTGTGAACATTTTAAAAAAATCTGGAAACATTTTTTAAAATTCAAGAACATTGTTTGAAATTCAAAGCATTATTTTCGAATCTAGGAATAAAATCTAAGTCAAGATTTTAAAAAAAAAATCAGGAAATTTTCCCAAATTAGTGATTTTTTAAAAAAATTTGGAGAAATTTTCCAAATTCGTTAACATGTTTTTTTAATCTGCATTTTTTTAATTTATCAACATTTTCTGAAATTCACGATAATTTTTACAATTCCTGAATAAGTTTTGAAATCTAGACACGTATTTTCAAATTTCTTAACAACATTTGAAATTTAGGATGTTTTTCTTAAATTCATGATTTTTTTTAAATCCAATAACAATTTTCAAATTCGTAATATATTTAAAATCCAAAAAAATCAAATTCATAAAATCAGCCTTTTTAAATAATCCCTAACTCTTTCAAAGTAAAATAAATAAATATATTATATAAATGAGAAATAAAAAACAACGGTGCCGTGCGCCTGCACATGGGTGGGCCCACATGCAGAAGCTATAGAAGGGATTTAGCGAAATTGAGTAGCACAACCTCTTATCCAAGCCAAATGCGTAAAACATGACTATTTCATGCGTATTCCGAACCTCTCTGAGCTTCCCAAACTCCACAAAATTAGCTTCTGGACCTAGCTTCGAACTTCACCTGGCGATTCCATTCATTCTGCAGCTTTCGTAGCTTCTTCCAGCGATTCGGCCCACCTGGGAGGCTACTGGCCTGTTGGGCGCCAATTTGGCTCGGCTCGAGACAGCCCATATGGTGTGACGCCCCCGATTTGACCGTACACCAATCATGCACGCAATTGTGTATGACCAAGATCAGGGACTCACTCAAAGATATTACAACACAACTCTAGACACAAATAAAAATAATACAAGCTTTATACTACAAGCCAGGGGCCTCGAGGGCTCGAATACATAAGCTCGAATACACAAGAGTCAGCGGAAGCAATAATATCTGAGTACGGACATAAGTTAAACAAGTTTGCCTTAAGAAGGCTAGCACAAACTTCAACGATCGAAGAGGCAAGGCCTCCTGCCTGGGACCTCCTAACTACTCCTCGAATAGGAACTCCACGTAGAAACATCCTCGGGATCCTCTGGCTCCTGGACTCCACCATCTGGATGCGTCATCCGAGAAAAGAGGAAAAGGGGGAGCAAAGCAACCATGAGTACTCATCCAAAGTACTCGCAAGCAAGGATCTACACTACATATGCAATGGTATCTGTGTAAAGGGGTAATATATGTGGGTTAAACTACAGAATGCTAGAATAAGAGGGGGATAGCTAATCCAATCAAAGACTACGCCCGTCGATCCTCCCCCTCGTCGCCCTGTGGGGAAGCGATCATCGGGTTGTATCTGGAACTTGTCTGGGTGTGTTTTTATTAAGTATCCAGTTCTAGATGTCATGAGGTCAGAGTACAACTCCGGGTCGTCCTTTTACCGAGGGACACGGCTATTCGAATAGATTAACTTACCTACAGGGGTGCACCACATAACCCAGCACGCTCGATCCCATTTGGCCGGACACACTTTCCAGGGTCATGCCCGGCCTCGAAGGATCAACACGTCGCAGCCCTACCTAAGCACAACAGAGAGGTCAGCACACCGGTCTAAGTCCTAGGCGCACAGGGGTCCGGGCCCATCGCCCAACGCACACCTGCACGTTCCGTACGCGACCGGTGAGCAGACCTAGCAACCTCCATTACTAAGGAAGTTACATTACGCGGTCCAACCCGGCGCGCGCCGCTCAGTCGCTGACGTCAAGAAGGCTTTGGCTGATACCACAACGTCAAGAGCCCATAACTATTCCCACATAGCTGGTTAGTGCGTATAGGCCAATGGCCAGACTCAGATCAAATACCAAGATCTCGTTAAGCGTGTTATTATGAAATAACCGCGGACAACGACCAGGGCAAGGCCACCTCTCGACTGCGTGTCTCAACCTGCCCTGTCGCTCCGCCACCAAGATCCACTCGGGGGCCGTCAGGAACCCAGGCCCACCGCTACCTGGATGGAGCCACCCGTCCTTTCAGCCCCCACATTGGAATCACTTGCGGGTACTCATCTTGCCGACCCGACTTTTATCACATCATGTGTCATGTAAAGTATGTATATAGTATATACCCGTGATCACCACCCGAGTGATCACGGCTCGATAGTATAGCATGGCAGACGGACAAGAATGTAGGGCCACCGATGTAATACTAGCATCCTATACTAAGCATTAGGATAGCAGGTACAGGTATCAACAGTTGTAGCAACAATGATAGGCCATGGAACAGAATAGGAGCTATCGAATCATCAACAGTAGCAGTTCTAATGCAAGAATAAGAGAGAGAGAATGTGCGATATCTGGTGATCAGGAGGGGGCTTGCTGATACGTCCAAAACGTATCTATAATTTCTGCTTGCTCCATGCCACTTTTGGGTGATATTGCTATGATATTCATACACTTCCATACACTTTTGATCATATTTTAACTAACTTACTGTGATGGCCTAGCTTATTAGGGATGATAGACTACTCATATCAATAAGGAATTCCTTCTTTTCCGGGAGCCCATTCGGATAGAACTCCAAAGTTAAGCGTGCTCAGCTTGGAGTAGTTTCAGGATGGGTGACCGACCGGGAAGTTGCTCCTGGGTGTGCACGAGTGAGGACAAAGTGCGCAGAAAAGACTAGTATTGATATGTGAGGCCAGTCTAGATCCCGCCAGGATTAACGACCACCGGCGGGTGTGTCCGGGGCATTACAAGTTGGTATCAGAGCCGACCCTCGTGGTTACACGAATGTTTGCGGACAGTTTGCAGTCATGTTGTGCATGACGTTTGTGACCCGTCATGGCACACGGCATGGCACAATGGCTGTCCTGGAAGCATAGACGGTTGTGCCAAGAGGGAACGTTCCTGTGGCCCGACGAGGACGTCGATTCCTCTGAGTGAGGGTGTATGTGATGGCCTAACTTATTAGGGATGATAGACTACTCATATCAATAAGGAATTCCTTCTTTTCCGGGAGCCCATTCGGATAGAACTCCAAAGTTAAGCGTGCTCAGCTTGGAGTAGTTTCAGGATGGGTGACCGACCGGGAAGTTGCTCCTGGGTACGCACGAGTGAGGACAAAGTGCTCAGAAAAGACTAGTATTGATATGTGAGGCCAGTCTAGATCCCGCCAGGATTAACGACCACCGGCGGGTGTGTCCGGGGCGTTACACTTACTAATCCAGTGCACCCCAGTGCCAGTTTCTGTTTTCGGCTGTTTTTGTATTTCAGGTTTTCACGTTTCGAGAACTGCCCAGAAAAATCCAGAAAAATTATATAAAAAATCAGCGATACGGAAACAACACTGCGTCCGAAGGGCAGCCTGGGGGGGCCACAGGGGCTCCAGGCGCCCTGTGGGCCCCCCCCGTGCCACGCCGGGGGGGCGCCTGGGCCCCCCGAAGCCCGTCCGGTGCCCCCTTTGGCATATATTTAGAGGGACCTCCGAAACCCTCAGATAGAACTTCTTTTCGCGATCCCATCGCTGTTCCGCCGCCGCCGCCGCTTCCAAGATCGGGAGCACCATGAGAACTCTTCCCGGCACCCTGCCGGAGGGGAGGATCACCACCGGGAGCTTCTCCACCACCATGGACGCCTCCCGGATGACTCGTGAGTAGTCTCCCTTGGACCATGAGTCCATGACCAGTAGCTATGTGATGTTCTCCTCCCGTTCTTGTGCTTCACTAATTAGTCCTCGTGAGTTGCCCTACATGATCGAGGCACCTATGTAATCCTTATGCTGTTGCTATGTTGAGTTTGCTGGGATCCGATGGATTATGAGATTATGTTCAGATTGATCTTGAGTAATATATTTGATTCACCTCTTTTATATTTTAGTTCATAAGTAATTCTTGCATGTTCTCCGTTGTTATTTATTGCTTTGGCCGAGTAGTAGGTAGTGACTCCAAGAGGGAACGTTATGCTCGATTGTGGGTTCATGCCCCTCGATGACTAGCTTGAGTGACATAAACATGAGTCTAGGGGATGTGTTGTTGCCACAAGGGGGAAAACAACGGTGCTTGTGCCCGCGGGTGCAAGGATTGTTTACTTTACGCAAAGTTCTTTTAATGCAGTTGTCTGTTGCATTGAGTTTACACTATGGGTGGGACTCGCAACTTAATACCAGCGAGATGTTCTGGATAGATATCTCAAGGTGGATGATTAGTACTAGATATTGATGGATTTCGGTCTACTTACTTTGGCGTACCGCCCATGCTTTGAACCTCAACCTTTCTTGCAATGTAGTCATCATTGGTTTGCGTTCGTGGTCCTGTCAATTGCCCAGCTGTAATTTGTTTACCACACATAGCTGTTTTATCGTCTTTTGGGAGAGAGACATCACTAGTGAACATCATGAGATTCCGGTCCATATTACCATCATTGATCACATCCACTATTTACTTTCCGTTATTACTTATTATTGCAAAAACTATCTATCACTACTATCATTGCTTTTAACCCTTTGTGAACTACAAGGCCGGAGAGATTGACAACCTCTCTATACTCGTTGGGAGCAGAGTTATTTGTATCTGTGTGCAGGTCCACGATGGTTGCTACTAATCTGGCGCCGTAGCAATTGACACCTACTTGTTGAACCTAGGAGTCTCTGGGGAATCGATCCTTGGCATCTTTGCTAGGGGAAAACACTTCTACTTACTGCATCTTACACCTTCCACTTGGGGTAACCAACGAGGGGTTCGAGGCCCATCAAGGAGTATTTTCTGGCGCCGTTGCCGGGGACTCTACTCTTCAGGATAGGGGAGTTGCATGCTATCTTTTACCTTTGCTTTTTAGTCTTGTTAGTTTACCTTTCATTTTTGCTTTAGTTCCTTTTATCGAAAATCACAAAAATAGTTATCTTGCTTGCTTGCTACTATGGGTTCCACCGAGAACACCAAGTTGTGTGACTTCACTAGTCACAACAACGATGACTTTATCAGCACACCTATCACTACACCTGCCACTTCAGCACCTTCATATGAAATTAATCCTGCTTTACTTAGTCATGAGAGAACAATTCTCCAGTGCTGGAGATGATGCTGCTTTACACTTGAACAACTTTGTTGAACTTTCTGATATGCAAAAGTACCAAGAAATAGATGGTAATATTGTTAAGCTTAAGCTTTTTCCTTTCTCCTTGAGAGAAGGAGCTAAAATTTGGTTTCAGTCTTTGCCTAGAAATAGCATAGATTCTTGGGACAAGTGCAAAGATGCTTATATTGGAAAATACTATCCTCCTGCTAAAATTATCCAACTTAGAAGTAACATCATGAATTTTAAACAATTGGATAATGAACACGTTGCCCAAGCTTGGGAACGTATGAAATCTCTTATCAAGAACTGCCCTACTCACGGTTTGACTACTTGGATGGTTATCCAAACTTTTTATGCAGGCTTGAACTTTACCTCGCGGAACTTGTTAGATTCGGCCACGGGAGGAACTTTTATGTCAACTACACTTGGTGCTGCCACAAAGCTTCTCGATGAGATGATGACCAACTATTCCCAATGGCACACCGAACGCGCTCCAACAGGTAAGAAGGTAAACTCTGTCGAGGAGATTTCCTCCCTTAATGAAAAAGCTGACTTGATCATGTCTCTACTTTTGAAACAATCTTCTGTTGATCCTCGTTATGATCCTTTGGATTCTGTGATTGCCGATGCTTATAGGAGTAACTTTGGTAGTAATTCTAGATCATTCCCCTCTAATTTCTATGGGAACAACAATGCTTATCCTAATACCAATAACTCTTTCCAAAAAGATAGAGATTTACCTGGCTATGAGAAACTGCTAGAAATAGAGAAGGCCACTAAGAATTACATGCACAACCAATATGAACAAAACAAAACCTTCTCGAGGCAATTAAATGAGCATACCGCTATCTTGCAAGACATTAGTAGACGACTAGAGAACATAAATATTGAGATTTCTAACCTCCAGACTAGACTCACTATCACTGAGACCCAAGTTTCCAATATGTCCCACACACAAGCTACTTTGATAAACCAAGTGGCAGCTAAACCCGAAGTGGTTGCATCCCTAAGGGAGGAAGAGGAAAGAATTAAGAGCCTTCCTACCCACCACACTGTTGCTACTATCCAAGTTATTGAGGATGTTCACACTCTTAGCACCCAATGTACTCCTGGTCCCAATGGACCTATTAATGGTGATGCTATAGAAACTACCAAACAAGTGAACCTTAAGGACACCACTACCACTTTACTTGATGCTCGTGACCTTGATTTTGATAATTGCACTCTTACCGAAGTCATTGATTTCCTTCACAAGATGTCTAGAGACCCCCACACTAGCACGCTTAACCTTGCCTTCACAGAGCATATTACTAATGCTCTCATCAAAGCTAGGGAGGAGAAACTTAGAGTAGAAGCCTCCATACCTAGAAAGCTAGAAGATGGTTGGGATCCTATGATAAAAATTAATTTGAATGACTCCTCTTGTTATGCATTATGTGATGTTGGTGCTAGTACCTCTATTATGCCCAAAAGGATATATGATATGCTTAAATTGAAACCTTATGATTCTTGTTCATTTGGTGTTCGTCTCGTTGATTCTTCCATAAAAAAACCTTTGGGGAGGATCGACGATGTTCTTATTGTTGTCAATGATAATTATGTGCCCGTTGATTTCACTATTATGGATATTGAATGTGATCCTTCATGTCCAATCATTTTGGGATGTCCCTTTTTGCGCACCGTTGGTGCTGTCATTGACATGAAAGAGGGTAATATAAAATTTCAGTTTCCTCTCAAGAAAGGGATGGAACACTTCCCTCGTAAGAAGGTCAATTTGCCTTTTGAGTCCGTTGTACGGGCTAGCTATTCTTTTACTCTTGATAAAACTTGATCTTTGCATTATGCCTAGCTTAAAGGCATAAAAGAAAGCGCTTTTGGGAGGCAGCCCACATGAATAAAATTTTTGCTTTTGTTGTGTCTTGATGTTGTTTACTACTGTAGCATCATCATTGTATCTTTGCTTTTCATATTTGTGCCAAGTATAGCCTCCGATTGCTAGAAAGTTCAAAAGTTGTGAGGTGCTGTCCAGGAAACAGATTCTGCCCTTGGATAGAAAAATTCGTATAAAATCACCAGATCATCTTTTTGTCTGAATTGTTTCAACAGCGTTCTCTATATAATTGTCTTTCGTGCGTCTGTTCTGAGTTTTTTGATTTGAGTTGCAGAAGTATCCCGAACAGGTCAATTACTGCCTGCTGTTCTGTTTTTCACAGATTCTGTCCTGTTTTGCCTTACCTTCACTTTGCAAATTAAGAACTTGCTTTTTCTTTGCAAAAACCTTTTGGCAATCTTGAGAAACAGTAGAACTTCAAGAATATCCTTATTTCCAGCAAGGTATAATTATTTTATTAAGGGTACTAACCTCGCTAATCAGATTATGATGAGTTATGTATGAAGGGAGTTTTCAAGTGTGCGAGGGAAGATGTTAAAAAGATTCAGGAGTGTCAAGCGCTCAAGCTTGGGGATGCCCCCGTGCACCCCCAAGAAATATTCAAGGAGACTCAAGCGTCTAAGCTTGGGGATGCCCCCGTGCATCCCCTTCTCCATCAACATTATCAGTTCGTCTTTCGTTCCACTATATTTTAATCACTTCATGTGTTATGTGCTATGCTTGGAGCGTCTTGCTTTTAGTTTTATTTTTAGTTTTTCATAACGAGTCGGAACCCAGCATTCCTTTATGTGGGAGAGAAACACGCTCCACTTCTACCTAGAACATAACATAGAATTTTCATGTCTATCTATGATGTGTGTGTTCTTTGTCTTTTAAATAGCTACTATCGTGCTTTGCTCTTAGTATTCATGCTTATCTTTTCAAAGAGCTTTTGTTTAGTTGGTTGCTTGAACTCTCTTTAATTACCATGCTCACCTTATTAAGAGAGTTTGCTTCCGTTGCATTGGTTAATGTGTCTATGATAAAGATGCTACTTGCATGATGGTGCTTAGTAGTTCAGGTTTTCTTATGGTTAATCTCAAATAGCTGGGGGGTTCCCAATGTGTTATTGGAGTACCAACTTGGTTTGTTTGCCTATGATATGATATGGTTTAGTAATATCTTCCATCGAGAATTTATTTTGATTGACTTGGCGTATGCTCACGCATATTTAAGACTGTAAAGAAAGTCTGTCAAGCCTTGATGATCTTTTGTTTCTGAGTAGCGATATAACTACCATGCCTGATTCAATATTACTTTGTCGCTCTGCATGATTATGACCGTCATTGCTCTCTTAGTTGGTCGCTCCCAATCTTTTGCTAACCTCCACCTGTACTAAGCACACTAACCATGCAATACATAGCTCATGGGAAAGTAGCCTAAAAACTATTGTGGTAAAGAATATGTTGCTTATGTATCTTATTTCTTATAAGTTGCTTGCTGAGCGGTAACCATGTTTCTGGGGACGCCATCAACTATCACACTTTTGTTGAATATCATGTGAGTTGCTATGCATGTTCGTCTTGTCTGAAGTAAGGGTGATTTGCCGTGGGTTGAATTAATATGCATATTGTTAGAGAAGAACATTGGGCCGCCAACCAAAGCCATGCATCATGGTGGAAGTTTTAGCTTGGACCTTAATCCTCAATCTCTTATGAGAACATGCTTATGCATTAAAGAGGAGTCCATCATCTATTTTCTATGTTGTCCCGGTATGGATGTCCTCAAGTTGAGATCTATCAAAAACGAGAAATCAAATGGAATCTATCTCCTTGGACCTTTGTACAGGTGGCATAGAGGTACCCCTTTGTGACACTTGGTTGAAACATATGTAATGCAATGATAACCCATGGAGATCCGAGCTAATTAGGACAAGGTGCGAGCACTATTAGTATTCGATGCATGAGGCTTGCAACTTATAGGATGTCTTATGCATGACACATATGAAGTACTACTACCGTTGACACAATTGCTTCCATGTTTCAAATAAAAAGCTCTAGCACTTAACCATTCTTTTACTTTTATGTTAAAGCACCAACTACTGAGAGCATGATTGTCATTCTGAGTGTAATGTGCATTGTCCCAAAGTAGCATTGTCTTTTGCATGATTGTGACATCGTTTATTCTGAAATCATTGTATCTAGTCATCACTTAAACCTTGAAGGTGCCCCTGCATTTATGTTTTGCATCACTAAAGGGGGCAAGCTAGATATTACCTTATCATATTTGCACATCATGTTCATTGCAAATCCTTTTGATGTTTCAGTTTCATATTGTAAAACTTTCAGTCATTTGTGATTTTCTCTTGAGGCAACTTAATTACTATAGAATCATTGTCTCAGTAAGCTTTTGTCATATGACTATGAAAAAGTCCTATATGGTTAATAGCATGTCACCACAGAAATTATTCTTGTTATCATTTACCTACTCGAGGACGAGCAGGAATTAAGCTTGGGGATGTTGATACGTCCAAAACGTATCTATAATTTCTGCTTGCTCCATGCCACTTTTGGGTGATATTGCTATGATATTCATACACTTCCATACACTTTTGATCATATTTTGACTAACTTACTAATCCAGTGCACCCCAGTGCCAGTTTCTGTTTTCGGCTGTTTTTGTATTTCAGGTTTTCACGTTTCGAGAACTGCCCAGAAAAATCCAGAAAAATTATATAAAAAATCAGCGATACGGAAACAACACTGCGTCCGAAGGGCAGCCTGGGGGGGCCACAGGGGCTCCAGGCGCCCTGTGGGCACCCCCCCTGGGCCGCGCCGGGGGGGCGCCTGGGCCCCCCGAAGCCCGTCCGGTGCCCCCCTTTGGCATATATTTAGAGGGACCTCCGAAACCCTCAGATAGAACTTCTTTTCGCGATCCCATCTCTGTTCCGCCGCCGCCGCCGCTTCCAAGATCGGGAGCACCAGGAGAACTCTTCCCGGCACCCTGCCGGAGGGGAGGATCACCACCGGGAGCTTCTCCACCACCATGGACGCCTCCCGGATGACTCGTGAGTAGTCTCCCTTGGACCATGAGTCCATGACCAGTAGCTATGTGATGTTCTCCTCCCGTTCTTGTGCTTCACTAATTAGTCCTCGTGAGCTGCCCTACATGATCGAGGCACCTATGTAATCCTTATGCTGTTGCTATGTTGAGTTTGCTGGGATCCGATGGATTATGAGATTATGTTCAGATTGATCTTGAGTAATATATTTGATTCACCTCTTTTATATTTTAGTTCATAAGTAATTCTTGCATGTTCTCCGTTGTTATTTATTGCTTTGGCCGAGTAGTAGGTAGTGACTCCAAGAGGGAACATTATGCTCGATTGTGGGTTCATGCCCCTCGATGACTAGCTTGAGTGACAGAAACATGAGTCTAGGGGATGTGCTGTTGCCACAAGGGGGAAAACAACCGTGCTTGTGCCCGCGGGTGCAAGGATTGTTTACTTTACGCAAAGTTCTTTTAATGCAGTTGTCTGTTGCATTGAGTTTACACTATGGGTGGGACTCGCAACTTAATACCAGCGAGATGTTCTGGATAGATATCTCAAGGTGGATGATTAGTAGTAGATATTGATGGATTTCGGTCTACTTACTTTGGCGTACCTCCCATGCTTTGAACCTCAACCTTTCTTGCAATGTAGTCATCATTGGTTTGCGTTCGTGGTCCTGTCAATTGCCCAGCTGTAATTTGTTTACCTCACATAGCTGTTTTATCGTCTTTTGGGAGAGAGACATCACTAGTGAACATCATGAGACTCCGGTCCATATTACCATCATTGATCACATCCACTATTTACTTTCCGTTATTACTTACTATTGCAAAAACTATCTATCACTACTATCATTGCTTTTAACCCTTTGTGAACTACAAGGCCGGAGAGATTGACAACCTCTCTGTACTCGTTGGGAGCAAAGTTATTTGTATCTGTGTGCAGGTCCACGTTGGTTGCTACTAATCTGGCGCCGTAGCAATTGACACCTACTTGTTGAACCTAGGAGTCTCTGGGGAATCGATCCTTGGCATCTTTGCTAGGGGAAAACACTTCTACTTACTGCATCTTACACCTTCCACTTGGGGTAACCAACGAGGGGTTCGAGGCCCATCACTTGCCTGGTTGCTCTGGCAAGGAGGGGTCATCGTCGATGCAGTCGATCACCGTGGCACTGTCAGCGGTCTTAGTCCCGGTGTCTATCGGAGAGAAGAGGGGGGAAGAAACAATAAATATGAAGCAAACATCGCACCACAAAGTATAACATGGCAATACGCGGTGCTACGTGTGACCTAACGCGGTATTAAGTGATACTGGCGAGGATGGAAAACATCCGGGGAAGTATTCCCGGTGTTAGGTATTTTTGGACAGAAAGAACAGAGGGGGACGGTTGCATGTCCGCTATGCTAGGGACGTGTGGTGGACGAACGGACTACGTATTCGGATTCGTCTCGTCGTTCTGAGCAACTTTCATGTATAAAGTATTTTCATCCGAGTTATGGATTATTTTGAAGTTTTAATTCATTTTCTAAAATTAACAGATTATTTTAATTCGAAATTAGAATTAAGACGTCATCATGACGTCAGCATGACATCATCAGTCAACTAGACAGTTGACTGGTCAAACTGACACGTGGGCCCAATTGTCATAACCACAGATTAACTAAGCCTAATTAATTAGTTAATTAGATTAAGCTAATTTGGAATAATTAGCATAATTAATTCTTTAATTAGTTAATTAATTAATATTAATATATTTTTTTGAATTCTTTTTTTAAGATCCGGCGCTGGGCCCATATGTCATAGGCCCATGGGGCCATACTGGGTATCGGGCGTGTGCTTAACGAGGGCGAGGCCGTGGCCTCGGCCGGCACCAGGAGGCACCGACGGCCTCAATGCCCAGCGCTGGGGGAGGCAGCGGAGCGCGAGGCTCCGGCCGGCGGGGGG
>LR738712.1:889366753-889378520 GCA_902687465.1 Secale cereale | reverse complement strand
GGTTACCGGAACCCCCCGGGGAAGCTATGGGCCTTAATGGGCCATAGGAGAAAGAGAGAAGGAAGGCCAGGGCTGGGCCGCGCACCCCCCAGCCCTTGGTCCGAATTGGACAAGGAAGGGGGGGGGGGGCGGCGCCCCTTTCCTTCTCCCTCTCCCTCTCCCTCTCCTTCCTTCCCCCCTTCTCCCTCTTGGTGATTCCTACTATGAATAGGATTGCAATCCTATTCCTAGTAGGATTGCTCCTCCTATGACCCCATAGGGGTTGGCCGGCCTCCCCCCTTGGTCCTTTATATACGGGGGCAAGGGGTCACCTCTAGACACACACGTTGATCTCTCCAGCCGTGTGCAGTGCCCCCTCCACAGAAACACACCTCGGTCATACCGTTGCAGTGCTTAGGCGAAGCCCTGCACCGGTAACTTCATCATATCCGTCACCATGCAGTCGTGCTGACGAAACTCTCCCGTGAAGCTCAACTGGATCAAGAGCTCATGGGGCGTCATCAAACTGAACGTGTGCTGAATGCGGAGGTGTCGTATGTTCGGTGCTTGATCGGTTGAATCGCGAAGAAGTTCGACTACATCAACCGCGTCACTTGACGCTTCCGCTTTCGGTCTATGAGGGTACGTAGACACACTCTCCCCTCTCGTTGCTATGCATCTGGTAGATAGATCTTGCATGATCATAGGAAAATTTTAAAATACTACGTTCCCCAACAGTGGTATCAGAGCCAGGTCTATGCATAGATGATATGCACGAGTAGAACACAATGAGTTGTGGACGATAATAATCATACTGCTTACCAGCATGTCATACTTTGTTTTGGCGGTATTGTGAGATGAAGCGGCCCGGACCGACATTACGCGTACACTTACGCGAGACTTGTTTCACAGTTATCAACACTCATTGCTTAAAGGTGACTGGCGGGTGTCTGTCTCTCTCACTTTAGCTGAATCAGGTATGGCTACGCCCGGTCCTTGTGAAGGTTAAAACAACACATACTTGACAAAAAATCATTGTGGTTTTGTATGCATAGGTAAGAACGGTTCTTGCTAAGCCCGTAGTAGCCACGTAAAACTTGCAAAAACAAAGTAGAGGACGTCTAACTTGTTTTTGCAAGGCATGTTGTGATGTGATGTGGTCAAGACATGATGGGTTATACGTTATTGTATGAGATGATCATGTTTTGTAAAGTTATCGTCAACTAGCAGGAGCCATATGGTTGTCGCTTTATTGTATGAAATACAGTCGCCATGTAATTGCTTTACTTTATCACTAAGCGGTAGCGATAGTCGTGGAAGCAATAGTTGGCGAGACGACAACGATGCTACGATGGAGATCAAGGTGTCGCGCCAGTGACGAAGGTGATCATGACGGTGATTTGGAGATAGAGATCAAAAGCACAAGATAATGATGGCCATATCATGTCACATATTTTGATTGCATGTGATGTTTATCTTATTATGCTTCTTATTTTGCTTAGTACGACGGTAGCATTATAAGATGACCCCTTACAAAATTTCAAGGTATAAGTGTTCTCCCTGAGTATGCACCGTTGCGAAAGTTCGTCGTGCCGAGACATCACGTGATGATCGGGTGTGATAAGCTCTACGTTCAAATACAACGGGTGTAAGCCAGTTTTGCACACGCAGAATACTCGGGTTAAACTTGACGAGCCTAGCATATGCAGATATGGCCTCGGAACACTAGAGACCAAAAGTTCGAGCGTGAATCATATAGTAGATATGATCAACATAAGATGTTCACCATTGAAACTACTCCATCTCACGTGATGATCGGACATGGTTTAGTGATTTGGATCACGTGATCATTTAGATGACCGAAGGGATGTCTATCTAAGTGGGAGTTCTTTAAGTAATATGATTAATTGAACTTTAATTTATCATGAACTTAGTCCTGATAGTTTTTTGCATATCTATCTTGTTGTAAATCAATGGCCCGTGCTACCGTTCCTTTGAATTTTAATGCATTCCTAGAGAAAGCTAAGTTGAAAGATGATGGTAGCAATTACACGGACTGGGTCCGTAACTTGAGGATTATCCTCATTGCTGCACAGAAGAATTATGTCCTAGAAGCACCGCTAGGTGACAAGCCCCCTCCCGCTAATGTAGACGCTTCGAACGTCTGGCAGATGCGGTCTGATGACTACACGATAGTTCAGTGTGCCATGCTTTACGGCTTAGAACCGGGACTTCAACGACGTTTTGAACGTCATGGACCATATGAGATGTTCCAGGAGTTGAAGTTAATATTTCTAGCAAATGCCTAGATTGAGAAATATGAGATTTCCAATAAGTTCTATAGCTGCAAGACGGAGGAGAATAGTTCTATCAGTGAACTTGCTCAGAATGTCTGGGTACTACAATCATATGACTCAACTTGGTTGCAAAGTTGACAAGGATAGTGTTATTGATAGAGTTCTTCAATCACTGCCACCAAGCTATAAAGGCTTCGTGATGAAATATAATATGCAAGGGATGCATAAGACAATTCTCGAGCTCTTCGCTATGCTCAAGGCTGCCGAGGTAGAAATCAAAAAGGGGCATCAAGTGTTGATGGTTAACAAGACCACTAGTTTCAAGAAAGATGGCAAGCGAAAGAAGGGGAACTTCAAGAAGAATAGCAAGACAGTTGCTACTCCCGCGAAGAAACCCAAGTCTGGAGCCAAGCCTGAAACTGAGTGCTTCTACTGCAAAGGGACTGGACACTGGAAGCGGAACTGCCCCAAGTATTTGGCGGATAAGAAGGATAGCAAGGTGAACAAAGGTATATGTGATATACATGTTATTGATGTGTACCTTAGTAATGCTCGTAGTAGTACCTGGGTATTTGATACCGGTTTGGTTGCTAATATTCGTAACTCGAAACAAGGACTACGGATTAAACGAAGATTGGCTAAGGACGAGGTGACGATGCGCGTGGGAAATGGTTCCAAAGTCGATGTGATCGCCGTCGGCATGCTACCTCTACATCTACCTTCGGGATTACTTTTAGACCTAAATAATTGTTATTTGGTGCCAGCGTTAAGCATGAACATTATATCTGGATCTTGTTTGTTGCGAGACGGTTATTCATTTAAATCTGAGAATAATGGTTCTTCTATTTTTATGAATAATATCTTTTATGGTTGTGCACCCTTGAAGAGTGGTCTATTCTTGTTGGATCTCGATTGTAGTGATACAAATATTCATAATATTGAAGCCAAAAGATGCAAGGTTAATAATGATAGTGCAACTTATTTGTGGCACTGCCGTTTAGGTCATATTGGTGTAAAGCGCATGAATAAACTCCATAGTGATGGACTTTTGGAATCACTTGATTATGAATCACTTGGTGCTTGCGAACCATGCCTTATGGGCAAGATGACTAAAACTCCTTTCTCCGGAACTATGGAGCGAGCAACAGATTTGTTGGAAATCATACATACTGATGTATGTGGACCGATGAGTGTTGAAGCTCGCGGCGGGTATCGTTATTTTCTGACCTTCACTAATGATTTGAGTAGATCTGGGTATATCTACTTGATGAAGCACAAGTCTGAAACATTTGAAAAGTTCAAAGAATTTCAGAGTGAAGTAGAAAATCATCGTAACAAGAAAATAAAGTTTCTACAATCTGATCGTGTAGGTGAATATTTGAGTTACGAGTTTGGTCTTCATTTGAAACAATGTGGAATAGTTTCACAACTCACGCCACCCGGAACACCACAGCGTAATGGTGTGTCCGAACACTACAAGAAATATGTCAACTTATGACCTTTTGTTAGTGACCCTGGAAGAATTGGTCATAGATCTATGACCTTTTCAGACCAATTGGTCAAAAGCTGTTCGGGGGGCTCCAAACCCTAAACTATAACGACCATTTTGGTCAGAAAGGTCATAATTTCCTTACATGAAATGGTCATAAAGCAGATAGCACTGGTTCCCTGCCTTATTTCTAGCTGATCATGACCAATATAGATGGTCATAACCTTGTAAATTGTGGTGGGTTGCTACGACTAGGCGCCACCTCATCAGTTTAGCCTATGTGTCATGTCCATGTGGCAGTTTTTGCCCTAGGTTATGAAGCAACCTATATTTCTGTCATTCCCAAAATTCCCCAAAAAATCTCATAAATTCTTTGGGTCATATCTTCGTCAAATATGTAAAAAACCCTCCTTGCCTAGTTCAAAAATAATTCAAAAATATTCATTTTCCTATTCTGTTCAAAAAAACACTTTGTGAAGGAAGTACCACTTTGGCATGTCCAAATGGTATCCATTTTCTACAGTGCTTTCCTATGCCCAAATAACTATCCTCCACCAAATGCCAGCTCAATCCATTCATTATTTTGAGCCCATCTTCAACATTCGTATTTATGTCCAGTGTGGTACTTTGCAAAGCAAGTACCACCTAGACTGCTCCTTTTGAGCTGAAAATTTGTGAAGACGGTCTTCTTAGTAACAGATCATCCTCAACCAAAACTCACGCCCATTAGCCATGTGCATTTCCCGTACCGCTAATCAAACACTTGGCTACTAATTCATGTTTGAGCATCAATCGGTCTCCTCGTGAGAATCTTATGTTGTAATTTTCTTACTAGCACCTACCTAGGGAGTGGCCAACCCACTAGACATGCCTAGGCCGCCCAGAACACATGGCAACGCCACAGTCACGCGGTGACCACGCGGTGGGCATGCGAGTTTACGCGCTCTAGAGTTGGGGCCCTCGACCACCGCCCAAACCTCGACGTATCGCCACCAAACCATGTATTTATGATTAAATAGGTACTTATGTAACTAGAAATGATTTTTGGAAAAAATAAATAGCAAACTATGAGGCAGCCGCAGTTCAAATTTGACCCGCTTCCAGCTGAATCGGCGGAAATTTGTCTTTTTCACGAGAGGTGGATCAAAACTTTTTACACCCAACCATTTTGTCAATTGTGCATTAAATATGTCCTAGTATTTTATAAAATTTATTTGTTTAAATTTTGCAACAATTATTTGGGAGGTCCTTCACAAAAAACCTCCTTTTGGGCACTCAAAAAATGGAAAATGATTTTTTCGTCCAAAAAATGAAAACTTCCTTAAGCAATATTGTTTGCCATTCCAAGATGCACCCTTGTGCACAATATGAGATCATTTGAACAAACTATGCTATGAATGTGGCGATGGGATTGATCATTTGGCTTGAAAGCCATGAATCTTCACGCATGATAGCTCATTTCTGAGAACACTTTTTTAAAAGAATTGTCGTATTACAAGTTTATTATTTTTCCTAGTAACTTGGTCATATATAATGACACAATGCGAAGGTTTTCCAGTTTTTTGATTTTTTTTGATTTTTTTTTGAATTTTTTTATGCCCGTTTCAAAATGCGGTCAAAACGGCGGGAATGACCGTTCCTAGCTAGTGGTTGAATCTTGGTATTTTTTTGGTGTTTCTCTGATTAAATAGATAATCATGTACCTAAAAATGATTTTTTGAAAAAATAAAGAGCAAACTATAAGGCAGCTACAGTTCAAATTTGACCCGCTTCCAGCTGAATCAGTGGAAATTTGTCTTTTTCACGAGAGGTGGATCAAAAACTTTTGACACCCAACCATTTGGTCAGTTGTGCATTAAATATGGGCTAATGTTTTCTAAAAATGGTGTGGTCCAATTTTGCAACAAATATATGGTAGGTCCTTCACAAAAAAGCTCATTTTGGGCACTCGAAAAATGATTAAAAGTGCTAGAAAGATCAGAAATGCATACAAATTGGTCCTTATACATAAAATGTGGTCTAACTCTAATGAATATTTGTGTGGTGCCCTTTTGCAAAATATTTTTGATAGCTACTTCACAAAATCCCTCTATTTTTAGTACTTGGACTCTATTTTAAATCACCCACTTTCTCAACCAATCAAAACACTTCCCATGGATTGATGACATGGCGCCCATCCATCCATCCATCCATCCATCTCTCCATCCTACATCCATCCATCCATCTATTCTACAGAAAAAAGAGAAAAAGAGGATCCCCACCCGCAGCCCAAACCCTAGCTTAGATCCCGACCCCTTCCCCGTCCCTCGTCCTATCTCCCCGCCGCCGCCACCTCCTCCCCGTCCCCCTCACCACCGCCGCCGCCGCCGCCACTTCCTCCCCATCCCCGTCTCCCCCACCGCCGATCCAGATCCAGATCGACGCCGCCACCCCTCTCTAACCCTAGCTTCCCTCGTGCCCCCGCCCCCCGAATCCCCCCGCAGATCCGGCGCGCCGGTGGCCGCCTCGCCGCCGGCACCGCACCAACGCTCCCCACCCACCCAAACCCTAGCCCCTCCTCCCCCCACCCGCGCGGAGATCTGACTGACAGACGGGGGCGAGGCGGCGGAGCGAAACCGGCACTGGCACCGGGACCTCATTCTGGCGGGGCGAGATGGGGGACTTCAACGTGGCGCTGGTGATCGTGGCGGCGGTGGTGAGCGACCTCGTGCTCCTCGTCAGCGTCTACCTGCTCGTCAACTACCAGCACCCCGACGACGCCAACCAGGCCTGGTTCCCCAAGCTCTTCGTCGTGCTCGGCATCACCGTCGCCGTCCTCTCCATCCTCATGCTCCCCGCCGACGTCGCCCACCGCCAGGCCTGCAAGCGCGCCGTCTACAACGGGGCCTGCGCCCTCACCCTCCCCATGAAGACGCTCTGGCTCGTCGTCTACATCGTCGACGCCGTCCTCGTCTTCCTCGTCATCCCCTTCGCCATGTTCTACTACGAGAGCGACCAGGACAAGTCTGTCTTCTTCCTCCCCCCTTACTTCCTCTACCCGCCTCCGTTTGATTCGCTGACTTACTAGATCCGCCCTGCTCTGCTCCTGCGTCCAGGTCCGTCGGGAAGAGGCTCAAGAGCGCCCTCATCTGGGTCGTCGCCTCCGCCGTCGTCTGCGGCCTCATCCTCGGCATCCTATACGGTGCGTATGCGTGCGGATCGCCCTTGCCTTTTGTCTGCCTGAACCAATTCCTGATGCTCTGCTCTGCTCACCCCTAATATGCTTTGAGAGAGTTTGAATCGATTTGAGCTTCAAATGTGAACCTGAATCTCGAGGTGTTGCTCTGCATTTTCATTGTAAATTGGAGGAGCCTCGAACTTCAAAGCTTTCACGTTTTTCATCCGTGCACAGTTAGAAAGTTAGAAACTGATATTATAGGTTTCTTATAGTGTAAACCAAAGCAACTACTCTAACAACCATCAAATTAAACAATGTTCTATAAACTTAAAGGGTCTGATTGATATTGGTCCTTCTTTTGACAGATATAATATGTATCTTGACTTGTTATTTTCTTCTCTAGCAAGCACTACGGCGTCGACTTCGTGGTGGCCAGCACGACGGCCATCGAGCACGACTTCTTCGCCAAGAACAACCTCAACATGGACATCACGCCGCAGTCCATCATGATGGAGCTCGGCTGGTTCGACGCTCACCTCAAGACACGCGGCGCTGCCGCTAAAAAGGACGTGGGCGAGGAGCTGTATTGGGTGGGCGAGATCGGCCCCAACGACTATGGCTACGCTTCATGGCCGCCGCCGACTCTATCCTGCCCGAGCGCATCCGGACCATGGCCGTCGACAGGGTCACCACCTTCCTCGAGGTACGAACTAGTACCTCAATTAGTTCGCACAAGTGGTTACTAGTACCAACTAATTTTCAGTCTGCATATGTGTTTAGTTGTGCTCTCATATGCTCTGTTTGTTCGATCTCTCTCTCTGACATTGCTTCACAAATGCGTGTCCATTAATCTAGAGTACAGTGAGCATGTATGTCGATGAAAATTAGAACCAACTTTAACTAGTGGTGCAAGTGCAACTAGCTAGCTTGGGATGCTTGCGAGATCTCAGATAGATGGGTCTCCTAGTTTCATGACTGCTATTTAGAACTAAGTGCTCTGTAAGTGTTTGCTGATAATGAAATGCAGTTAATTATAGCATAGTGAGAGTGCTCTCAAATGTCAGAAGCGTTGCTACTGCATTTACACTCCTGGCAGTGTCCTGCATTGACTGATGGTACAACCATATACCCCTGCCAGTACCTGATTGTTCTCATTCATTATTGTGCAGCTAACTTGCCATAGATCACACTCGTATAACAGGAGAAACTTCTTGCGTGAAGAGTAGAATATCTTGCATTTGTGTGTTCATATGAAGCGGGATATATATTGGTGGATTATGCGAAACCTTCAATTCCAGCAGCCCATGCATGTAGGTGCATCAGGAAATGGATGTGACGTTTCAAGTGCAGATTAACATCGGCCGCTAAAGTTACACATAAATAAATACTCTAGGACATGATTTGAACTTGTAAAGGCGTACGGAGAGCACCGATTTTTTCTATTGTGTGCCTTTAAAAGCATAGTTACAACCATTCCTAATTTTTTGTTCTTGTTCGATTTGTATTTGGATGCAGCAGGTGCTCTGCTCTTGCGCATGTCTGGTGGCGTCTCCGGCGCAGTGGTGCTTCTTGAGGTGACTAGTGTGACAGCGGCTGTGTACGGCGGTGACCACAAGCTCTCCGGTGAGCGGCTCCCTCTCCTACCTCTAGTTCTCTTTTCTACTCCTATAGCATTGCTCTGTTGGTTTAGAACACTAGCAACATGAGTACTAAAAGCTTACTGATGTAGGAGTAGTGAAAGCTTCATGGTTGATCCTCATTGCTGAACATGGGACATGTATCTTCTTTTGCATATCAATTACATAGCAGTACTATGTAATGGTACATTCTTTGTACTGTTATTTTTAGGTTAGGTTGAAGTGATTGGTAGGCCTTCGTTAACAAGCGAGCTTCTTTAAATTTCCGTTGTTATTTGCACTATATTCCACGCACACCTCATGTGAATCTATGATCGTATCCATAGACCAGTGAATTTATTGCACTATTTGCATGTTGTGAAGTATCCAGTATTTGTTACATTATGTCTTTAAGTAGTAAAATTGAGAATGGCAAGCTAAATTCTTCAACTGAACTGCTCTTTCATTGTACCACGAAATCGGAAATACTGAAGTTTTGCTATGTATAACATTGCTACATGTGCAGGTCCGGCTTGTGCGGATGGTCAGCGGCAAGGCGGAGCGGAACACGGACGTGTCCTTCACGCTCGACGACGGCACCGGCCGTATCGACTTCATCAGATGGTGAGCGCATCTCGGCAAACCGCTTGCTTTTTTTCTTCAGTGTCAGATGTATTCTAGGGGTACATTCTTAGACTTTTGTTTGGATTCCATTGCTGGATATTGACTGGATGTGGGATTTGCCTACTGTTGCAACTTCAATCTTCACTACTAGATAGAAATATTGTTGGTTGTTGGTATGATAGTGCTAGATTTGCCTACTGTTGGATGTTTGTGATTGTTCAGTACTTAAAATGTTTTAATCGGGGTCAACGTAATCACTTGTTGCATCCTGTTTGTTTGACCGGAGATGCTAATAGGAAAAGCATGTGCTGCTACTTTCATGTAGACTTGCTCTAGCTCTTCTTAATTTTCATGCATGTTTCTTTCCAGACTTGATCTTACTACAAAATAGCACCCCATCACATGTTGTTGTTGTTGTTGTTGTTGTTGTTGTTGTTGTTATTCACCCTATCCTTGCTGTTTTGTTTTCTTGTTGGCAGATATTTTTAGTAAATTCAAGACGAAAGATGTTCAAAGAAGCTCCAAGACATTCTTATATAGCAAGTTATGTAATAATAGATGGGTTGTCTGGGAATTTAATGTATCTTCTCTCTGTTTGTGAATGAAATAGTAATTATGTATGTGATTTAATGTATCTTCTCTCTGTTTGTGAATGAAATAGTAATTATGTATGTGATTTAATGTATCTTCTCTTTGTGAATTTCATGTATGTTTCCGAATTACAATTTCTGTTACATATAAAATAGTAATTATGTATGTGGTTTGAAAATGTGTGCAATGGAAACATGACTCATGTGACCCACTTATCAAAATAATTTGAGCACATTTGAAATTTCTGACGTGTGGGACCAGTGTATGATATTATGATATTTGGGACAAATGTAAAACAGTGGAAAATAAAATGGCAAAAAATAAAAGATCATACGCTGTAAAAGGCCGCATCTAGAAATAAAAAGGCCGAATTATTGGGCCTGGCCCATGTAGCTAGCGAAAATTAACAGAAAAAATAAATATTAGAAAGGCTGAATTGTTGGGCTAGGCCCATGTAGAACAGCCAATTGGACCGGGCTGATTCTTGTGCCACATCAGCTTGCCACGCTGGATGCCTACGTGGTCTGGGGAGGCTGCTAGTGACCAAAACACGACAGTAGGCATATTTTGGTCATAAATGTCTATGACCTTCTCACAGAGAAGGTCGCTATAGTCAGTTTATGATGGCCAGCTTTTGACCTTATGTTTTTGGTCACAGAAAGGTCACAAATGGAAATTTGTGACCATTCAGTGACCAATAGTAGTGGTCACAAGTTGACATATTTTTTGTAGTGGAACGTCGTAACCGTACTTTATTGGATATGGTGCGGTCTATGATGTCTCTTACTGATTTACCACTATCGTTTTGGGGTTATGATTTAGAGACAGCTGCATTCATGTTAAATAGGGCACCATCTAAATCCGTTGAGACGACACCTTATGAACTGTGGTTTGGCAAGAAACCAAAGTTGTCGTTTCTTAAAGTTTGGGGCTGCGATGCTTATGTGAAAAAGCTTCAACCTGATAAGCTCGAACCCAAGTCGGAGAAATGTGTCTTCATAGGATACCCAAAGGAGACTGTTGGGTACACCTTCTCTCACAGATCCGAAGGCAAGATATTCGTTGCTAAGAATGGATCCTTTCTAGAGAAGGAGTTTCTCTCCAAAGAAGTGAGTGGGAGGAAAGTGGAACCTGATGAGGTAATTGTACCTTCTCCCGAATTGGAAAGTAGTACATCACAGAAACTAGTTCCAGTGATTCCTACACCAATTAGTGAGGAAGCTAATGATGATGATCATGAAACTTCAGATCAAGTTACTGCTGAACTTCGTACATCAACCAGAGTACATTCCGCACCTGAGTGGTACGCCAACTCAGTTCTGGAAGTCATGTTACTAGACCATGATGAACCTACGAACTATGAGAAAGCGATGATGAGCCCAGATTCCGCAAAATGGCTTGAGCCCACGAAATCTGAGATGGGATCCATGTATGAGAATAAAGTGTGGATTTTGGTTGACTTGCCCGATGATCGGCAATCCATCGAAAATAAATGGATCTTCAAGAGGAAGACCGACGCAGACGGTAATGTTATTGTTTACAAAGCTCGACTTGTTGCGAAAGGGTTTCGATAAGTTCAAGGAGTTGACTACGATGAGACTCTCTCACCCGTAGTGATGCTTAAGTCTGTCCGAATCATGTTAGCAATTGCCGCATTTTATGATTATGAAATCTGGCAAATGGATGTCAAAACTGTATTCCTGAATCACTAGTGCAGAACCGGGCAATAGCACCGGTTCGTAAGGCCCTTTAGTGCCGGTTACATAACCGGCACTAAAGTGTGGTCACGAACTGAACCGGTGCTAAAGGGGAACCACGTGGCACGAGCCAGCTCCGGGGGCCGGGATCCCTTTAGTACCGGTTGGTAAAACCAACCGGTACTACAAGGTTTGGTTTTTTTTTGGTTTTATGATTTATTTTTCATTTAATTTTGTGTTTTCCATTTAATTCTTTTTCGTTTGCTGGTATTTTACGATACTACACATTGCACACGTTATTTCATCATAGTATATAT